>OY757919.1:75795409-75902909 GCA_963585895.1 Sepioteuthis lessoniana
TTATCGGTCTGGTCTGACTTCCATATGTCTAATATGTTCAATAGGCAGATAGATATATAGATAGACAACTTGATAGAAATCGGCTTATTGACCTTGTGGGCAGAGAGTTCGCCAATGGCCCGGGAGACCGGGCTTCCGTCTCAGGCCGAGTCATACTAAAGACTCAAAAATGGTACTTGATGCCGCCTTGCTTAACACTCACCGCTATAAGGTATCGATAAAGAGTAAAGTGGAGCAATCCAGGGAAAGGAGTGACGCCCTCCTCGACACCTCAGTGTAGTAGCAATTGAAAAGGAGCCTTCGGGTCGTCATCATCTACGGTTGCAAACTTTACTTTTTACTTTATATATACATATACATATATATATATTTGTTTATTTTTTTTATAATATCCAGTCAGCGTCCAAAGACAGTGGGTGTGGACAGCTGAGATAATAAACAGATGTATTTGGAGTAAATGTAAAATATAAATGGGGATAGCCATTCGTTCTACGATCGTAGATTGTTTAGAAAATCGCACTTGCTACGAGACCACCGACAAGTACGTAAATTAGGATGGGTTGACCTACAGAGAAACCTCACTCCTGCTTCTTGATGCTTCTAACACCGAATATTTTGACCCCCTCTGCCATCGCCAGTGAGTTTAAATAATTTGTATTTTTATTCTTTTATATTTTATTTTTTATTTTTATTTTTTATTTTTTAAATACGGACTGTAATTCCACATTTGCTGTTCTGCAACTTCGAGAAAAACATGTAAAATGTCATCTGACGAGACTGCGAGTATAGTAATATTCTCCGCCGAAGTAAATTTTTAATGACAACTCAACCAAGTCTGAGTTTCCATCCGATTACACTATATATATATATATATATATATATAGTAAATAAGAAGCATAGTGAGCAGAGTGAGATTGACATAAAATGAGTTAACTGTATGGAAAGAACCAATAATAAGGGTCAAAATTAGATATTCTCTTTTTGCCATAGATATTGGATGGCCAGAATTATTTTAATGAACTTTAAACAATCCTTTCAAATGTAACATATTGACCCCGGCCAAGCTGTCAAAATAGGAAATGCACCTGAGTAAATGACAAGTGCATCCGGTCGAGGAATATCAGGATATAACCTTCACCGTGGACGGTTTGAATGAGTGCGATTTGTGACGCCCACAAGAAGAAGGTGGGTGTCGAACAATTATGTAACCCGGGTGAAGACAGGAAGTCAGTCAGTTGGAGATAAGATGCGGTAGAGAAAACCAGCACCCCAGGCCTCCGGTTGAGCAGCCCAGGAGAACGGGAAAGAAACGCTGTTATGGCCATAACAGTGGGGGTCAATATTTTGCAGTAAAACCTTTAGTAACCCCTTCGAACCCTTTCAAATAAAGTGAGAGGTATATTTTTCTAAAGAACTGTGTCGCTCGTCTTTATTGTGTCGTCGTTATGATTCTGCATGTATATGTATATCTGTATGTATAGTTGTTCATGGCTATACAACATAAACAGATATTTAAAAAATACCCTGAAAAGTAACTTCGACTGAATCTGTAAAAAACAAAAAGAAGACCCCCCACACAGACGCAAAATTAAACAAACAAACAAATAAACAAACAAAAAAAAACCATAGAAAAATGACACTATGTATTAACTATAGCTGTTGCGAAACCTGGGGATGATAAGTGAATATCTAAGATTACCCGCCAATTTTTCGTTCTTTCATTGAATTCATGATTTTAAGCGGAACTTTGTTCCAAGTTTTTGATCACAAAATTAATAGACACACTAATCAATCAACGAGTTTCTCTTCTCGTTTAGATTAAAAAAAAGAAAAAAGAAAAATTGAACATCGATTTTATTTATTGATTCGGTCCGTCGCAGACGCTGCACGCGACATACGAGGCAGTGGCCATTTAATAATGGTGTTTCTATTTGAACACATGGACTCTTCTCACAGTATTCAATAATTTTTTAAAACTCTGTTTGTAGGTAAGAAAAACAGAAACATAAAAAGCACGGAGATAGCTTCAATGTTACGACTCTGGACTACATGCTATAAGGTTTATTTTTTCAAAATTGAAAAAATGGTTGACAGGCTGATACAGGAATATATGGAGGTGTAAGTGGCGTGTTGCTGTTGGAAGTTCAAATTTCCACCGAGTCTGTACTTTTAAGGTGGCACGAGAGTCACGCGAATTTGACAAATCATAGATAACAAGTTCGTAACAAAATGTCGTTTAATATTGTAGTTGAATTGATAAAAAAAGAATAATACTAAAATCAATCTAAATAAAACAAACAAAACAAAACAAAACAAAACAAAATAAAGCAAAACAAAACAAGATGTTAAGTTAATTCTAAAAATGTATTAGTATTGGGGAAAGCAAAAAAAAGAAAAAAGAAAAAAAAAATTTATTGACTAAAAATAGCCTTTAAAATTAAATCATTACGTTAAACAAATCTGAAACAGAGTGTGTATAATCGAATGATAAAACAGGTAGCTCTTCCCATTACTCCCGGCTTTCATTGCAAAATTGTTCTAATTCAGCTATTTAAATAAATATATATTCAAATAAATTAGATAGTAAAAAATACAATTATTGTTATTTCTTTTCTTTTTATTAATGGGTTTCTTTTAAGATTTATCGACGGGATTTTTGCACATATCAATTAAAATAAAACCAAACAACTAGTAATCAATAATACATTGCTAATATTTATCAAGATTAAGTTTTTAAGATTAATATATTAAATCAACCTTCCAGCGTATACTTTCAGCCACTATTTGGTTGTATATATAAATACATTTGTATATTTGTGATTTTGCCGGTTTTCCGGTTTGGTTTGATGGCATATCAACCATTGTAGGTTATTTAATGCCAGATCCATTTTTATACATATAAACAGTTCTATGTCAAGCAATTCATTTTAGCATAGGTACACCATTTAGTTCTATTTGACTTTGAACTGGATTCGCGAAAGTAGGGAAGTGAAGAGAAACTAAGATAACATGATACTTAAATAGACTTGTAAGAGACCAGCGCGGAACGGCTAGGAGACACCATGTTGCTCTGAGTCCTGAACTTTTACCAGACACCCTAATGCTGAGAAACCGAGAAGAACGAACATAGTACGCCACTTGAATTGCCTTGTGCCACACTATCAAGGGACTGAGAGGCAGAGAGAGAAGCTGTAGGCAAGAGACTGAGAAGACTAAGATAACCACTACTTGAGATTGCCTTATACCAGACTATCAAGCGGTAGCGAGTAGAAAAAAAGCCTAAACTTAATGCGATACATTGACAGAGCCTATGCCTGATTCTGAATGCCGAGAAATAGACTGATCGTTAAATCGTGAGCTATGTTTCCGTGTCACATGACAACTACCCATCGGTAACTTTGAATGTATGTTCCATTTTAAAGGCTTTTTTTTAATTACTAATCTAAATATTATTGTTTGATTCTAACCTGTGTCCTGTTCTCAATTGGCGTTCGATATTTTTTACTGTCTTGATTGTGCGGTCTCATCCGTCTAATCATCGACTGGTGTCCGTTGACATAACCAGCCAAGTGGAAAAGTCAGCGGATTGAAAGTGGAACTCTTGCCCATAGCGATTGAGGAAAGCGTGTGTAGAGCACAGTTAATTTGCATCGGAATACTTGAAACCATTAAATAGTGTGAAAATTATTTGTATTAGATAGGAATACTTGATATATAACTATGTTAAACAACAACAACAACAACAAAACGAAAAACAAAACAAAACAAAGTCTTACGAAACAACACTAAAATGTAAATATGAATGTACAATGAACGTTATTACCTAACCTCAAGGCATAAAATAACCCAAGACGGATTGACATGTTGTTAAAATCAACCAATCATCATCATCACTATCAAAGCAAAAAATAAAATAATAAAATAATAAATCATCATTATCATCATGTCGTGCCGCCAGCACGGATATCCCTGACCCTCTCTCGCCACTTCTCCCTATCATTCATCGCTTTTGGCAGGTCTTCTGGGTTACATCCCGTATCCTAACATAGCTGCTGTATGTATGTTCGAGCTGGTCGTCCTGCTTTTGCTTGGCCATATGCGGGGGTCCATAGGAGTACATCACTGATGAGTTCGTCCTTGCTTCTCCAGCAGTGTCCTGCGTGTCTGGTTCGTCTAACTTGTATAGTTTTCGTGATGGGAGAGAAGTAGCCGTATAGTTGGTATCTTGTGGGGTGTTGTCGCCAGGACTTGTTCAATATTGCTCTCAAATAGTTTTTGATATTATTCAAAAATAGATTGTTACGCTGAACTTGTTTGAAACAGAGGGAGTATAGTCGAAGAATAAAACAGTTCAAGGCATTCTATTAAAACCAATCGATCTTCATCATTATCGAAGCGTGCCGATAGGACGGATTCATTTGATTCATTCTGGCCCTCCATCACTATCATTCATCGTCCTTGCTAAGCCCTCTTGACCGGTGGTTTTCAAATTTTTGGAGGTTCTACCTCTTGGACGTCCAAATAAATGAAAATGAAATCTCGTGTCGCCCTCTATAAATAAAAATGAACTTTATCAGGAATATTTAATGAAAATCACGTCCAGTATTTGCACTGAGTAATGTCATTTACCGAGATGGATGTGTTTCCTTTGCCAGACACAAATAGTGAATTCTAACTAATATTTTTGACAAAGATACACGCAAATCATTTTGCTCAAATCCTGATCTGTATTTGGCCATCAGATTGGTAAGTGCAAAAAAGGCAGTTTCATATAAATATATTCTTGTAGAAGTAGCTGCATTTTGATCACCTTTTGAGACAATGGTTTTCAGAAGCAACTCTGAGCCAAAATTTGGTTGGCTGGTTAATTGGGTGTGTTTTATGGCATATCAACCCTTTTTGATTATTTAATACCAAATCGTGTTTATATGTATATATTAAGTATGATTTGTAAACGAATAGTTTGTAGGTAACATTTTAAAACGAACCTGAGCTCATTTGTTTGCACACAATTAAATGGTTCCAAGACTTGCTATGTAATACTGATGATTCAATTTAACATCAGTAATGGTTTTAGTTAAATTGCTTTAAATTTAGAAAATGATTACATATTTCTATTTGGCCAATAGATAGGATTCTAATCGCTCCTGCTCAGAGTGGACCTGGGAGTAATGACAATGAAGGGGTATTCCATATTCCCCAAAGCTCCAGAATAGGACCCTCATTATTTGATGGCTTTGGAGGTGCCCGTGGTGTAATGGTTATCACTGTAGGAAATGGACACGGCGACACGAGTTCAAATCCTGGACGAGACTAATTGCACTTCACATAGCACTAATATCCTTGGGAAAGGTATGAATTCAATTATTATCCCTCCAGCTATGGGTAAATAGTAGGACAGACTAGGTTCTTCAGCCTTGGTGAGGCAACTAGTCTAGGAGAAGGAAAACTCTGAATTCAAACCTGATAAACTCCGCTTAAAAAAAGACCTTGTGTCATATCCTGCCCGAGCGGAGGGGTTTGGTAAATAGGATTATTTGATGGTTTTGTGTCATATCTAGGGCACTCGTTGGGAGAGGGGTCTTTCCCTCAATTCAGAGATGTAGTTGACGTATTCTACAACTCTTGACAGCTCGGTTGCCAAAATCTCGGGAGTGGTTGCCATTTAAACTGAATTTTGATTGGTGTATACCGGTAACTAGAAATACAAATTTACGGTTTTATCGATGATCGGATTATATAAATTTAAAAAAAAAACCCTTACTGCTGGCTTCTGCTCTTGATATTCCAGATACATTGTAGTCCCCGACAACAGTTTGAACTCCTACTGGTCTAGACAGCACTCTTGCAAAGAAATATATTCAACTTGCAAGGCAAACTAATAGTAAAAATAGAAGCAGACTTGTTAAATGATTAATTCCAGTTTTTTCATCATCAGGTTCTGAAGATGAAAACTTCGATAGGCTCGAGGATATTTAAATAAATTTAGTGTTTTTCATATTTTCGAAATTCTGCTTATCGATATAATATTGAATTTTTCATTATCTTTATTGATCATCGTCATCATCATCATCATCAAGGCGTGTCGATAGCACAGAATCTTTTAACTCTCTCGCAACATTTGTTTCTCTAGGTCATCTCTCTTGTTAAGTCTTGACTGCATCCAATGTCCACACAGTCCTGATGGGTGTAAATTTTTACTGGTCCGCCAACACTAGTGTATCCATGTGTAGGAGTCGCTCATGAGTTCGTCCTTATTCTCCTGTAGTGCTCGACATGTCACGCTTACTTTTCTTAAATGATTTGTGAGATAGGAAGTAAGTGACCGTACGGCTACTGTTTTATAAGGTAAGTTTTACAGGATTTGTTCAAAACAGCACGCAACATTCTTATTTAGTCCCTTGATCATAAAAATAGATAACGAATAAAAATGTCTTTTTTTATTATAGCTGCTGCATACCGGTCAATAGATATAGATATATTGTTATAATATAATATAATATAATATAATAATATGATAATATATAACAATAGTATATTATAAAAATATATATTACAATACCAGGCCTCTGGCCCGATGAGCAGAGTGTTCGCCCATGGTCCGGGAGACCGCAGTTCAATCTCAAATTGAGTCATACCAAAGACTCAAAAAATGGTACTTGATACCTTCTTGTTTAACACTCAACATTATAAGGTAACGACCAAGGATCAAGAGTAAAGTGGAGCAATCCAGAGAATGGAGTAGCGCCCTTCCCACATACCTCGGTGTAGTAGCTATTGAAAAGTGAGACTACTTCAGGTCACCCTCCACTATGGTCGCCAACTTTACACACACACACACACATATATATATATATATATATATATATATATATATATATATATATATATATATATTATAATACATATATTATAATATAGATATATTGTTATAATAGATATAGTTAATATGTGGGTATTTATCTGAAAAACAAATCCATAACCGTGCCCCGACCGCAAAAAACAAACAAACAAACAAACAAACAAACAAACAAACAAATAAACAAACAAACAAAAAAAAAAAACAACAAAAAGCGAAAGCAAAATATTAAATTTAACAGTAATGAAAATTCCCCAATTACTGAAATATCGAAACTGAATATTTCTGAGAGAAATATATGTGACTACTAAAACGCACAATTACCTACAAACGCTTAAGCATTATTTTTTTTTTTTTTTTACAAAAATGAATAAATAAATAAATTAAAAACAAAACAACTGCCCGGTCGGTGATGCTTAGAATACGCTGATTATATCCAATGCAGAAGTGTTAGACCCCCTAAAAGGCTATCCTGGGTATAGCACTAAACTGCATCTGACCCTGAGGCTCAAGTTCTGGAGACCTGGGGGAGTATGAAGTACCCCTTTATTACCATTACTCCCAGGTTTACTCTCTTCAGAGTCGTAGTACTTGTTAGGTTCCCATCTATGGATAAAATAGGTCTATTTCAAAATAATTTGTAATCGGTAAGGGTGTGTGAAAAGAAAAACCTCTTAAGAAACAACTAAACAAAAAAATAAATATGAGAGTATAATGAACGCAATTCTCTAACCGGTGGGCACAAAATAACACAAGACAGGTTCCCATGCCATTGAAATCAGTCAATTAATAAATATTTTAGAGAAAAATGAATGCTTAACGACGAAAGAAAACGCTAGTTACTATTTAAATCCTAAATTATCTCCAAACACCTAAGTATTAATTAATGTTTTTTTCAGAAAAACAAACAAACCTTACCGTCTATTTTCCCCAAATATTACTTAAAAAATAAAGATAAAGGTGAATAACATTCAAATTCCACAATTTACAATCAAGTAGGAACTAATTATTTCGTTGAAAAATGATTTTTTTTTGGTATGATTCTTCAAAGTTCGGTGCCATACAGCTGCTGACAACGTAAACATTCAGATTTCTTTCTTTTTCTTTTTCATAAATCTTCAAAGCTAATCGGTTAAAAAAATTATTGGGTTGGAATAGCAATTAATTTAAAAGAGAAAATGATTCCAAGATTTTTCAAAATCTTTTAAGTCTTATTTAAAAAAAAAAATCCTACAACAAATTCTTGAGCTAGAAAAGAACTTAATTGAAAAATATAATAATTGCAACTCATTTAATTCACTGATTAATAGATTTTAACGGCACGTCAACATATCTATGGTTATTTTATGCTGGGTGGATTGGTAATTGTGTTTATTGTATGTTTATATTTACATTTTTGTGCAGTTTCTCTAAAGATTTTTTTTCAAAAACGATTCAATCGAATTTGAATCATTTTTAAATAGATATATTTTGTTATATTGTCATCTACAGTATCATAATGACACAATATTAAAGACGCAGGAAGACTTCTTTATAAATATATGTACCTCTCACTTTATTGTAAGGGTTCGAAAAGGGTTACTCAAGATTTGCGTGTGAGAGGGAACTGGAGACCGAACATAACTGCAAAATTTTGACCCCTACTCTAATGGCCGTCAACGTTGTGTCTTTCTCGTTCTCCAGATGCTCAACCGGAGGCCCAGCGGCCCAGCTCTCTGCTGGATGATGGCTTTCTTTACTGCATCTTATCAGCAACTTCTCTGGTCCCCTTCGGCCTGGTGTGGCTTTCCCTACCACATCTCATCTATAACGCCGTCTCCAACTGTAACTGGAACTCCGTCTTGACTGAGGTATATAATAGTCCAACGCCCACTCGATCGCCTACTCGATCTTCGGAATGGCATGATTGATCGTCATCCAGCGGAAATAACTGTCATGCAGTTCACAGGTCACTCTCTTCCGGTGCATCAGTCTATGAGTGTATCATGGGCTTTACCTTGTCCCATTTCATCAGCCAAATCCACCCACGCGATCTCTTTTGATTACTGGCCATTGGAATGTGTCACTTCCTTCCGGTGCATCACTTTGTAATGGCATGTTTACTCGGGCCGAAGGTCAAAATACAACAATTTGATACAAACATCGGGCTTTTACTGGTACTATCACTTCGAGTTTGAATAGATCTGAATGGCAATGAAGGGGGATTCCACACTTCCCAGATCATGAGCCTTACCATCAGATGTTGCATATTGACCCCGGCCAAGCTGTCAAAATAGGAAATGCACCTGTGTAAATAACAGGTGCATTCGGTCGAGGAATATCACGATATAACCTTGACCGTGGACGGGTTGAATGAGTGCGATTTGTGACGCCCACAAGAAGAAGGTGGGCGGCGAACTATTATATAACTCGGTGCACAGGAAGTTCAATCAGTTGGTGATAAGACGTGGTAGAGAAAACCAGCATCCAGCAGAGTGGGTCCTCCGGCCCCGACTGAGCAGTTGGAGATCAATCAGTTGGAGATAAGATGCGGTAGAGAAAACCAGCACCCAAGAGAGGCTGGGCCCCCAGGCCCCCGGGAAAGAAACGCTGTTATGGCCATAAGTGTGGGGGTCAATAAGTTACAGTTCTGTTCGGTCTCCAACTCCCTCTCACAGTAAAACCTTTAGTAACCCTTTCGAAGCTTTTCAAATAAAGTGAGAGGTATATTTTTCTAAAGAACTGTGTCGCTCTTCTTTATTGTGTCGTCGTTATGATTCTGCATGCATATGTGTTTGTATAGTTGTTCATGGCTACACAACACAGATGCAATTTAAGTCTCATACTCAGGACACCCCTTTTGGGATGAGGGCCTTACTTTCTGATGTAGATATAGTCAGCGTATTCTAAACCCTGCTGAGCGGGCTGGCGACTCATCTAAGTTATATCAATATTTAACTTGGATTTTTAAAAGAACGCATCATAGAAATTATAGTTTATTTTATCCTGAAGACGTGTCTGCCTTAAATGTCAATAAATCGAGCGATTAATCTTTTGACCTTTCCCTGTCAGTCACGTCTGTCATAGCTTGGCGCTGACATCATTGATAAGGGGAAGCTACTTCATAGCATTTCTTCCTTTCCAAATTTATATCTAGGAATATCAATTTTTCCTATGTCTGTAAAAGATTAAAAATTAACAGGATATATTTTAATTTATGAGTGACATTTATATTTAAATATATTTGCATAATGGTTAGAGTGTTCGCCAATGGCCCGGAAGACCGGGGTTCAATCGCAAGTCGAGTCATAACAAAGACTCAAAAAATTATACTTGATTCCTCCTTACTTAACACTCAGCAGTATAAGGTATGGATGAAGGTTAAAGTGGAGCAATCCAGGGAAAGGAGTAGTGTCCTCCCCTACACCTCGGTGCAGTGGCTTTTAAAAAGGAAGCTCTCGGGTCGCCCTCGACTACGTTTATCAACTTACTTTTTATATATTAGTTTGTGGAAGTAGATGATGAAAATGAATCCGACATAATGGAGAAAATATAAAATAGAAAAACAATAGAAATCTGAGGCGTACGAAGTACCCCTTTTTATTGCCATTACTCCTGGGTCCACTTTATGCAAGGTTTTAGTACGTGTTAGGGTCCCAGCCATGGGTAAAATAGATCTGTTTAAAAATCTCTTTCACCTTTCTTTGATATATATTTGTTTTAGATAGCTACATTATTTATTTAAAACCTTCTGTAAGTATCTCTTCCTCATATTTCTTTATTTACGGTATGCTTACTATTTCACTAATTGATAAAACAATATACATATGGTCAATATTAATAGGATTTATCTCTTTTTTTATTTACACTTGGTATGTTCGTTAGTTTTCTTTTCTTTTTTTCCCTTTCTTCTCTCCTCTCTTCTCTTCTCTTTTTATTTCCCTTCTTCTTCTTCTTCTTCTTCTTCTTCTTCTTCTTCTTCTTCTTCTTCTTCTTCTTCTTCTTCTATATATATATTTTTTTTTCTTCCCTCGTTACTGCATTTTATCAAAACACCCATCATTGTTCTAGGAACACTTGTTTCACCATCTTGAGTCCTGATGAAAGTTCATTAAAACCGAAACGTTTTAACGTTGATTTACCTTCATAATAAATTCATCACTTTTGGATTATTTCGTTTTTCTATTTTCTCCATATTAGGTTTTTCCAAAAATATAGTCCAATTTTTGTATGAACTATTTAAATCTTCTCTCAACATATTTTAATAGTAATTGTATGAAAAATTCACATTTTTAATGATTAAATGTTAATTTTCTATCACTTCTTTCAGAATTTGATTTTGAAAGTTATCAGTCCCTCATCATGAACATAAAAAAAGGAAGTGATACGTTTACTTATTTTGCAAGAGTTTCCTTAGTCCTGATTTTGTTTTCCCAGTCGGCAGGGGCTGTTGAATCGACCGATTACATCTCTGCAGAGGGGTAAGACAGCTCCTAACGAGTAGTATGAATATGACACTAAACAATCTGATGGTGAGGTTTCAGTAATACTGGAGCTTTAGGGAATGCAGAGTACCTCTTCATTGCTATTGCTCCCAGGTCCACTCTGGCTCGGCTTGGTAGCACCTGATAGGATCCTATCTATGGGTCAGATAGAACTAAACTGCGTACTAATGCCAAACTGAATTGCTTGTAATAGGACTGTTTTGATATTTAAATGGCACACTTTTGCTAAACTGAATTGCTTGAAATAGAACTATCTTAACCTTTAAACTGTGTACTTATGTTAAACTGAATTATTTGAAATAGAACTGTTTTTGATATTGAAACTGTGTACTTATGCTAAACTGAATTATTTGAAATAGAACTGTTTTGACATTAACTGTGTGTAAACAAAAGACTACACTTATACTAAACTGAATTGTTTTAAATAGAACGGTTTATATGTATAAAAATGGATTTGGCATTAAATAACCTATTATGTTTGAGGTGCCATTAACCCAAAACAAAACAAATTCTAATTTTGCTTCATGACAATGCTCACCAACATGTTGCCATGATGACGTTGCAGGTGCCCACTGTTTTGGGATATGATACTTATCCACAAACCGCATATTCTCATAATTTCTCACCCACAGACAACTGTTTTTTTCAAGCATCTAGACACTTTTTACGTTCTAAAGGAGAATGAGTAACTGCGTTTAAAGATTTCTTGTCATCAAAACCTTTCGGTTTTTTTTTCGTACTGGCATAAATAACCTTGTTAATCGATGGCAGAAATGCATAGATTTTCAAGGATCCTATTTTGACTGATTAGAATACTGTTTAAATTCATACAAGATTAGATGTTTATTCTAAAATCGGATACTATTTTCCGAATAACGTAATAGAATTCTAGGAACAGAAGATACCGTTAACTATCTATGCCAGATTAAGTAAAGCTTAGTAAATGCCAAATATCATATAGATTACTTATTTACATATATACGCTGCTACAAAATCAATCAAAAAACAAATAGACGACTGAAAATAAGTTTTAAATATTTACGACTTAATGATAATATTTTCTAAAATTATCGGTTCGTTTAATGACATATTAACCTTTATGGGTTATTTAAAGTCAAGGACATCCCTATTAAGGAAAAGTAATGGTATTATTTAAATCATAGATGGGGAAGATGACGGAATTACTTCTTTTGTTCAAAGACATTAATTGGAAAGTGAAAGTTATGGCAACTCGCTTCCTCCACTGTCACAGTTCAGCATATTATTTTCGACACCACGGGGACTCTTTTTCCGAATAACAATGAATTAATAAAAATCCATACACATTGAATAGAAGAATGGAATGTAACATTATTATAATCTTTTAGTTATATCAGAACTAAATAATTTGTAGAAACAAAAACTTTTTAATTCTATTTTCATCTGTACTGATATTGATCACTCAAATCCTTTCTTTTCATCGTTTCCAACTTTTCTTTCTCCGCTCTCTTTTCTTTCTTTCTTCCTTCTTTTCGCCATACTCCACGCTTTTCACTTTCCCTCTCTTTTTCAATCTTCTTTTCTCCAACGCATCGTACTTAAATAGTTTCTCTCTCTATCTAGCTCAGGGTGGTCAGGAGTCCCCGTGGCGTAAAGGCTAAAGTGCTGGACTGTGCCCTTTAAATAAGCGAGTTTGAACATCATTCTCCTTTATTTATGGACTTGAGAAAGGTACTAAACTCTTTTTAACCCTGTAGTTATGGGTTATTGAATCACTTTTTCTTATTGTATCGCTTTCTCTTTAACAAGGACGGCTTTGGTGTTAAATAACCCAGGAAGGTTGATATAGCATTAAACAAAGAAACTAAATCAAACCTCTCCTTAACGTCTGTTAGACTTTGATAAAATGTTCAATATCAGCTACCGAACCCTAGTCGATGGGGGCTTAAAATACGCCGACTGTATTCCTTGCAAAGAGGTAAGACCTAAAAAAATAATTGGTGTTCAGGGTATGAAAATAAACAGAAGTCCATGTTGAGGTTCCAGTTCTACCTATTCAATAACATTCAAGGGGTGTCCTCGTGGTGTAATGGTTAAAGCGATGAACTGCGGAATCGTAGTACGCGAGTTCGTACTCCAGTCGCGCTATTACGTTCACTTTCGGGCAAATACCCTTGGGAAAGGTATGAACCCCCTTATTCTCCCTCCAGCTATGGGACGGACTAGGTTCTTCAGCCTTGGTGAGGCAACTAGTCTAGGAGAAGGAAAACTCTGAATTCAAACCTGTTAAACTCCGCTTAAAAAATTGACCTTGTGTCATATCCTGCTCGAGCGGAGGGGTTGGTAAATAGTACCTATTCAATGCCATTACACCCATGTCAATTCTGACCCAGAGCGATAGTACTTGTTATAGTCCTATCCATAGTTCAAATAGATTTGGTCAAAATAATTCGAATTCGATTGGAATACTTAATGCCATATAACTATGTGCAAATAAATATTCGTATTCGATTGTACCGAGTCAAAAAAAAAACCTCTTTAGAAACAACTAGACAAAAAAATGTACATATAAACATACAATGAACGTGATTCCTTCTCCCCTCGGCATAAAAGGCCTTGTCGGCTGGGGTTGTTGAATACATCGACTGCTTCTCTACAGAGGGGTGAGCCCCTCCGCCAACATGTATCCTGGATGTGACACTAAACAATTTGATAGTGAGGCTCCAATAATGCTGGAGCTTTGGGGAATGTAGATTATCCCTTCATTGTCATCGCTCCCAAGTCCACACAGGCCAGGAGTGGACTTATCTCTGGGTCAAATAGAACTGTTTGACATTTAAACTGAGTGCAAACAAATGACTTATGCTAAACTGAATTGTTGGAAAAAGAACTGTTTGATAATTTAACTGAGTGTAAACAAATGACTGATGTTTTTATATTGTTAGTGATACTGAGTGTTGCGTTCTGGTTAGTGAACGCTTGTAATATTAAATAAAGGACAAACCACGATATGAGAGGAAATAGAGATATATTCTCAGGAAAAAGTATATACAATAGAGAGACTATTAGTAGACAAGAACATAGGATTAGTAAATATAGAATAAAGATATAGTCCAGCGATAGTATTGGCTTCCGTTATTACGGTAGCAAGTAAGGTGATCTAGTGCGATCTCCAGTCTCCAACGCTCTAATACTATTCTTATAAGAAGCTGCTCTTCACCTTCTAGTCTGCTCTGGTATTAGTAGCTACTGCTATATATGGCAAATGGACTAGTTCATTGTGTGGAAAAAGGTGGGTGATACACAACACTGAGCAATACTTGGAACCATTTAAATGTGAGCAAAAGAATGATTTTTGGTTTGTGTAAAAATGTTATCAACAAAACGTGTTTACAAATCATATACAGGGGTTGGACAAAATAATGGAAACACCTGGAAATTTCAAATAAATTCACCAGGATTTTTTGATATCAGCCCTCTCTTGAAATCCGGCTTTGTGCTGCTCCGTTCATACAGTTTTTGAGGCAACTAGGTTCTCGGGAGGGTCATTAAGCTCTGTCGTAATTTTCGGAGCTGTATTCGTATGACCCTTCGTAACAATCCGCGTAAGAGTTTGACTGTCCCTATCAGACAGATCTCACTTTCTTCCAGAGTTTTGCTTCACTGAGCAGGTTTTTCCTTCTTTCTCAAATGTTATCTTTACTTTCAAGACTGTATTTCTTGCTATACGAAATAGTTCAATGGTTTTTATTACGACAGTCCCTGCTGTACGAGCACCAAGAATTTGATCTCTTTTAGAGTCTGATGGATTTGCCATTTTAAAGAATTTTGATTAATTTCTTCTGATGATATCTATAAAAAAAAATAATTTTAGTAAACTAAGACAAGAAAAACTAATGATAAATCAAAAACATAAAAACAAGAAACATTTGATGATTTTATAGGAGTTTCAAAATTATGATATTAAGATTCTAGGTGTTTCTATTATTTTGTTCAACCCCTGTATTTTCAATTTGTATATATTCAATATGTATATATATTCAATATTCAATGTATAAAGAGGATTTGGCGTTAAATAACCTACAATGGTTGATATGCCATAAAACCAAACTAAACTAGGCATGAAATAACCATAAACATGTTGACATGCCGTTAAAATCAATCAATCAAAAGCAACTGACGACGGGTATTGTGTTGCTTGTCAATTGTTCTTGACTGAGATTATAAGACACTTGATTTGTTTCTTATATCATGATTGGAAAAGTAGTTGATAATACCTTGTGTCTCCTTGATGCTTTCCAGCAAGCTTTAAAAAAGTGTGAATCTTCACCCTGTTATTTTGACAGAAGAAAAAAAAAATTGACTAATTCAAAATTATATTTCTCTTTTGACCGCTCTAAACTTATACGCTTGTTATGTCTCGGCTCCAAATGAAAAGATCTCTATCCTTTCTTTCTCTCTTTCTTTGTCTTTTT
Source organism: Sepioteuthis lessoniana (assembly GCA_963585895.1). Taxonomy (NCBI): domain Eukaryota; kingdom Metazoa; phylum Mollusca; class Cephalopoda; order Myopsida; family Loliginidae; genus Sepioteuthis; species Sepioteuthis lessoniana. The sequence continues at coordinate 75,811,207 of OY757919.1, forward strand.
CTTTATCGAGCTATATTCTGTTATTTAAATTAAGGAATAGTCTTTTTCTATTCTTATCACAGCTCACTTTGCCTTCTTAATCTTCTTTTTTCAGATTTAGATTTTGATTGGTTTGGTTTTATGGCATATCAACCTTTGTAGGTTATTTAACGCCAAATCCATTTTTATGTAAATAATCAGTTCTAGGTTTGGTTTGTTGGGTTTTATGGCATATCATCCACTGTGGGTTATTTATACGCCAAATCCATTTTTTATGTAAATAATCAGTTCTAGGTTTGGTTTGTTGGGTTTTATGGCATATCAACCTTTGTAGGTTATTTAACGCCAAATCCATTTTTATGTAAATAATCAGTTCTATTTAAAACAATTCGGTTTAGCATGAGTACACAGTTTAATTGTCAAAAACATTTCTATTTCAAACTATTCAGTTATATATAACAATTCAGTTTAGTGTAAGTACAGTTTCAGTGTCAAAAACAGTTCAATTTAAAACAATTCAGTTTAGCAAAAGCACGCCGTTTAAATGTATCTTCTTTTTTTCCTTTCTACTGCAATCCGATTGACTTTTTCAGCGACTGGCAAAGATCCTGTAAAGAGGGCGCGGTTAAAGTTAAGTTTTCCAGGTAACAGGAGGAAAAAGACCTTGCTAGAGAGAAACTGTTTTGGTCTTTATATCTCTCCTCTAGCTGAACCATTCTAATTAACAAGGGTACAGATCCTCAAAGAAAAAACTAAAAAACAAAAACAAACCAACAAACAAAACAAAATAAGAATAAACAAACATTACTTATCACTTTGGAAGGTGTGAGTTCAGTCCCTGTCCTGAGCAGTACGTCAAATTTTACTTTCTCTTCAACCACATATCTAGTAAGTAATCGTAATTTTGTGCAGAAAGGAGTCCGTATCTCTTAATGAGTGTGTTTTTCCTATCACGTGATACTGCACTCAGCAGTCTTTTTTACGAAATTGATTTTCTGTTATTTATAGGCTACACATCCATTACGATATTTAAAATCAGCAGCAGAGCATATTACAAAACATCCCTTGTACATTTATATATTTGACAGTGTGAAACACATGAACGATAAGTACTTCGAACAAAACAAGTGATAATGTTGTAGAAAAATGTATAAACGAAAGTTTTGTGCTGCGGAGTCTTGAAGAAAGTTGGCAGAGTTCATAAGAAATGGAAAAGTCAGACAAGTGGTCACAGAAAAGATACTAATTACTTTATCATTGGTGTTATAACCTCCTTCCGGATCGGTTACAAAAAAAGGAAGACATGAAGTTTTATGCTCGAGTCGATGAAGTTGACCCTTTTTTTGTTTGTAGCACTGTCAGTTAAAAGGTTCACTGGTGGCAGGAGGCAACCTCTTTATTACAAAAATCACTAATCGAATTTTTATACCATGCATTTAGATGTCTAAATTCTATTTCATATATAAGTTTTTGCATTGAATTTAAAAAAAAAATTCATTAAATAATTTTATTTTTCATCTGCCTCCAATTTTCTTTCTCCGCCTTCTTTTCCTCTACTCTCATCTTGTGCCATCACATCGTCTCCTCCCTCTTAACCTTCTTTTTTTTCCATCGTGGTAAACTCAAGACGTTCTCTCTCTCTCTTTCTCTTTATCTCTTTCTCTCTATCTCTCTATATCTCTCTCTATCTCTATCTCTCTCTTTCTTTCTCTCCCTCTCTCTCTCTTTCTCTCTCTTTCTCTTTTTCTCTCTATCTCCCTCTCACTCTCTCTCTCCCCTTCTTAACCTCTTAAACTTTGTTCAAGCGTTAAACCTACAAACTTGCTGTGTTCATTTCCCACGATGGTGACCATTACACCACGAGCGCCTCTATACCGTATAACTGTATGTAAACTATTTATATCAAGAATAGTTACTTGAAGTTATAATCATTTTATAAGGAATATTATCATTATCAGTTACTTGAAACCATATAACTGTTTGCAAACAAATCTTTATTATTAGATAGAAAGAGATATTCCAAACCATATAAATGTGTATTATACATTTGTATCAGATAGGAATACTTAACTGTGCGCAAATTATTTGTATTAAATAGGAATAGTTGTTATATAACTACGTGCAAAAGAAAAAAAGTCCCCCAAAATCCTTCTTAAGAAACAACTACGCAAAAACTGAATATAAACCTACAATGTACGCGATTACCTAACCACTTGGAATAAACCTCTTAAACTTCGAGATTGCCGTGCCGTTAAAACCAATTAATTAATCAGTTCAGGACGAGGTTATTTGCATTTCACGTAGTGCTAATGCCTTTCGAAAAGATATGAATTCAATTATTCTCTGGGGGTATCCTCGTGGTGTAATGGTTAAAAGCGATGGACTGCAGAATCATAGTAAGTGAGTTCGAACTCCAGTCGCGCTATTACGTTAACTTTCGAACAAATACCCTTGGGGAAAGGTATGAACCTTCTTATCCACCCCCAGCTATGGGTTAAATAGTACCACTACTGTTCTTCTAGAAGGATAGCTTTGGCATTAAATAACCTATAAAAGTTGATATGTCATTAAACAAAGAAACCAAACCAATTATTCTCCTCCCATTCATGGGTAGATATGGATCAGACTGAGCTCTTTAACAACTGTATAGCATCTTGTCTTGAAGGAAATCTCTGATTCAAATCAGTTGTATTCTGCTTAAAAAATATCTTATGTTGCATCCTGTCCGTGGTGGAAGGTTTTAGTAAATTTATACCTGGTTTATACTGTATATTTTTTCACAAATGTTGTTATAAACTTAACTGAGGTTATAACTTCTATTATTACTATCACCCATATGAATGTAACTGATGGTAATGGTACCGCTAACAGGTTTAGAGAAGAAAATCATAGTGTGTCTCTAATGCCATAAACGTCGACTGTACTGTCATTCAAAGAAAATTTGCTTCTTATGACAAGTCTTAAATATCTTTGCTTTTAACTGTGGTCGCTCATACTGTTTATCGATAACATTTCTCCCAATTTCCTCGAATGCCTCGGCTTTAATCTCCCACACCCATGAACTCTTTTGATGACCTCGATCCCGACTGTCAGACAGGTTCCCTAGGTTGGAGAAACAATATCCCCGCTGTCAAGGGTTTTGAGGTTTCTGTACCTATTTCACCGTTGCGATCAAAATGCACCTCCCCACCCTCGCTAGTCTTTTATTTTTTTTAGTTTTTCTGTCTTGATTTTTAGTTTTTTTCTACCTTGTCATCACATGAAAAACCGCCGTTCAGAAGAGGTCGGCGTGAGACGTTCTGTTTGTTTGGGTGAGGAGTTTGAGTTGCGGTCTCAGTTTCGGTCAGCGGGTCAGTTTGCTGGAAAATATTGCGTGCGGTTAGATTATCATTTAAAAACATTTCTGCCCACCCGTTGTCGACTTGTCAGACTATGGCAGCGCACGATAAGCTCAAATGGCCATAGTTTTACATCTTTTTTCTTACTTCCCTCTCTGAACCTCACCCTCACTTTGACCACAATAACCCGACCTTCTGGTGCCCTACAGAAAATTCGATAGGATCTTATACATCAACGAAAGAGATACAGCTGACTACCTTATCGACAGTCGATTGACATCCACTCATCCGGTTATTCTTTCTCTGTATATTATCATTGTCACTATTTTACTTTCTCTTTCATTTTCTATTACTTTCACTTTTATTTTCGTTTTTTTCAACAATTTTTAAAATACTTTTGATTTATATTCTTTTCGTTCCCTTTTTATTTTCGTTACATTTCTTGTTTTCTTTTTACCATTTTACAGTGTCCATTCGCCCTCCTTTCCCAACTAATCTTTTCTACACAGCTCTGTTTAATATTTCCTAATACACATAGTGCACCAGGTAACTGAGAAGCAGTATTCAATAAAAATCAGTATATTTAAAAAGAATGTTCATATTCTCGACATAGAGAAACTGCGGTAAGCATCGAGAACGGTTGTTGTGTACCAGAGGCAAAAAAGTATCCGAATTTAGTAGCACTCATCATGTCTATGAATGCGGCCTTCGACGTGTTTTTTTTTCAGTATTATAGGGCTGTTGGGCTCGAAGACCCCCACCAGATGTATTAGCCTTGGGAATTTAAATCAGGAGAACCAGAAAATGACATGTGTGACAAATATGAAAATTTTCGGCAAGCATATCCGAGAGCACGTGGGCAATGTGGGAAGAAGCAGAGTCCTGTTGGAACATTTGATACCTTTCTTGGGTCATCATTTTCTAGCAACTAATTTTTATATATTTGCGAGCTGCTATCTTATTTTTTTTCGGAATTCCAAAACAAAATATTTCTGTCTAATATAAATAATCTAGTTGCCTTTATATGGCTTAGAGTATTAATTATTATTTATTATTTTCTATTCAATTCAACCAATTTGTATACAATTATATTGTTTCAGATACTTTTAATAAAATAGCACGAAAGCGATTATTTTAAACAGCTAAACGCTTCATAATTATTTAAAATAAAATGTTTAAGAGCAAATATATTAATATTGTTCAAAATAATTTCTAACATCACAAATAAGTTTATTTGACCTATAGATGGGATTATATTACTATTTTAGGTCAGAGTGAAATTATGTGTTATGGCAAAAAAGGAGGGATTCCACACTCACCAGGGTTCAAGAACTGAAGATTTATCATCGGATCTGTTTGAAAATCATTAATATTTTACTTAAATAGGAATACTGTTAGCGGGGCTTTAAAATATCCTGACTGTATATATCCCTTGGAGAGGTATCCGAACTATGACTCAAAACTACATTTTTTGGTGTAGTTATTTCTCAAGAAATTTTGCATGGTTCAATCAAATAGGAATCATTTTTAAACAGATCTATTTGACCCATATATAGGACCTTAACAGGTACTACTACTTTAGGTCAGAGTGGGCGTAGGAGAAACGGCAATGAACATTGCCATCAGATGCAGTTTAGTATCATATCAACAACATTCTTTTTTTCGGGGTCTTACCTCACAGCTGAGGATACAGTCAGTATTTCAAGGCAAGCCAGATCTAGAGGAAACCTCAAGAGGTATTGTAGAGTACATGTTTGATCGAGTAAGTACTGTTTTTAACAAGTATATATAAACCAACACATTCGACAGGTTGTCAGAATGTTTTGACGCACCAGTGTATGTATGTATGTATGTATGTATGTATTTATCTGAGTCAGAATATCCTCTTCCATAAAGAAAATGAAAACACTTTCAGCCTTTTTATCCTTCCCATCTTTGGAAGTGTGTTCTTCACGATTCAAATGTCAGAAAGCAAGTCAACAAATAAACGAACTGTTAAGCTCTAACGCAGACCTCTTATCTTCAAGCGCACATGCGCAGTAGCCACTTCACTGCACACAGCGCCGTCGGCCATGTTTGGTGACTCGTTCCTACAATGGTGCTAACATTACACTTGCACGCGCATTTCGAATGTACACACTGTACGGCTTGGGCGTCCGGGCGAACTCTCTGTAATATTTCCGCGGTGATTCACTCGAAAAGAGAAGAAAAATAAGAAAAAGAAGAATAATGAATAAAGGAACGTTTTGTGTTTAATCATTTTTTTTTACTCAGTAGCATTATCGGTTTTCTTTTTGTACGCGTTAAAGCAGTTAATTTTTTTCCTTTAAATATTTTCCTTTTGTCATTCTTCTTTCTCACTTCCTGTTTTCGTAACTTTTTCTTCTTTTGAACTTTTTTCCCCTGATTTCTCCAAATCTCTCTTCTTGTGTTGAAAGTTTTCCTTTTTTCCCCTTCTTATTTTAAAACATCGTTCTTTCTTTCATTCTGAAAACCCTTTTCCTGTTTTCCTTCTTTATTCCAAAATCTTGAAAAATCTCTCTGAAATTTCCCTTCCTTTCTTTCTTTCTTTCTTTCTTTTAAAATGTTTTCTTTCATTTCCTCAAATCTACTACTCCTTTGTTCCACTCTTCTTTCATTTCTTTCTTCTTTCATAATCCATTTTTTCCTTCTTAATATATTTCTGAAATTTACTTTTTCTTCTTCTTTTACCCCTTTTTATTATTGACTTTTTCCCTGTCGATGTTCAGAAATGTCATTTTCCCTTTTTACTCGTATCTAGAAGCTTACTCACTTTTTTGGAAAATTCGTATCCTTTCTTTCTTTCTTTCTTTCTTCTGAAATGCTATTCTTTTTTCCATCTGTTCTGAAACGTTCTTTCTTTCTTTCTTTTTAAATACGATTCATTTTTTGATTCTGAATTTTCGTTATTATCTTTTTCTTTTTCTCGAATTTCTTTTTTTCCTCAGAAACTTAATATCTTTCTTTCTTTCTTTCTTTCTTTCTTTCTTTCTTCAGAAATTTTCTTTTTTCCTTCTTTTTAGATCTTGTATTTTTTTCTTTTTCTCGTCTCATTTAATTTCTTCTTTTTTTTTCTCATTCTTATTCTGACTTATTCATTCTTAACTGTGTTGTTCTTTTCTTTCTCTTTTTCTTTTTGTCAGTTTCCTTTCAATAATCCTCTATGATTATCCCACTTTTCCTTACTTAAATACCTTCACAAACATCTGGACCCTTTTAATGTCTCCTTTTCTATGTTCTTCATTCAGCGTCAGTTATTCTGTTTTTTTTTATTATTATTATCTCTTTCCTGCTTGTAATTCCTTTCAAATCCTCTTTCTGTTTTTCATAGTTTTTTTTCTTCTCCTTTCATTTCTTCTCCGCCCACTTTCCTTACTTCAGCTTTTTCTTCGATTTCTCTCTCAATTTCTTTCTTCATTTTTTCCCCGCTCTGTTCGTTTCTTTCTTTTTGCACATTTTCCTGTTTTTCTCACCTCTTCTTTAAATGCAACTGCCGTTACTTCCGGCTGACAAAATCACGCGTCGTGTCTTTGAAGCATTCAAACATTATGCTACATCATCTGTCGTTGGCTTTAAAAAGGCTTAAAAAACAGCTTCGCTTTGGAATTCTGCTACAACGACCACACTTCCTGAAACCTTATTCAAAAGATAAAACATGGCTAAATAAGAAGAATAAAAGAAAGGGGAAACAGCAGCCGACCCTTTAGCCAAGTAATAAATTCGATTCATATATATAAAAAATATAAAACCGTGAAGAAAAATAAATATAAATTATTTAAAATGCAAATGCATAGATTGCACGGATTTTTTAAGTTTTTCTTTTTCTTTTTGTTTATTTTCCTGGTGTTTCTTTTAATCTTATTTGCAGGGCAGGTTGTCTGAGCTCAAATAGTTTTATTTATAAGTTATTATGAACATCTTTTAGAGACCTGCTGTCTTGAAAACGGTATCCAGTACTCATTTGATATGTTCTGTTTTATTCACATGGATTTTATAGAGACATTTTGAAGCTTTTTTATAAATAGAAAAAAGAAAGTAAAGATGATATTCATAAGATCTTGCTGCGTACTTTCTAGTGATACTTTTTAAATTGCCCATTCTTCATTTGACCTTGTGTAAAACTTGGGATACAGGTATGTTGAGTTCAATCATATTTTTCTCGGGAAAAAATTCACCTTAGTTACATAAAAAAAGTATTTGGCTTCTTCTATTCATTATACAGGGTAGGCAGAGTGGACGACTAATTTTGAAAATATTAACCATTTCAAAATTAGTCACCTTCTCTGTTCCACCCTATGCTAGTCAAACGTTTTGCAATATTTTGCCATTAATTGAGGCACAATTCGGTTTATCCAGATGGTTTTGGCGAGGTCGTGAGGCTAACGAACGAACCACAATGGATTGTAAGATGTCGAGTTCGAAAGATACTTTTCTTTGTGCTACTCACCGGATTTCACATCTATGGCTTTGTTTGGTTTCTTTGTTTAATGGCATATCAACCTCCGTGGCTAATTTACTGCCAAAGCCATCATTATAGAAGAACATTAGTGGTCGTTTTTAACCCATAGTTGTTAAGCATAAGGAAGTACATATATATCCTAAGGATTTAGTTTTTGTTTTACACACAGTTAAATGTCAAAACAGTTCTATGTTAAACAATTCAGTTTAGTGTAAATACAGTTTCAATGTAAAAAAGCAGGTCTATTTCAAATTATTCAGTTTAGCATAAGCATGCAGCTTAAATTTATGTACAGTTTCAGTTTAGCATAAGCACGCAGTTTAAATGTAAGTACGGTTTAACTGTCAAAAACATTTCTATTTCAAGCGATTCAGTTTCGTCAAACAATTCAGTTTAGCGTAAGTATGACGTTAGTTCTATTTAACCTATAGATAGGGTACTATAAGGTGCTACCACGCCGGGCCAGAGTGGACCTGGGAGTAATAGCAATGAAGAGATGCTCCGTATTTCCAAAAGCCCCAGCATTACTGGAACTGGATTTTGAACTCATTAACTACGATGTTACAATCCAACACGTTAGTCAGTATATAATAGGGATTCCCGCTCAATGGTTTGAAGCAAGCCTCGGAATCCGCACTTTTCGGCTTACCTGACATTGTCCAATTGTCTAATCGTTTCTTGAACCCTCGTGTTATTGTACAGTGATCAACTGCACCTTTGCCTTTCGCACAACAAATGTTTTTGATATTTTCCGCGGCTTTATGGCCGGGTTCGAACTCGTGAAGCATAATTTCTTGGATCAGAATACGTTGTTCATTTATCTGTGCGGCTTTCAAATCACACACGGAGTGAAGCAAAGAACTACGTATCAGCGCAGTTGTTGGATAGCGAAAGGAAGATTCTTTTGACATGCTGCACAAACTACGTCGGTAGCATAACTGGATATCCACCTGTTTCCTTGGGTAAACAGGACGATGCCCCAGCTAATATGCCATGGTAGTAGCATGGATGGCATAACAAGATGTCCACCTGTTTCCGAAGGTAAACAAGACGCTGGTGTTTCCTCAGCAGAAGAGCCGCGTAAGTTGCTTGGGTGGCATGCTAGACAGGAGGCGTATCCATACACGGTGCCTTGGCAGGAGATGTGGCCACGAGGATTGCGTGGGCAACTGAGAAATTATATATAACCAGGAAAGATTTCGACCTAGGCAGAACGAATCAGAAAGGCAGAGATGTTTTACGGAAAAACCGTACCGTCGTTTCTGTGAGTGTGTATTTCAGACATCTCCGAATCGCTCTTACTCTACCCGTACGTACCTTTCGGGTAATAAGAAAAATAACAAAAGAAGCAGATTATATTTTTATGCATAAGCGTTGCCGTTCTTCCCTGTATACAACACACTAACTGCCATGATACTACCAATCACAGGGGCAAACAACCACGAATTGAACTGTTTTGGTCAAGTAATATACGAACCCTCAAATTAGCACGAAACAAAATATTGCAAACCTATTAGTTAGCCCTGGTACTTTCATATCATCTTATCAGTTTCACATTAATTCACCAATAGAAATTTTTTTCACAAACTACCCATCACCGAGAAGGAAAAACTCACATATCACAGCCTTTTTTTAAAATATGCACAAACTCCAGTCAGTAACTGTAGATTGAAACCCCAGGACCTTTTTGCTGGAAACTTTCGCATCTAATTATACGATACCAAGCCACCGTCACAGTGAGTGAAGATTAAGAAAAAGTTTATATCGGAGCGAGAGAAATATTCGCTAAACTCTAAACGATAAGAATTACATACATAGTACATTCATTTCTAAATTTATATGAGGCCTCAAAAAAAAAAAAAAAAAAAAAAAAACGTAAGTAAGCAAAGAATATCATAGAAAATTAGGAAAAACCGCACCAGCATATCAAAGTGATGCATTCTTTGGAGTAGAAAATAATTATCATCATTATACTTCCAAATCAGCAAAATATTTTAAATGGAAGATTTGAAACCGTATTTAAATGCCGACACGAAAAGAAGTTTGTACTACGCTATTTATTGCACCAATACGACTCAAATGGTTTAAAATAACTTAACAATTAATTTAAGAAAATCGAAAATTTAACAATTCAGAATTTGAATAAAATACTAGTATATATGTAAGTAAGTTTAACGGCACGAAATAAAAAATGGCTTCTGTTACACATGTTACGATTATAATATACCTTAGAACTTAAAAAAACAAAAAACAAAAACAAAAAGAAAATAAAACAAAAAACATAACAAAAAGCAAAAGGAAAAACAGAAATCAGACAGAAAGCGGAAAAAGATCCCAGAAAAATATCAAATAAAAATACAACATTCAAAAATTTAAGGAAACTTTCAGTAACTGATTTTCTTTTCCGGATATAAAGCTTTTAAGTCTTGTTTTATTGACTTTTTTTTATTAGATATTTTGTTATGTGAACCCTTTTCTGTTTTGTATTCTTTGCTTTCTATGTACCATCCTCTCGTAACACAAAAAAGTACCTGGGTACTGTATGGGTATACCAAGGACTTGAGGATATTTCGATAAAATTTCAGTAATCAACATGAAAGACTATCATAAAAGGATATTCTTCATCTGCACGATTGTATGGATGTGAGGAGGATAAAAAGTCTGAGTACTGTTGATTGATCTCTTATTGGAGTATTTGGCACAATATTACCTGTATCTAAGTTCTTGAGTAAATTGGTCTATATCTATATCCTTGCCCTTGAGGTCATAATAATTACGCGGATGTGTATTTCTAATCCTCTTGGGAAGCCGTGGCCCTGGGGGTGACTGTGTACTCTGTAAAGAGTACAGATGTAACTTGCAAGACACATTCAGGTTAATTGGCCGCGCAATTACCATAACTAGTTAATTTGGCGTCACTTTTGCGCGATATGGACAAGTGGTTCAGTTGTAGAGTTTCGGCACTGTAATCTGTGGTCGCTGGTTCGATCTCCACTGGTAGTCATCATGTTATAGAGCGATGGGGTTTCAAACTTGTTTACTCCCATGTCACAGTCCAGCACGTTATTCATTACGTCACGGGGACGTACCCCCGATTAATTTGTTCGTCTTTCTAAATTTTTCTAATGTGAAGTAGGCTTGACACCAGGCAGTATGAAATATAAAAACTGTCAAAGCGTAGATGAACCCTCTTGTAGGGTCAGCGGCCATCAAACACACTCATAACATCAAGGTAATCAAGATTTTGATCATTCACCGAAGAGAAAGTCACTCTGCTATAAAACGAGGAGTTATGAAACCCTAGCTTTCGTTAAATCATCCATTGAGTAAAAGGACACTGATGTAAAAGCTATATCTTCTAGCATCCACTGATATTGGCTGGCTCTTCATTATATGAAGTTTAGTGAGTGGGACTGTCTTACTGCATCGTCTTTCTTCTTAATTAAAAGCTTCAGGTACAAGTATTGTTTGATGTCTGTTACTAAATGAGTAACATACCTGTATTCAAAGAAGCACAATTATTGTCGTCAAAAATGATCTTGGCAAGCCAAAGCCAAATTCAAATCCTGAGTAACATTGTAGTCGAATAGTACTGGGATGTAAATAGATAAATTATTTAAAAAAAAGACGAGTTGATAAAGTTCAACATCTCATCCAGTAGGCTAGTTGCAACAGGATATGTTGATCTGGGACCCCGGACTGAAAACAGCAGTTAAGTTGGACTAACAGAGGTCACCAGACTCGATCGGTTATCTAAATGGTAGCGGTGGTTGGCCAGAAGATGCAACCCATATGAATCAAAAGTGGAGGGACCATATTTTGTGAACCCCGATAGATTTCTCGACTACCTGTTTTTTGGTGGCTGGGGTACGAGGAGGAAAATGTTTAAGTGCACGAAAAGTTAGTAAACCTTTCAAATATATGGGAAGAGTCGGTTACTACTATAACAAAGAATTTAACCCGCAAGTTGTATCCGTAATCGATTAATATAACATCAGAAATCCTAATGTAGTTGATTCTTAATTTGTTATTTAATCTAATACATACTTATATGATAGAAAAATTATAAATTTGTTACATTTTTGGTTGAAGAAGTGTTGAAATGTTACAATGCTGTAGAGTTTGGTTATAAACAATACCTAATGGTGTCTGTTTTTATTATATTATGTTTCACTAGAAAAAAAATGAAATGTTGGTACAGTTTGTTTGGAATAAAATTATGAATTAATCTCATTTCAAAAATTGGTTAGGGTTTTATTTATTTATGGACAGTTGAGTTAAATAGGGTTGAATTCAGAGTTTTCTTTCTCTTAGTCTTGTTGCTTACCAAGATTAAAAATCACAGACTCTCCCGCTATCTATCAATAACTGGAACGAGAATAGTTGGATTCATACCTGTCCCAAGCGTATTAGCACTGTGGGAAATGCAAACTGCCATATATATATATATATATATATATATATATATATATATACGTGTGTGTGTGCGTATATATATATATATATACTCGTGCATGTCTGCACGTATATCTGTGTATGCTTGGTTGTACGAGTGTATATGCGTATTAGCGCACATGTGAGGGTGTCTAAATAAAAGTTGGTTGGTTGGTTGGTTTTTATGGCATATCAAACTTTGTTGGTTATTTAACGCCAAATCCGTTTTTATGTAAATAATCAGTTCTATTTCAAACAATTCAGTTTAGCATGAGTACACAGTTTAATTGTCAAAAACATTTCCATTTCAAACTATTCAGTTTATTCAAACAGTTATATACAACAGTTCAGTAAGTACAGTTTCAATGTCAAAAACAGTTCAATTTCAAACAATTCAGTTTAGCAAAAACACGCAGTTTAAATGTAAGTACAGTTTAATTGTGAAAAACATTTCTATTTCTAGCAATTCCGTTTAGTCAAGCAGTTGTAATTCAGCTAATTCAGTTTAGTACAAAGTACAGATTTTGTTTTACACACAGTTAAATGTCAAAACAGTTCTATGTTAAACAATTCAGTTAAATGTAAATACAGTTTCAATGTAAAAAAACAGGTCTACTTCAAATAATTCAGTTTAGCATAAGCATGCAGTTTAAATGTAAGTACGGTTTCAGTTTAGCATAAGCACGCAGTTTAAATGTAAGTACGGTTTAACTGTTAAAAACATTACTATTTCAAGCGATTCAGTTTAGTCAAACAATTCAGTTTAGCGTAAATATGACGTTAGTTCTTCTTAACCCACAGATAGGGCACTATAAGGTGCTACGACGCCGGGCCAGAGTGGACCTGGGAGTAATAGCATTGAAGAGGTGCTACGTATTCCCAAAAGCCCCAGCATTACTGGAACCTCACCATCAAATTGTTTAGTGTCATATACAGGACACTCATTAGGGGGTCTTACCCCAATTCAGAGGTGCAGTCAGTGTATTCTACAGTCTCAGCCGACTGGGCACTTAAATAAAAGTGTTTATTTGCGTTTAAGTTTTTAAAAAAATATCGCGATGCTATTTCTAAATTGTTTGTATAGAAGTGAATCAGTAAGTGCAGCTCTTATAATTTACATCTTAATTTTAGTTACTGAGGTAATAAAACTAAAATTCCAACGATTAATCAAACAAGATGACCCCCAACCCCCCCACCATAAACTAATTTATCAAAATTAGAGTAAATAAGTCAACAAATTATTAGATCACTCTTCCGTAAATGTACCGCAAAGTGTATTATTCTTTCCATAATATCTAACACAAAAGCATATAAAAGAAATACTATTATAAGGAAGTTTTGCATAGGCGTGAAACTGACAGTCGCCAAGCGCCATTGACTCTGTATTTACATTATTCAAACTTAGATCTAGATATGTAATATCGATATTGAGCACTCTTTCTTTTCTTACAAAAATGGCAAGCCATATAACAATTTTATCGATACACACACACGCACACATGAATATATATATATATATATATATATATATATATATATATATATATATATATATATATATACCTCTGTGTCTATATTGCGTGAGTATGAGCATCTATTTGTGCGTGGTCGTGTGTATGTGTGTGTATGTGTGTGTGTGTGTGCTTGTGTGTATGTGTGTGTGTGTCTGTGTCTATGTCTGTGTGTATGTGTTTTCGCGCTTGAATAAATGCCGGCGCGTGTTCAAGTTCTACTTTTATCTTGGGATTATTTCTAAATTGACCGGCTGACAGTGATTGAAATGAATTATTTGCTTCTTCTGTTATGTGAAGTGTAAATTTAGCGTCAGTACAGTTATGTAAACCGAATAATGAAACAATCTCTAACATTTCAACAGATTCATTTTCGATTTGCACTACAATTTCGAAACCTGCAGACATGCTGTTTATCTTTAAGCACACGTAAGTTTCAAAACATTATTGGTTTCCTTGAAGTAAACTCTTGTTTCCTCCACATAAGTTCTTAGTGTTTTCTCTCCGCTATCAAAGCACCTCTAACCTGCTAATATATCGAACGTTACATTTTGTTTCGCGCCAAATACACGATTTCTAAACCCAGGGCCTGGCGATGTGTGGACAAAACCGAAATAAACATTTCTGTGGTCTAAGGTAATTAATTTTTCGCTTGATTGGTTGTATGAGAATCCTTGTTCGGGAAGTTATTGTTATCACGAAAAGAAACAGTGTCAATGTCCCTTGCCACGTTCATTTCTAGATGTGAACTCGGAGATACGACGCCATGTTTTGAGTGTCGGAAGGCTGCAAATTGTCAAGAGCATGCGCAATGTAAATACTGTGCCGGAAGTAAAGTTGTCAGTGTCCGTTAATACCTTGGCTAGCGTTGTTGCTTATCTCGCCAAAGGCAGGCTTTTGTTATCTTTGTTAGTGTTATTTGGCATCGTCTTTGCTATTAATTTCTGAAGGACGCTCACAGGCTTCTATGTAGGCTATACGCCATGACACAGTTGTGTGTACAGGTACAGGAACATGTATACAGGTATATTTATATGTTTGTGTGTGTGTGTGTGTGTGTGTATACGCTCGCAGGAATACATGTAAGCACTAACATTCAATCAGACACAAGCATTTACACACACACACACATAGGTATATATATATATATGTAGGAGTATACATTTCAGAGGGATAGCATTCTTGTCTCACTAGCTGCTGATAGTAAATTAAGTAATTGCCAATTAAGTCGATGAATACGTTTTCTTTGCTAAATTAGCTCAAGTTATCTAAACCTAACTTTCCTGATCTATCTATCTATCTATCTATCACAATAATTGAATACCTATCTCACGATCTCGTGCTGTTTCTTGCTATACATTTATTACACTACTTCATTCATATCAATCTCATTATATTAGCTGCCTCTTTATATATATATATATATATATATATATATATATATATATATATATATATATATATACCGATCCTTGTTCCAACAGTCTTTTTCAAATTGTGCTCATATATTTATACATTAGTCCATTCATATATTTTAATAGAATATCTATCTATCTATCTATCTTGGTTGCTATGAGATTTACGTAAAATGATTTTGAATATTTACTTTCATGCTACATACACCAAAGGAGGAGAATGACATAACATTTTCCTTTTAAGTTTCTTGCAACGGCCTTATGTGTTTGTCCTCAATATCTATTTATTAGTCTAGTTATCTATATCTTTTCAGCTCTCTCTCTCTCTCTCTCTCTCTCTCTCTCTCTCTCTCTCTCTCGGTATTAATGAACCTGATTCTTGTCCTTTCAGACAAGGAGTTGGTACCACCTAAGGGTACAGTCCCCAGTAGGTAAGCTGTTCAATGTAAACCCAACTCGGAGGCGAACTTGAAAAATGAATAATTATATTTTACTATTCACTATCAAACTTATTTTTTAACAATTTTATTTATCATCGATTATCGAACGAAAAAATTAAATATATCCTCTGAATATTTTGTCTTTACTCTCTCTCTCTCTCTCTCTCTCTCTCTCGCTCTCTCACACACATACACAAATATATATATATCATCATCATCATCATCATGTCGTGCCGCTAGCACGGATATCCTTGACCCTCTCTCGCCACTTCTTAATAATCTATTTTCTTGTTTTTTCCTTTTTTCTTTTTCTATTGAAACTATTGATTTGTTTTATAATGTTCATCGAATACAATAATGTTATCAAACTTGCCTTTTTGTGGGCCGAGTGGAGTCCTTAAAATGTAATGCCAAAAGTGCTGGACAGCAGCCTCAATAGTGAGCGAGTTTCAACTCCAGTCGAGATATTACTCTCACTTCCGTACTAAAAATCCTGGGAATGGTATGAACCCTATTATCGCCCCAGCTATGAGTTAAATGGTATTTCTGCAAGTATAGCTTTGGAATTAAATAACCCCCGAAAGTTGATAAGCCATTAAACAAAGAAACCAAGCCTTTTCATGAACGAACGACATTACTTTTATTTTAAATCAAATCCTCAATCAAAAATTTAACGAATTTTTTCTCAGAAATAAATATATTTCACAAAAAGTGTGATATTTATTTCGCCTAACCGAAGTTTCAATTTTTCTATTCAAGTTTTCATAAATTATTTTTAGGTTCTATTTTACCTACTTTTCTTTACTATACTTATTTAAAAAGATTAGCATAGTTATGGCCCAAGGAGAAAAGTATGGAGCACCCAGTGAGATTTTTGTTAGCTGTTTGTGTTTTCATTCGCACATCAATTTAAAATAAAAACAAGAATTGAAAATCAACAACAATTCATCTCAGGAAGTTTATAATAGTTTGAAATCCAGATCAAACCCTGAACAGGACTGTTTCTATTTCCTTTCATGCTAATGTCTTTGAGAAAGGCATAAATCAATCTGTTCTACCAGCTATGGATAAATATTAGTGTAGACTGGATGTTTAGCCTTGGTAAAGTAACAAGTCTGGGGGAAGGAAATTCTTGGCAAAATTAGACAATATTGGAAATAAATCTGACGGTATGTAAATATGAAAAAACAAGATATTCAAAGGTTATTTCAATTTACACATGGATATAATATTCATGTATAAACACATCTTGATTAACGTTTAAATTTTTTAAAAACATCTTCAAGGTAATATTATTTTCTCCCCCAAAATCATTTTCCAACGAAAAAATTAAATATATCCTCTGAATATTTTGTCTTTGCTCTCTCTCTTTCTCGCTCTCTCACACACATACACAAATATATATATATATATATATATATATATATATATATATATATATATATATATATCATCATCATCATCATGTCGTGCCGCTAGCACGGATATCCCTGACCCTCTCTCGCCACTTCTCCCTATCGTTCATCGCCTCTGATAGGTCTTCAGGGCTACATCTCGTATCCACACATAGCTGCTGAATGTATGTTCGAGCTGGTCATCCTGCTTTTGACCGGCCAATATTGCTCGCAACATTCTTGTGTAATTGCCGTCTAGCTTCTTCTCCAGTGGTTTAGTTAGCGTCCAAGTAGTGCATCCATATAGCAGTATCGATGCGACCGCTGCCTGGAAGAAACTGCGTTTCATTTTATCGATGAGGTCTGATTTCCATATGATCGAGAGCCTACCGATAGCTGTCCATGCTTTCGTTAGTCGCGTGTCGATGTCCTTTTCGGTTGACGAGATGCTACTTCCTAGGTTGGGGAATTTGTCTACTAGTTTCAGAGAGGTTCCGTCTAGTGTGGAAATGTCGCCTGTTTGGTTGTAATACATATATTCCGTTTTGTGTGCATTGACATGGAGGCCAATGCCTGCGGCGGCTTGTTCCAAACTATGCAGTAGTATTTCGGTTAGGTGTATTTGCCAGTAACGCTATGTCATCGGCGTAGTCGACGTCGGTAATTGTTTTTGCGGGAGGCAAAATATAGAGTTTTTTGGCAGCTGGATAAGCTAAACTTTAGCGCTTTTTAAAATAAATTACTAAGTGTACTTAAAAGATATTGAGACTGAAGCTTGAAGCTTTTTTCGATTTTAGAATTTTGAATTAAGATTCGATTAATTGATTGATTGATTGATTGATTTTAATGACATTTCAACCCTTCAAGGGTTGTTTTATGTGTAGAGGTTAGAGAATCGTGTAATTGTGTAATTATTTCTTGGAAATATATATAAAATTACCTCTAAAGTATTTGTCAACTTCTTTTTCATCCATGATATGAAAAACAAGTGTTCTATTATCCTAACCAAGAACTAGTGACGGACCGCAACAAGTCGCCCTGAACACCTCACCACGTGACCCATTGTCAGTTGCTTTTGACTGAGTGATCGATTTATTTTGATGATATATCAACCCGTTTAATGCTTACATTTAGGGAATCGTAGTAGTTGTACGTTCATATTTACATTTTTTGTGTAGTTGTTTGTTAAGTGCTTTTTGATACATGGTCACCTACAGGTGCTACTACACTAGGTTAGACGGGAGTATTTTCTTATTTTATCTCTAATCTTTAATTAATTCATTCGACCCTTTTTTCATTTGTATATATAAAGTTAATGGAAACCATCTCAGACGTTTACAAGCGTTTCAGTGTGTGACGTTACCCCCTCGGCCCCCACGTTACATCAACTTCTTCGAACCATTTCACTTCTTGGCCGGTGATCAACTAGTGGTTCCAATAGGGGTATCGCACATTTCTTTACGGCTACGAAAAATACAATCAAGGGAGTGGGAGGAAAGAGAACAAACGAACAATATGCCTGGGGTTAACTCAAAGTGAAAGACAAGGTGTTATGCAACACTCTGCATTTCCTGTGTGCATATGTTGACTAACGCTAGCGTGGATTTCTAGCGAAACTTCTACAAAGCTACCAGGAATGCCAACCTATCCTGACCGGTCTTCCTCACTGCTCTCGACCCTCTCTCATGCCAACTCGTCTCTCTGCTGTCCGGTGTCGACTGCCCTGTCCGTCGTCCGTCGCCAACCGCCTTCTTCGAGTCCCTTTGTCCAACTCCCTTCTCCCGTTCCATTACCCACTTCCAGTCACGCCTAGATCTCGAGTCCAAAACCCTTTGTCTGGTTTCGCGCCAAAACAGACAAAGGGATCGTCTGCTTGGCGGACCACCTACATAGTGTTACAAGTGTTTACAAGCGTATAAGTACTCAGCGTCCTGGGTGACTGTCTGTATTGCCGGTATTGCAAGCCAGCTCTGAAAGGTACAATAAATTTGGTCAAATTTCTGTATGTGTTCGTAGCTCAGGCTAACGCAAAGTTTCGAAACTTACATAGACTGAAAAAGGTTTGGTTTTATGCTTGATTTACAAACAAATAACCACCCTGTCGGCTGGGGCAGTAAAATACACCGACTGCACATCTGTAGAGGGGTAAGACTCCCACCCCCGACGAGGCCACCTGTTGACCATTGATGGTGACAAGTAATACTTCATGATGGGATCCTGGTGGCTGTGAAGTCTTTGACCCAACAACCAATTTGGTCAAGTCACTTGCAACACTCCACTTTGACCCTTATTGGACTTGATTGGCAGTCGAAAAGACTCGATCCGATCAACCAGCTAGTCTTATTAAGTCCTGGAACCTATATGATTGTTCTGGCCTAAATTCTTCAAATCACTCTTGTAGCAAAAAAGTACCCAATCCTATTTCATTTTACAGGTGCTAGGAGGAAGTGACTGAATTGCACTGAGATAGCAATACTTAAACCCACCTAAGCTGTGTGCAAATAAATGATAAATATTAAAGTGAAATATTAGTACTGGATAACAATACGTGAAATTATCAAACTCGTGCAAACAATTGACCTCTGGTTCGTTAAAATGTTACCTACAAACAATTAGCTAACAAATTATACATATATGTATATATAGACTTGTGTGTGTGTGTGTGAACAGCATTTAGCATTAAATAACCCACAAGAGTTGGTATGTCAAAAAGCACTATCAAACCAAATCAGAATAGAAATACTTGGTAAATAGAATTTCTAATATTAAACACCAATTCATGAAACCATTTAAATGTGTGCAAACAAATAATAAATATTATTAACTGCATGCAGACAAATGATTAATTTTACATCATACAAGAATACTTTGTTAATAGAGTGACTAATGAGGAATAATAATACATAAGATCATATAACTTTGTGCAAACAAATGACTTCTACCTCAATTAAAAACAAAGTTACCTTCAAACTATTTTCTTACAAATCATGTACACACACACACACACACACACACACACACACACACACACACACACACACACATATATATATATATAAACGAGATTTTTCATTTAATAACTATCAAGGGTCGATATGTAATCCGCAGCTTCTTCCAGGCAGCGGACGTGTCGATACTGCTGTATGGATGCACTACTTGGACGCTAACTAAACGGCTGGAGAAGAACTACGGCAATTACACAAGAATGTTGGGAGCAATATTGAACAAGTCCTGGCGGCAACACCTCACAAGACACCAACTATACGGCCACTTGCCTCCCATCACGAAAACTATACAAGTTAGACGAACCAGATACGCAGGACACTGCTGGAGAAGCAAAGACGAACTCATCAGTGATGTACTCCTATGGACCCCCGCATATGGCCAAGCAAAAGTAGGACGACCAGTTCGAACATACATACAGCAGCTATGTTAGGATACGGGATGTAGCCCTGAAGACCCGCCAAAAGCGATGAATGATAGGGAGAAGTGGCGAGAGAGGGTCAGGGATATCCGTGCTAGCGGCACGACATGATGATGGATGATGTTGACATTCTATAATGGTTAAAGTTATCTATATTACAGTTTCAGATTTGTTAATTTCTATACCGGATTAAACCACGATAGAAAAAGAGAAATTCTTCCATCAAAGAGACGAGCTAATTGGAATTTTTTTGGAGAAGTATACAATGGTAGTTCTTCCTCGAAAATACTGAGGTTAGTTTTAATAAAATATTCTTAATTTTGCCGACCAACATGGTTTAGAATTTGAGAGTAATTAGTGTTGCACCTTAACCTACGCAGCCACACTTATATTAATAATGCAATTTTGTATATTCATTTGCTATGATTTTAATTGACAGTTATGTAAAATAATTCTGAGATAATTATCACTTTCTGAATTTTGTAGCTGGCGAAATGGTTAGATCTGGTTTCTTTATCAATATTTGTGGGTTATTCAATTCCAAAGCAATCCTTATAGAAGGACAGTAGTGGTACTTTTTAATCTATTCTTTAGGACACTAGTTCGAGAGTGAGCGTAGTAACGCGACTGAATTTCGAAAACACTAACTACGATGTCACATTCTATCACATTAGCCACTAAATACGGGGATCTATCGAAATAGTTAACACTAAAGACAGATTTCTCAACATTTGATCTGATGTTTTAAATAATACTTGACGATCTATAAACCCTTTAGGTTTCTGTTATAACAGCAGTCCATGATGATAGTGATGCTTCTATTTTAGGAAGGAGTGACTGATTGTAATAAGCATTTCATTGTTTCCTTGTTATCTCCGTTATAATCATTTCCAACATTCTGAGAATGTGGGGAATGATTATAAAATGAATTTAAACGTGAATTAAAAAAAAACGCCAAAACAAACAAGCAAAAACAAACTATCTCTCATTTGCCAATTGAGCTGGAAATTCCTTTACTCACTAAAATCCTTTAACGAGCGTTGCTCTAAAAAAAATTCTGGTTATAGGGTACCATTTTTGCTGGGCTTCGATTCCACACACACACACACACACACACACACACACACACACACACACACACACACACACACACACACACACACACAGAGTATAACTGATAAATATACTCTAATATTTTCAAAATAAGACTCAAACATCATACCATAAAAACGGATATTATTAGGCATGATTCAATACCAAACTCTACGGCATTGGATCCATGAAACCTTTTTCGCAGGATTAATCTCATTTTGACAGCATGATACTTATATTTTTTGCTGAAGAGTTTTAATGCTGTAATAAAAATTCCGTTAAGATATACCACTTTTATCAATGGGATGAAAACACAGTAACACAAACCGCCACAGGGCAATGCTAAAAGACAAACCTTATTTGATCACATACCACGAGAGTATCTTGGTCAGCCTATGAACTTCTCAGCTAATTTTTGTGTATATATATATATATATATATATATATATATATATATATATATATATATATATTGCATCCCTTATAAATTAGCATACACTAAAATTCACTAGAATTTTTAAAAGTCTTCTCTTTTTAAATAATGATACGAGGGTTTTCTTATTTTTAGTAGAACATTATACCATCAACATATATCTTATTACATATTATTGATTACCAAACTCTACATCATTAGAACTCTGAAGTCTTTTGTTTTTGACGGCTTCATATTCGCCTTTTTGGTCAAATAGTTTCAAGGCTGTAGGGGTTGGTAATAAAGAAATAGTACATGATAATATCCGTTCTGATTCTATAATATTTCATTAGAAAAAATAAAATGTTTGTATCTTTGGTTTAGAAGAAAACTGATTTATAAAAAAAAAATCGGTCTTATATATTTATTTATGGATGATACTGTATTTGCATTACCCCCAATATATATATATATATATATATATATATAATCCAAAAATATATATTTATTTATGGATGATACTGTATTTGCATTACCCCCAATATATATATATATATATATATATATATATATATATATAATCCAAAAATCGTGTCGTCTTATGGTGACACAATAACAGTGAGAATTTTCATGAAACTTGCACCTCTTATTGAGGTTTGTCTAAATTTAATAAATAAACCACAATTCTGAAAATTAGATCTTGCAGAGAGAAATTGAAATAAACGACCTTTGAATTTGCAGTCACTTTTTATCATTAATCCTGGGATTTGGTTTGTGTCGAATTCATTGTCATCGTACAAATATACGTACATTAATGTGGTTCAGTTTTAGCGAAATAATTCAATTTATGTGCTTTTAAAGTCTTGTTTCATTTTTTTTGTCTTTCTCTAAATCCACCATGACGCAATGTCTAACAACACTGATATATTGTTGTTGTTGTTAATGTTGTTGCCGTTCGGGGAAACATCCTACGAAAGATATGAGACAAAACGTTTTCACAAGGGCTTCATATCTGGTCGTAGTAGCAATGGAGAGACGCAAATGAAATATAGTTTCAATGGCTTTCTCTCTCATAAATAAATTTCAACAGACGTGAAAGAAGGGGAAAAATTAAGGCAAAGGAAATTATATTCGATTTACTTTTGTTATGACACATTCCCGCTACTGCCAGCGGGATGTTCATTTTTTTTTTTATATATAAAGGGAAGGACAAGAAACAGGAAAACAATTAAACAATAGGATTAAGCACCCCCCCCATCAAACAACAAACAAACAAAAAACAAACAAGAATCAGAGAAAACAAAAAGAGAAAAACTTGATTAGTAAAATTATATTTTGGTCTTGTTGGTTTTACGCTTGTTGGGTAATTTAATGCCGAAGTCAGTTTTTTCTAAACTGTTCCATGGTTTTAAGTTACTGTTGAAAAAATCCTTATAAAAATATATCTTCAAGTTACTATTAATTCAAATAATTTGCAACAGAGAAAAAATATCAACAATAAAGAAAAACCAGATTAAGAAAAGTTTGGTTCAGATTGGAACATGAAAGTGACGGTGATACCGATTGTAATTGGTGCACTCGGTACAGTCACAAAGAAGTGGTATTGGGACTTGAGGACTTAAAAATAAGATTACAATTGAAGACTATTGCATCATTAAGATCGGCCAGAATACTGACAAGAGTACAGGAAACTCGAGAAGACTTGCTGTCACGCAAAATCCAGTTAGAAACCATCAGCTAACGCTGGTGTGAAAAACTCTCTCAAAAGAGTAGGTTGGTTGATTGTTTGGGTTTTATGGCATATCAACCTTTGTGTGTTATTTAATAACAAATCCATTTTTATGCAAATAATCAGTTCTATTTAAAAACACTCAATTATTAGAGTACACAGATTAATTGTCAAAAACACTTCTATTTCAAACAAATCAGTTTAGTCAACAGTTCTATTTCAATCCATTCAATTTAGGATAAGTATGCAGTTTAGTTCTATTTAACCCCTAGATAGGACCCTATCAGGTGCTACCATTCCGGGTGTGAGAAGACCTGGGAGCAATGGAAATGAAGGGGTACTCCGCATTCCCCAAAGCTCCAGCATCACTGGAACCACACCATCAAATTGATTAGTGTCATGCCCAGGACACTGATTGCGGGTAGGGGTCTTACCTCTCTGCAGAGGCGCAGCCGGTGTGTTCTACAGCCCCAACCGCCTGGGCAACTCAAAGGAGAGTGTAAGTAAGTAAGTAAGTAAGTAAGTAATAATAACAATAATAAAAATAATGATAATGATAATAATAATGCGACAAAATAGCAGATGTTGATTATGTGGTGATAGATACAAAACGATCATTCACATAAGTGAATGCAGTAAATTAGCGAAAAGACAAAATAAGACTAGACACGACTGGGTGGGAAAGGCAATCCACTGGGAACTGTTCAAGTTTAAATTTGACCATACGACCAAATGGTATATGCACAACTCAGAATCTGTCCTAGAAAAGAAGACGCACAAAATTCTCTGGGATTTTGTGATACAAACGGGTCACCTAACCTCAGCCAGACGACCAAACCAAGTGATAGTCAACAAAGAAAAAAAAAAGGAAAGAGAACGTACCAAATAGTGGACTTTGCTGTTTCAGGTGATCACTGGGTAACATAGAATGCAAGCGAAAAAAGATATAAGTACCTAGACCTTGATAGAGAACTTGAAAAACTATGGAACATGGAAATGACGGAAAGGATCGAAATACAATGATGAAAGAGGAAGGATGGACATAAAATTATGAAAGAGAAAGTATAGACGTACAATGATAAAAGAAGAAGGATAAACGTACAATGATGAAAGAGAAAGGATGGGCATACAATGATGAAAGAGGAAGGATAGACATACAAATATGATAGAGAAAGGAAGGACATACAATGATGAAAGCGAAAGGATAGACGTACAATGATGAAAGAAGAAGGATAGACGTACAATGATGAGAGAGAAAGGATGGACATATAATGTTGAAGGATATAGGATGGGCATACAAATATGAAAGAGAAATGATAGACATACAATTATGAAAGAGAAAGGATAGACATACAATGTAGAAAGAGAAAGGATGGACATAAGATTATGAAAGAGAAAGTATAGACGTACAATGACGAAAGAAGAAGGATAAACGTACAATGATGAAAGAGAAAGGATGGACATACAATGATGAAAGAGAAAAGATGGACATACAATGTTAAAGAGAAAGGATGGACATACAATGTTAAAGAGAAAGGATGGGCATACAATTATGTAAGAGAAAAGATGGACATACAATGATGAAAGAGGAAGGATAGACGTACAATGATGAAAGAGAAAGGATGGACATACAATGATGAAAGAGGAAGGATAGACATACAATGATGAAAGAAGAAGGATAGACGTACAATGATGAAAGAGAAAGGATGGACATACAATGATGAAAGAGGAAGGATGAACATACAATAATGAAAGAGAAAAGATGGACATACAATTATGAAAGAGAAAGGAATGACACACAATGATGAAAGAGAAAGGATAGACATACAAATATGAAAGAGAATTTATAATGGTTCACAGATAATAGATACATATATATGAATTTTTATCCAGGACGTATTTAACCAACGCTACCTCCCAATATAAAGTCCTTTTAGAGTCGACAGGTGGAGAAATCAAAGATCATTGGCACCTAAAAACCACATGACCTGTAAGTCAGCTAGTTAAGAACAACAAATACCGACTCACCCCCACCTTATCTAGGGAGGGAAGAAAATATATATAGCTCCTCTTACCTACTAACTCTCCCTTTGTCTTGGGATTTTGAATGAGTGGCCTTGTAATAACGGTTAAGAGAAGTTCTTAAAAGGAAGCGATAGGAGCACAAACACAATACTATCCTACAATGCAATAGTGCATTTTTTACCACGATAAACGTTATGCTACGCATGTCTGCATATGCATGTTTGTATATATATATATATATGTCCTGAAGGTAACATCCAACAAAGCAGTTTCTATACGGACACTTACCTCCCATCTCTAAAACCATCCAAATAAGGCGAACAAGACATGCGAGACACTACTGTAGAAGTAAGGACGAACGTTCTCCTCTGGACCCCTTCACACTGACATGCAAGTGTTGGCCGACCAACAAGAACCTATCTACAACAACTCTGTATAGACACAGGATATTGTCTAGAAGACCTGTCGAAAGCAATGGATGATAAAGACGAATGGTGCGCGTGCGCGCGCGCGTGCGAGAGAGAGAGAGAGAGAGAGAGAGAGAGAGAGAGAGAGAGAGAGAGAGAATCAGGGAAATCTGTGCCAGCAGAGCGACATGATGATGATGATAATATATATGGATTATACTGTATACAGAGAGAGAGAGAGACAGACAGACAGACTGAGAACGAGTGAGAGAGAAAGAGAGAGAGAGAGAGAGAGAGAGAGAGAGAGAGAGAGTATAAGTGTGCGTATGTGGGAAAAGGAGAGGACGGTATTTAGGAAAAAAACGAGGGAAAACAATTGAATTCAATATAGTCAAATAAAGTTTATAAACATGAATACAACAAAGAAAACCTTATCATAAAACCATAGCAAAACAATAAATTAATGAAGATAAAAAAAACTATAACAAACAAGGATGATGGCAGCTGTTGAAAAATAATTAAGATAAATTACAATAAACGGTGAAATTAAATGCAATAAGAAAAAAAAAAGTAAAGAAAAGAAAAAAGAAACGCTGATGCAGCAACGGTTGGATCAATAATAACGATCAAGAAAATCCTGAAAAAAATATATAAAAGAATGAAAATTAAAAATATAATAGAAGCAGAGAAAAAAAAAAGGGAATATTGAACAACAGCTGAATAAAACAAGTTGTAGAAACCATTGGTATTGGCAGTTAATTTTCAAGTCGTTACAAAATGAAACAAGAGAACTACAATGTATCATCAAAAAAAGTAAAACCTTGAACTTGTTTTAATTGTCGTTCCCTAATCGCGCTGTTTCTTGCTATTGTATAAATACTGTCCCGAGCGAGTTCCGATAAACAGCAAATAATACCCAGAAGATGAAAAAAAAAAAGACTAATATTAATTAACTAATTAAGTTATTAAAAAATTTGTTATAAAAATAATGATTTTGTTTGTTATCAATAGCAGATGTGATCGTTAGTTGAACGCCAATCAAGCTTGCATGCGAATAAGCAAGGTCAAAGATAGCCCCAGGTCCGCTAACAGTTACACAGGCTCAAGACTCTTCTAACTCCACACTTTGTTGCACCGGGAGAGGAGCTACCTCAGGATTGTAAACCTTCAGATTAAACTCATATTTTTTACTGCGTCCAGTTCAAAGAAAAGAAGCTGAACAGGCATTGATCTCAGACTTTGGCTAAGAAGTGTCCTATCCAGCATACACGGTACTTATTTGTGACACAAGGTCGGTTTAATGCGGGGACTGCGCAGGAAGCAAGCCTCCCGAGGGGTGGTGCTAAAATTGTTTAGTTTCGTTGGCATTTCCTTTCAGAGGCACCTTTGGCACCGGAAAATATACCTAGCCCTTATCTTTTTTGGTAGGTACTACCTGGGATGAGGGGATCCCCTTAAAGTAAGCTGATTATTTTTTTAAGAGCTTCTCGACACGAAGGCCGAGAAACAATAAATCCTGATTAGTATTTTTCTCCCAGCTACAACTTAGGAATTTTTATGTCCAATGTTGAATAGATTTTTATCCTGTCTTAGCTGGGATTTCTAATTTTTTTTCTATTTGTAATTCTCTCTTGTTAGATCCTTATCTTTTTTTTCTCATTTTGTAAATCTTGCATTTTGGCGCTGGATTTAGCCACGTGACTTATTATGCCAATAAAATTATTGTTATATGATTCAAAAACAGTCTAAAAGAAGAGTGTATTTATTCAGTTGAAAATGACAGATATGAGGAATACTAATTGACCTGAGAATCGAAATCGTGAAACTCTGAGTCGTGAGTTTTTATCTTGTTTTACATCTTTTATATCTTGTATTGAAATATATTGTAATATTGTTCTGCATTTCTGTGTAAAGATGTTTCGGACTTAAAACGCTTTTATCGTTAAATTTTAATCATCATCATCAATACACACACACACATGCATATATATAACCTGATTGATCCGCTAACACGTGTGGTAAAATCATCCGTGTATGTGTATGGGGGTCTGTGTTTCAGTTAACTTAGACTATCGATCCCTTCCCTACTTAGCATGAGTAAATCCCGAATCCTAATGTAGGTAGTAAGAATGGTGTAAATATCGAGACTAGCTTTCTTATTCTAACTACATCTTTTTAGATTTAATTTAAAAAATTGACCAGTCAGTTGGATCTGTAGAATACACCGACTGCTTCTCTACAATGGAGTAAGACCTCACCCACGACGAGTGTCCTAAACATGACACTAAATAATCTGATGGTGAGGTTCCAGTAATGCTGGAGCTGGGGGAATGTGGACTACTCCTTCATTGCCATCGCTCACAGGTCCACTCTGGCTGGTAGCAATTTTTCTAAATTTCTGTGACGAAGCTTGATCATTTTTATCACTTGGAATATTCGGCCAATTGACCTCATCTTTATTGTTATACTCATAAAGTTTCGGCTGATATATCATTCGGCCTTCTTCAGTTATTTCATGTCGAACTCGGGAGTCTGTAGAGAACCTCGAACCGAACCTTTTAATTAATCATTGGGGTAGATTGTTTTAATTTCGTTAATCATGATCGGGTACAAATGATAATCTATAGTAAGTATTCTTTATTATTTACCTGTAGTTGGGATTGAACTGGCAACCTCCAGATGATTTCTCTCAGGAGCATTTTTCAACTAATATCCACTGTGGCATTTATCCTGCTGAAGAAGACCGAAGAACATATCGGCCGAAACGTTGTGAGTATGACGATGAAGATGAAGACAATAGACTGAATATTCTAAGTAATAAAAGCAGATGATTGTATGTTTTCATGCACAGTCGTTAGTTAATCGTACTCATTGCTTTGTAACACTTGATTCAACAAAGTGGAACAATTATCTGTGTATTTCACAATAAAAGCGTTGTTTAAAATTTGAATCTTGAATATCAAATTGTTATGTTCCCCGTTGGAAATCATAACCAGATGCTTTTGATTAATCGAATAGCAAATCGGTCCGATCAGTGCGTTTCTCTTGTTTCTTTTAATATGTTCTCGACTACTTTAAGAAGCACTGAGTGTTACCTTGAAATTTCTTTAATAGAAGTTCAACTTCTAAATTCTTTTAAGTTTAACTGTCTTAGTTTAGAGTCCAATCGTTTTAAATTGAAGTTCCATTTTTCAAAATTTTTATGTTTTAAATTGAAATTTCACTTTTTAAATTCAAGTTCAACTGCTTGTATTTGAGGTTCAACTGTTTTTATTTGAGATTAAAATGTTTTAATTAAAATTCAACTGTTTTAAATTGAAGTTGAACTTTTAAATTTTTTTATGTTCAACTGTTTTAAGTTGAAATTAAACTTTTCATATTTGAAGTTCAACTTTTTTAATTGATGTTCAACTGTTATAATTTAAAGTTCAACTATATTCCTTCGAAGTTAAATTTTTTACTTTGAATTTTACCTTATTTTAAATGAAGCTAAAAAGACATACGTTATAAATAAAATATGTTTAACACTTTCGTTACACACTATAGACATAGCGAAATTTATACGTGGAGTTAGTGTCATATTTTCATTAAACTCCATTTTACGCCTCTTGTTTCAGTTGAGCAGTGGAAGCAACAGCGAGTTGAACTGAAGTTAAAATCATTGACAAAAAATGCTGTTGAAAGGTGAGAAAAATTAAAGAAGAAGCACATATCAAGATGTCAGAGAAATGTAAGAGTCAGGATAGCACGAATTCAACTCGCTATGGTTTACACTACTCAGTAGAAACAAAAGACACAACATAGAATTCGGTAAAAAAAATGTCTGCGAATAATTCCATGTAAAAATTCTGCTTTTAACTTGACTCTCCAGAGAAGAGAAACTAGAAAAAAATTCTCCTTCCTGTTGGATGTTTGATTTCTTTGTTTAATGCGTATCAAACTTCGTGGGTTATTTTATGCGAAAACCATTTTGTAGAACAGCAGTAATATTATTTAACCCGTAGCTGGACGGATAAAGGGTTTCATCCCTTTCTCAAGAATATTTGTCCGAAAGTGAATGTAATAATTCGACTGAAGTTACAAACACTTATTACGATGCCACAGTCCAGCACGTTAACCACTAAACCACTGAGACTTCACTCCTTTCCTTATAAAAGTGCATACTATTGTTGTATAGCCACATAATACATATGCATGTAGAAACATAACAAAGCAATGAAGACGATTTTGAAGGTTTGCTGTGTGAGAGGTGAGTTGGAGACTGAACAGAACTGCAACATATTGACCCCCGCTCTTATGGCTATAACAGCATTTCTTTCCCGTTCTCCCGGGCTGCTCAACCGGGGGCCTGGGGGCCTAGCCTCTCTGTGACATGGTCCTCATTCCAGCATCTTCTCTCCAACTGCTCGAGGCTCTGAACTCCAACTGCTCAATCGGGGGTCCTGAGGGCCTCCTCTGATGGGTGCTGGTTCTCTCTACAGCATCTTATCTCCAACTGGTCTGAACTCTAACTGACTTAATCGGGTGTCCTGAGGCCCCCCTCTGCTGGGTGCTGGTTTTCTCTACAGTATCTTATCGCCAACTGACTCGAACTTCCTGTGCACCGAGATATATTATTGTTTTACGCCCACTCAATCTCTTCCCATAACTGGCCAACGGAATATGCAACTTCCGCCGTCTTTGGAATGGCATGTTTGGCCGGGTCGGAGGTCAATATACAACACTGTATCTGAAGACAGTTGAAATATGTACCGGTCGAAAAGTTGTTGAACAAAAAAAATGTTTAATTATTCGTTGAAGACTCTTCTCAAAATTATTGACAGGATCTTAATTGTAAAACTATTTTTAGATGCCTCCCATGGTGTAATGTTTAACAAGCTAGGCTAGCAGACTTTTGTTAGTGTGATCAATCCTGACTGTCTTCCCCATGATTTTTGTCTTGTTCCAAACTAAGTGAAACAATGACAATATTCAAAATATTTTTACTTGATTAAAGGAGCTTTTTCGACTATTTGACGAGAAAAGATATAAACATTTACTTATCAAACTTGTTTATCACAAAAAATAAACATGGATATGCTACCAGCACTACGATGCATGGAGCAGAATTTACCTTGGAAAATGAAACACAAAATTATTGACTGACTTTAACGGCGTATCAGCGTGTCTAGGGTTATTTTATGCCAACAGGTTGGGGAATCGCTTTTATTGCACGTTTGTAAAGTTGTCTCTAAAGAGTTTTTCGTCAGAATTATATGATAGCAAGTATTCCTATCTAATAGAAATAATTTGCACACAGTTGTATGGCTTCAAGTATTACCATTTAATACTAAATTAAATATGGTTTCAGGTAATTATTTCTATTTAAAAATAGTCGTTTGTTTGCACACAGTTAAGTAGTTTCAAGGTACTAATAATACCCGTTAGTAAACAATGATAGCTTCTAGTTACTCTTCTTAATACAAATAATTTACAGTTATAGGATATCAGATATTCCTATCAGATACAAATAATTAACACATACGCCTATGGTTTCAAGTATTCCTGTAATATATCACCTAAACTTACGATGAACCCGGCGGATGTTTTTGACAGATACATTTGGCCGTAGATAAACATCAAAAAATGATTACCGGAAAACAAGCAATGCGTGGTTGAAAGTAGTGACCAATGAAAAACAAGCGCTGCGTGGGTGTCAGCCGTGACCAATGAAAAGGAATCAATGCATAGGTGTAAGCCGTGACCAATAAAAAATAAGGGTTGCGTGTGGGTCGCATGGGAGTTTTAAGATAATATAAGGTCTAGAATTTTGGCTGAAGTCAGTTCGCGCAGACTGTTCCGACTCCCGATAGCCCCTTCGAATGTGTGGACTCTCTCTGATGCACTCCTGCTCCACACAAGCGTCAGAGTCGAAAAATAACAACATAAGATCATGTTTTTATTTATACGTGTTCCTCGTGGTAGTTTACTGTAAATGTCAAATTAAAATGTGTTGATTTGGTTTGTTTTATTTGCATAACTCCTTATTCAACGTCGAAATATGGTACATTTTTAATATATTTCATTACAATCATAACTATATTCTTAATGTTCCTTCGCATTTTGTTGTAATTGGTCTTTTCTATTTGTCTGATATTATCTATTTTTACACATTTATATGATAGCTAGCATCCCCATCTAATATAAATAATTTACACACAGTTATATGATAGCAAGAATTCCCATCTAATATAGATAATTTGCACACAGTTATATGATAGCAAGAATTCCCATCTAATATAAATAATTTGCACACAGTTATATGATAGCAAGAATTCCCATCTAATATAGATAATTTGCACACATTTATATGATAGCAAGAATTCCCATCTAAGATAAATAATTCGCACACAGTTATATGATAGCAAGAATTCCCATCTAATATAAATAATTTGCACACAATTATCTGGTTTCAAGTATTCCTGATAATACAAATAATTAAAGCAAATAATCTTTGAACAGATTTATTTGATCCCTAGGATATTTCATGTCAACAAATTAAGGAATCGCGTTCATTATAAGTTCAATTTTTGTGCAGTTGGCTCTTAGGAGTTTTGGTGTACAAGGTCCCATCGAATAGAAATAGTTTTAAACAGATGACACCCTAAAAAATACATCTACTCTAAGACAGAGTGGTCCAGGGAGTAATGATAATGAAGGAGTACACTATACTTCCAAGATCTCGAAAACTTGAGCCTGATCATCAAGGATACCCATTTTTGGGTTCGGAGGTTACAATCAACGTATTCTAAACTCTGCTGACTGAGTGAACAAAACTGGAGCCTCACCATCAAATACAGTTTAGTGTAATACCCAATACTTCCCTTTTTGGAGATTCTGACTTTGGCAGGCGAAACAGTCAGCGTATTCTACGCCTCACCAACCCAACTAAATACTACCAGCCTCTATTTGTGTGTAGAATAAACTAGTATTATTAATAGTAATAATAGTAATAACGATTTTTGAAGAAATTGATTTTTTGTCGAGCAATCTATCAAGTTTTGCCAGTGAATAGGACAGCTATGTCGTAAAAACCAACTGCCATATTCTTCTGGGAAAATAGTGCTGTCCAGTGAAATCGGAAACTATCGATCACCGATCTAATTTAATGAAAAGCCCTTTCAAAGCGTATTCTCAACCACCCATCCATCCCAGCGACTCAACACGTTAGCAGACCCTCGTAAAGTATTTTGAAGCCGTATCGTCCCTTTGGTATGTGGTAATGGGAAAAGAAGACGAGGGGTAAGGTTGATTGCAGAGTTAATGCGGGAAAAAATGATATTTTTCTTAAAGAAGACGATTGGCCGGCCACATCTCACCGGTCTTCACTCGGTGCTCGAGTAAAGTCATCAAAGAAAGAATGGGGAGCGCTTTCCAAATGGGGTAACCGAGAAGTGTTTTGTGATGGGGGGGTAGATTGAATCGAATAAGGGAATAAAGATGGTGATGGGAGTGGCTCTTCTGGATTTTAAAACGAGATGGAATTGTTTTAGATTTTCAATTCTTTACTTTTATCTTTTTGTTCTTTTCTTCATCGAGCGCAGATGGAGAAGAGAGAAAACGAAGTTTTTGACTCTAAATATATTCGAGTTACATGTTTTTATTTTTCTATTTTGACATTCAAGTATAAATTCAATTATTTCCAAATTCATTTTAATATTGAATTAACACAGAACAAGGCAGCAACTATGAAATGATGATAATGAAGATGGTTATGTTAACAGTGACGAAGATCATCATAATTAACGATATAAAAATGTATCTGGGTAAATTAACATGGACAAAACACTAAACTGTTATGCCTCATTTAATTACGACCATGAATAGAAAAACTTCTTTTAAAATTTTTTAAAAAGTAAATTAAACTTTTATCCTTAATTTTGAAAATTAAATAAAAAGCAGGATAATTTTCAGATCAGAATTAATTAAAAAAAATTAATTGAAAGTACGACTGGGTAAAATAATTTGAAGCTGCGAAATTTTCTTATGACAAATTTTAGCAACGATTGAGCCTAACTTCAGCCAGGAAAATTAGACTATCAAGCAAATATTCACTTACTACCCTTAGATTAGGTTGATACAAGCCCCCCCCCAATCTAAGGCTTCCACTGAGAATTGAACTCACTCATGATAATCAGTTTGCCTGGCTTGTTATAGCTAACTATTACCTCACGCAGATCACTCTTTTGATTTGAGACACGGCCTCGAGTATAAGGAATTTAGCAAGGATCGAACTCACAACTAGCAGTTATGCAAGACTTGCTTATTAACTATTAGACAAAGACGAAGTATCCCACAAAACTAAGCGTACTATTCATTTAGAAATCTTAGCTTAGTCTGACACAAGGCCAAAAGAATAAGGCAACCAATACGAATCGAACGCATTGACAATAGTCTTGCACGTTAACCATTACACTGTGAGTTATTTTTGGAGTGATCTTTTAGAAGATAACATTTAGAGAGAAGCGTGCTTACCGTAACGGTTATTGTAGATGGAAATGAAGACGGTGACTTATGTTCAAATTCTGGACGAAGCAGTTAGAGTTTCACTTCGTGCTAATGTTTTTGAGAAATATATGAAGAGAATACACCGACTGCATCTATGTAGAGTGATAAGACTCCCCCAACGAGTGTCCTGAATGTGACACAAAACAATCTGATGGTAAGGCTCCAGTAATGCTGGAGCTTTGGGTAATGCAAAGTACACCTTTATTGCCATCACTCCCCGGTCCACTCTGGTCCGGAGTGGTAACACCAGATAGGGCCATATCTATGGATCAAATAAAACTAAACTGTGTACTTTTGCTAAACTGAATTGCTTGAAATAGAACTATTTTGACATTTAACTGTGTGTAAACAAAAAATTATACTAAACTGAATTATTTGAAACTTTTAAAAATGACTTAATTCGGAGTTAAATGAACTGAAAAGGGTTGATACGCCATAAAACAAAATAACAAACCAACTAATCTGCCGAGGGTGGTGTCCTGGTTTTTGTTCATCACTGGTATAACATATAGCCAATGGTTGTACTATGTAGAAAAAAAAGGGTTTTGTCACTGAAAACTTTCTCTATCCGATGTTATTATTGTATTGTGCCTCCTGTATTTGTTGTATTTCTCGAGGAAAGGTAGCAAAACTGAAGATCAATGGTTTTTTTTAGATTAAAGATATTAAGGATTTAAATGAAGACGTGCACATGCGTATCTGACGTCAGAATAAAAATTATTGCAATCTTGTAACAGTGCATAAACATAGAAGTGTGCAATGTGATATGATGTTAACATATCTAAGGCAAAAATACAATTCATTCTGAATTTATTGCTGTTAGGTTATTTGATTTAATGACATATTAACCCTTGATGGTTATTTAATACCAAATCCTGTTTATACATATATATAATTTAAAAGTGAATAGTTTGTAGGTACTTTTATTTTTAAACGAGTTACAACTTATTTATTTACACACAGGTAAATGGTTTCAATTATTGCTATTTAACATTAGTCATCCTACATTAGTCTAGTCGGCTCGGATTGTAGAATACACCGACTACATCTTATGATAAATAGAATTATTTGTATCGGATAGAAATACTTGAAACCTTTTTAAGTGTGTGTAAAAAATGAGCTCAGGCTCGTTTAAGAATATTATTGACAAAATGTTTATAAATCCTATATTTGATATATTTGTGTAAAAAGGATACGGCATTAACTAACCAACAAGGGTTGATATGCCATAAAATCCAATCCAACCCAACTCAACCAAACCAAACCAAACCAAACCTAATCATTCTATTTATCAAGTATTCTTATCTAATTTACTTTTATTATTTGTTTGCACACTGTTAATAATACTCATTATTTTGTGCACACGCTAAATGGTTTTAAGCATTGCTATTTGTTGTGGTCTTCAGATAAGACCAGTGGAAGAACAACTCAAACAACGGGTGATAGGTAAACGTTATTGTATTAGCAGAAAAAGGAAGTCATACAAAGGAAGTACTAGCCGTGCTCGGCTTGCAGTCCGTCTGTCAAATGTCTCGTAAGGAACGAGAAGTTGTCTCACCCGAATGAGCTAAGCTCGCAGAATATGTTTAGGTTGGACGAGTCCATCTTTGAGGTATGGTAGGATATGTCCCCATAACACTATTTATGACTAATAAATACTATTAAAAGATTTCTAGTATTGCTATTGAATAAGAATAATTTGTAAATTCATTGTAATATCAATTATTTGTTTGCACACAAGTAAATGCTTTCCAGCGTTGCAATTCAACATTTTGTAATTCTATTTATCAAGTATTTCTATCTAATACGAATAGATTACATATAGCTACATGGTTTCAAATAACTAATAATAATCATTGTAAAAGATTAAAAAGTTCTATTAGACCCATAGATAGGACCCTAACAGGTACTACCGCTCCGAGTTCGAGTGGACCTGAGAATAATGGTTATGAAGGAGTACTCCACATTTCTCCAACGCCAAGACTGGAGCCTCACCATCAGATGCAGTCCAATGTCATGCCCATGACGCTAAAGTATTTTAAGTATTGCTTTCTAAAGCTAACCATTCTATTCACCATTATTCATTCGTTTGCACTCAGTTAAATGATTTAAATGGTATTTTTATCGAATTTTAATAATTCAATTAAATATTAATCCTTTTTTGTACACAGTTAAATAGTTTCAAGTATAGTAAATGATTAAACAGTTCTATTTGATCCCTAGACGAAACTCTAACAGAAACTACCACTCTAGGTCAGAGCAGACCAGAGAATAATGACAAGAAAGGAGTACTTTATACTCCCCAGAGCTCCAGGGCCGGAGCCTCGCCATCAGATTTAATTTAGTGTTTACCAAGGACACTTGTTGGGCGGAGGTTGTTCGGTTTATCTCTCTACTGAGGTGCAGTCGGCGTTTTCTACGGCCCCAGGAAAACAGGGTGGTTTGTTACTGTGTATTACAAACATGTAAAAGAAAAGGAAACACATATCAGTCTGGGGTTGGCATTTACCCAACTCGTCCACCATGAGCAGGGTGTGACACTAAGTCAATTTTTAAGTAGAGTAAAGCTAGTTTGAATTTAGAGTTTTCCTTCTCCTAAACTGGTTGCCTAACAAAAGCAAAATAATTCAGTCTTCCCTAATATTTAACCATAGACAGGAGAGGAGAGATAGAATTATGTGTTTTCCAAGAGCATTAGCTCTTTACGAAAGGCAAACCGCCACTTTCAGGATTTTAACTCTAGTCACCGGTTCTATTATAACGTTACGGCGCACAATCGTAATGCTAAGGGACCAAACAGAAGTGTCTAACACCAAGGTACTAGATGGGAAGCCAGCAGTATCAGAGGGACCAGATAGACTAGAGCAACGTCACCTCACCAACCCGGAACCATCTCGATTAGTAGGATTCACTCTGTTCAAATACAGGACAGACTCGATGTTTCAAAACATGAAAGAATTTATTACTGAGTGTAATAATTTCATAGCAGTCGTAGTTATCATTCGCAACAGAAGAGAGAAACAGAGTAAAAGTTCTTTTGTTGTAAGATAGAAACAGTAAGAGTCTTGGGCGAGCGCACGTTTCCAACTTCCTCGTCTCCTCACCCAGAGGGCGCCGACTCCACCTCTGCCTCTGGGCTCCGAACCGGTCAGCCCGAAACTCCCGACTAACGAACTTCTGGACCGACCAACTAATTAAAATCTCCCTGCTAATATATAAGAAAGTAAGTAAAGTTGGCGACCGTAGTCGAGGGCGACCAGAAGGCTCCTTTTTCAATAGCTACTACACCGAGAGGAAGGGGAGGGCGCTACTCCTTTCCCTGGATTGCTCCACTTTCCCCTTGATACATACCTTATATCGCTGAGTGTTAAGCAAGGAGGTATCAAGAACCATTTTTAAAGTCTTTGGTATGGCGCGACGTGGAATTGAACCCAGGTCTCCCGGACCATTGGCGTTTTCCATTACTTTGGCAGCCAAATCAGACGTCCTCGATTTGTTTACTTCTGCGCTTTCAAAAACAATTTGTTAAATTTATATCTTATCACACGTGCAGGAGTGCACGCATATAACCTTTCGCGAGGAACTACACTGACATTCAAAGTTCTATCGTATCAACCGCATCGTTCTGGTTTGGCTCCTTGATATTGGACTCTTCAAAAGACGTTTATCTTTGAAGCAGTTTCCCACAGATGACACTTTTGTAGCAAAGGTGCAGGTGTTGCTTCTTTAAGATGAGTGGAGGGTTATTTATGCACTTCTGCACCGATGGAACAATTTCATTAACCTCGATGGTGCCTTCGAGAGATAGTAGTACTGGTAACATTCAAAATGTGTTATTTGTATAGTAATATGTTGTATTAGTTAAATTCGTACCTCACTTTTTCGACATCCGACTTACAGTTGTAAAATATTTTCCTATAGCTAGGGATTGAAAATAAGGAATTGTCTGAAATTTATGTAAGTGTTACAAAGAGAATAACGTTATATGTTCGCTGGAATGGCAAAATCCATTAAATGACAATTTTTTTTCTTCTAGTTTATCAACAGTTGGCGTGTCCTTGCCGGGATTTAGGAATCATTTTGTATCACAAAGCACAAGAGAATTTTTAGCGTCACATTTTTTAGGAATGATTCTGATTTGCACGTAAACTATTTGTTAGCAAGTTGGTCTTTTGAACTATTTCCGGTGGATCACCTTTCCTACCCCCTCGTGCCCACTGTTGTATTCTTTTCATTATTATCATTGTTATTTTCACTCTATGCACGTTTTTCTCACCAGTTTTAATTGGTGGTACCTAACCGGAGTCTAAATCTCCTCGGTCTCCAGGACTCTTCTTAGTATTCTAGCCTATCTTAACTATACTATAGTCTATATGATCTCGATTCTACCACTAATTGTCAATTCCTCCAGCTTCTTTTCCAAGCGTTTGGGGACCGTTTCAAGTGTACCAACTACAATTGGTACCACTGTTACCTTCATGTTGCACAACTGAAACATGTCTCTAGCAACATCCAAGAGTCTGGAGTCTGAGTGATAGCTAGTCTCCTGAGGCCACCAGGACTCTTCGGGGTATAATGGCCAAATTCAACAATGTTGTACTCTGGATGGTCTCGATTCTTCCTCCGATTTCCAATTCTTCCAGTCTTTCTTCTAAGCCTTTTGAGACCGTTTCAAGTGCGCTAATTACAATTGGTATCACCGTTACCTTCATGTTCCACTGCTTTTTTTTACTTCTCTGGCAAGGTCCAGGTATATGTTTATCTTTTCGCTTTCTTTTATTTCTTACTCTGTGGTAAGCCAGAACGGCAAGGTCCACTAGACTGCAAGTTTTCTTTTTTTGTTAATCAGCACTAGGTCTGGCTTTCTGCCTGGGTAGGTGATCAGTTCGTATCTCAAAGTCCCAAAGAATTTTATAGTCGCATTCTCTAGGACGGATTCTGGTTTGTGCACATACCATTTGGTAGTATGGTCGAATCTTAATTTCTTGCACAATTCCCACTGGATCACTTTTCCCACCCAATCATGTCTTTTGCTTACAGAATGATTAACTGTTTCATCTCTTTTTATATATAACCTACATTTGCTATTCTGTTGCATAGTATCAATTTTTGCTTTAATAGTTGATGCTTTAGGCATTGTTTTTGGCATTGATTAAGTTTCATCGTTATTTTCATCCAATGCAAGTTTTTCAAACTAGTTTTATTATAATTTTTTTTACTCATTTGAGAGTCTTTCCAACCAGTGTTAGTTGATTGTTTCTCACGGGAGTTTGAGTGACAGCAAGTCTCCTCAAGTCTGCGTGACTCTTCTCAATATTCTGACCACTCTTTATCATATTTACCAACCCCACCGCTCGGGCAGGATATGACACAAGGTCAATTTTTAAGCGGAGTTTAACAGGTTTGAATTCAGAGTTATCCTTCTCCTAGACTAGTTGCCTTACCAAGGCTGAAGAGCCTAGTCTGCCCTACTATTTACCCATAGCTGGAGGGAGAATAATGGGATTCATACCTTTCCCAAGGGTATTAGTGCAATGCAATCAGTCTCGTCTAGGATTTGAACTCGTGTCGTCGTGTCCATTTCCTACGACGATAACCGTTACACCACGGGCACCTCTGACCACTCTTTATAATGCTGTAATTTGGATGGTCTCCACTCATTTTCTTATTTCCAAGTCCTCCAGTCTATGTACCAACCCTTACAATTGGTTTAACCGTCACTTTCATGTTGGTTTTTCAGTTCTTTAGCAAGGTCTAGGTACTTATCTCTCTTTTCGCTTTCTTTCAATTTCATCCTGCGCTCAGCCGGAACTATTAGGCAGGTTCTCTTTTTTTGTCGGTTATCACGAGGTCTAGTCTTCTGGCCGAGATTAGGGTATCCGTTTGTATCTCAAAACCCCAGAGAATTTTGTGCGTGTCATTTTCCAGGACGGATTCTCGGTTGTGCATATACTATTTGTTCGTATGATCAGATTTACACTTTTTGTAGAATGCCCTGTGGGTCACCTTCTCCACCCAGTGGTGTCCAGTCTTATACTATCTTTGCGCTAACTTACTGCACTCGCTTATTAAGTGATTTATCTTTTCGTCTCTATAACATCATAAACTACCTCGTGGTGTAATGGTTAAAGCGATGAACTGCGGAATCGTAGTACGCGAGTTCGTACTCCAGTCGCGCTATTATGTTCACTTTCGGGCAAATACCCTTGGGAAAGGTATGAACCCCCTTATTCTCCCTCCAGCTATGGGTAAATAGTAGGACGGACTAGGTTCTTCAGCCTTGTTGAGGCAACTAGTCTAG
This sequence comes from Sepioteuthis lessoniana, assembly GCA_963585895.1. NCBI lineage: Eukaryota > Metazoa > Mollusca > Cephalopoda > Myopsida > Loliginidae > Sepioteuthis > Sepioteuthis lessoniana. The sequence goes on from OY757919.1 coordinate 75,852,135, forward strand.
GAGAAGGAAAACTCTGAATTCAAACCTGTTAAACTCCGCTTAAAAATTGACCTTGTGTCATATCCTGCCCGAGCGGAGTGGTTGGTAAATAGTACCTCTGCTATTTTGTTGCGTCTGGTCTACTTTATTATTATCAACTATTTATTTATATAATTAATTGCTAGGTGAACATAACTGTATCAACTGGAATTTGAACGTAGTATCACTATTTTATTTTCGTGCCAATAACTTTTAGTCCACCCTGAAACATTTTCATCCCAGTAAAATCTCTTTCTTTCTTTCTTTCTTTCTTTCTTTCTTTCTTTCCGCTTATACTGCATTCAACTGTACATAGACAATGATAATAGTATGAACTACACATACATTTAAAAATTAACAAACTCCAATCAGTTTATACTTTATTCTTTATTCTTGATAAATATTCATTCTGATGATAAATTAAATTGGCATCTAGTCCAGATCCGAAGGGGTTTTGAATTCTTAAGGACTTTTTATTTTGTTATCAGAAACCCCAGTGTGACGTTTTGGCAAGAAGCTGATCCCAAAACATTTGAAATTCTTTTGTTATCTTTCCATCGTTGCGGGTAACATCTCCAGCCACCCGTCTTCTAGAAGGTGTCGATCCGGTTAGTCTTCCCAATATATTTTCCCATCCATCATTTACCGAATAAAAGCCATGAAAAATAGCCCACGACAAGGGAAGATATTTTGAATTCATTTTATTCTTTCGTAAAACAATAACAATAGAACGTTCGTAATAAAGTAGAACTCCCCTTTCTCCAAAACACACTCACTCTCTCTCTCTCTCTCTCTCTCTCTCTCTCTCTCTCTCTCTCAAACACTCTCTCTCTCTCTCACACACACACACACACTCTCTCTCTCTCTCTCTCTCTCTCCGCCAACGACATCATATTAGTGCAGAGTTACACAAAAGAGTTGATAGCAGTCCAAAATATTATCTTCTTTGCCTGTTTTTTTTCAATGTTTTATTGCACTATAACAGATTTTTTCCTCGAGTTACTCAAGTGAAAAGAATAGATTCTTTTCAAGTATTTTATGTTTCGAAATGTATAAACTTTCACCTCAGATTTGAATGTAACCACTGACTAATTTAAACTAGATTTCAATATTTTTGATTTATACAAAAATTAAATCTCTCCTTTTTATGTGCTATGTCTCTAATGAATTAGAGATATCAATTTTCTGAAATCAAATTTATTAAATCTCTCTCTCTCTCTCTCTCTATATATATATATATATATATATATATATGTGTGTGTGTGTGTGTGTGTGTGAGGAAAAAGAAGAGTTTTGAAAATCAAATTAACATATTTGCTATTGAAACAGTGTTATCAGAATGAATTTATATAAAAAAAAACGAAAATCTGCTGTAACAGGAGAGAGAAGGTGCTCTGCATTTGTGTGTGCATATATATATATATATATATATATATGTGTGTGTGTGTGTGTGTGTGTGTGTGTGTGTGTGTGCGTGCGTGCGTGTATCTATGTATGTATACTTTTATCCTAACTTGTGATTTTACATCACTATATAATTACGAGCGATTGCCCCTTTTTCTCAATTTTCTGTCTGATGATTGAGTATACATAATGAAATCTAAAGTAACGGTCTTTTAGTGTTCCTAATTTGATATTTTTCTGGGTTATATATCTGCTCTTCTTAATTTTGCAAACATTTCTTTTGCATTTACCTTATATATATGTATGTATGTGTGTGTGTGTGCCTATGTGTGTGTATGTGTTTGTGTATGTGTGTTTGTGTGTGTGTACAATAAGTGATTTTCTTGAGGATCAATATTCATAAAACTTGAGCAGTATGAAAATTTAATATTTGTATATATATATATATATATAGGGTGGAACGATAAAATTGTCGCCCTAGAAAAGGCGACATGATTCCATTTCCGTTTAATGAAAACCGGTTTTCTTTTTTGTTGCTGACCATCAACTAGTTGGCCAGTTGTTTACAAATCCCAAGAGCGATAAAAGCCTTCTATCATGTCCGAAAGTGACACAATGTTCAACGAGCGAGATCGGAGATGCGCGGCTGTACAACTCATGCCCTCTACCGATCCAAGTTATGACAACAGGACCGTTGCCAGCGCCCACAAAATGCAAATCCGCTTGAGGGCACAGCTTAACGCATCGGACGACCCTTTGGAGGAATGACACCGCCAAGAAGACCCGGACCAAGGAGTTCATCGAAAAGGTCCAGGCAATCATTGATGAAACTCCCCAGCCGCCTATTCGGCAGACTTCCAGAGATTTAGGCGTCTCACACACAACTGTGAATGCATGTCTGAAGGAGGGCTTGAAGTGTAGGTCCTACAAGCGCCAGGCAAGCCAGATCTTGACTGAGAAGACAAAGAACCTCAGGCTAATCAAGTCCGTCAGACCCCGCCTCGACCTGAACACACCGGACTACTTCATTTGATCATACGTCGAGAATATCACAAACATTACCTCCCACAACACCAAAGCCAGCCTGATCGCCGCCATCCACCGAGTATTCGCTGAGCTCCCGCCGGCGTTTGTAGAAAAGGCATGCTCCCAGTTCCGGATTCGTATCGAGGCGGTGATTGAGGCTTAAGGTGGATACATTGAATAGATGTCAGCTCTACTACATAATCAAGTTACCTGAATTGATTTTTTCAATAAAAGTTTTAAAATAAAGCTGTAGTGTTGTTTTCTTTTGGACGTCAATTTTATCGTTTCCCCCTATATATATATATATATAATATTTTAACTATAAAATAGGATAACAATAAAAACTGGCGAAAATTTTCGACTGTGAGGTTCACGTTGACGTGGGAAATATTTAAGGAAAAGATTACGTCTTCACGATACAATAGAAAAAGGAACGTTTTCTTTTTTTACTCGGTTCAATTGAATAGACAACAGATACGACAAATACTAGTTCACCTGAGGATCGACCACGTGACACTCGTAATTGTGATTTTTTAAATCTCTTTTTATCCTTATCCTATTTTATTGTTGAAACATGCAGGACACTGCTGGAGAAGCAGGGACGAGCTCATAAGGGATGTACTCTAATGGACCGCCACACATGGCCGTGCAAAAGCAGGACGACCAGCACGAACATACATACAGCAACTATGTGAGGATACGGGATGTTGTCCAGAAGACCTGCATGAGGCGATGAACGATAGGGAAAAGTGGCGAGAGAGGGTCAGGGATATCCGTGCTACCAGCACGACATGATGATGATGATGATGATGATTCTTGAAACATTGTAATATTGCTTTGCATTCTTGTGCAAAGAGCAATGTAAAGATTTTACTGATTAAAAAACCTTTCAGCGTTAAATTTTAACGAGTCATATTAAACAAATCCTGGAAGCAACATGCCACAAAGTAGCAACTGTACGGCCATCTCCCCCCCCAACCAAAAAAAAAAAGAAAAAAGTATACTTAAAGAATGTTAGGGTAAGAGCTCGTGACATTGTAGCAGAAGTACTACAAGGAGACACGCTAGCCCCATACCTCTTTACCATCTGTCTAGACTACGTGCTTAGAACATCGATTGATAAAATCACAGAAAACGGCTTCGAGCTGACAAAGAAAAGAAGCAGAAGGTACCCCGCAAAAACAATTACCGATGCCGACTACGCCGATGACATAGCGATACTGGCGAATACACCCAACCAAGCCGAAACACTACTGCATAGTTTGGAACGAGTCGCCACGGGCATTGGCCTCCATGTCAATGCACACAAATCTGAATATATGTGCTATAATCAAACAGGCGACATTTCCACACTAGAGGGAACCTCTCTGAAACTGGTAGACAAATTCACCTTCCTAAGAAGCAGTGTCTCATCAACCGAAAAAGACATCGACACACGGCTAACGAAAGCATGAACAGCTATCAATAGGCTATCGATCATATGGAAATCAGACCTGACCGATAGAATGAAACGCAGTTTCTTCCAGGCAGCGGTCGTGTCGATACTGCTGTATGGATGCACTACTTGGACGCTAACTAAACGGCTGGAGAAGCTAGACGGCAATTGCACAAGAATGTTGCGAGCAATCTTGAACAAGTCCTGGCGGCAACACCCCCACAAGGCACCAACTATACGGCCACCCGACTCCCATCACGAAAACTATCCAAGTTAGACGAACCAGACATGCGGGACACTGCTGGAGAAGCAGGGACGAGCTCATAAGTGATGTACTCCTATGGAACCCCCACATATGGCCGAGCAAAAGCAGAACGACCAGCTCGAACATACATCCAGCAGCTATGTGAGGATACGAGATGTAGCCCTGAAGACCCGCCAGAGGCGATGAACGATGGGGAGAAGTGGCGAGAGAGGGTCAGGGATATCCGTGCTAACGGCACAACATGATGATGATGATGATGATGATGACGACATCTTAGTTAGCGAGTTTGAACTCTCGTCGAGCTATCATGTTCACTTTTGGACTACTGCTTATGAAAAGATATGAATGCCATAATTGATGGGTTAAATAGTACCACAACTGTTTTTCTATGGGAATAGTATTGGCATTATTATAACATACCAAAGTTGATATGCCATTAAACAAAGAAACAAAATCAATCAAACCATCAAACAATGTTCGATACTAAAAGACACAAACAGCAAAAAATACAGTAATAACTCCCCACCCCCCCAAAAAAAACAATATATAGAACGATGTGTTTCATGGAGAAATAAACTTATTCTAAAGACGCTATTCCAAAAGCAAGATATTTCAATTTGATTTTCTAAACTTTTTTTTCTTGTACAGTCGGATTTCATTCGAAATCTGACTCTCTCTGTCACCCTCTCTCCCTGTCTCTCTCTCTCTCTCTCTCTCTCTCTATATATATATATATATATATATGTTTGTGTGTGTATGTGTGCGTGTGTGCGTGTGATCGTTTCCCAGTTGGTATTATTCTCCTGGTAAGTTATAATGGAATTTAAAATACAAATCTTTTCAGGTGGTGGACGCTTATCGTTCTTCACAGCTTCCTTTACCGGTAAATTGTGAATTGCCATTATCTCGGGAGGGATAGTGGAGAGGTTTCCTGTTATCCCATCCACAGTTTGAATTTAATGGTGTCCTTCTTCGAGACGGATCATCCCTTCTCGGCATTTCGGGATCTGAAGCGGAAATTATAACCGAAAGTAGATATTTTCTCGAGGGTGTTAATTAAGATACACACTTTAAGAGGTGTGCTTAACATAACGGTTATTGTCGTAATTCAAATCTTACATGATACTGTCTCCGTTTTCCTTAGCACTGATACGCAAGGGAAAGGCATGAATTCATCAGTTCTCTCTCCTAAGTTATTGGTGAATAGTAAGGCAAACGGCTCTTTAACCTTGGTACAACAACCGCTTTAGAAGAAGGAAAGCTCTGAAATCAAACTAGCTATACTTCAGTTAAAAATTGAACTTATGTCAAATCCTTCCAGTGGCAGAACAGTTGGATAAATACGTACGCAGTTTCGAACTCAGCTAAAGGTTCACACACACACATACACTCACACGCACGCACGCACACACACACACACACACACACATATATATATATATATATATATATATATATATATCGATAATGAAGTTAATGGAAATATGTTTTTATATGCAATTTTCTAAATAATTCTCATAATATTTTTGTCACAATGACACGCGATGAATTTTAGAGTTGATATTAAAAACACGGACACACAATACAATCTTTTGGTTGGTGTGTTAACATTTAAAATGTCATTTAAAACAATTATTTGGATATACAATGATGTTGCCATTTTGAAATTTCTCTATCATCATCATCATCATGATGTCGCACTGACACGCGAATTTCCCTGACACTCTCACGCAATTTACATCCATTGCTCCAGATAGATCTTTTAGATTGCATCTTGTGTCCGCAGAGAGCTGATAAATATTAGTCTTTGCAGGTCAGCCAACACATGTGTTGGAGTCCATAAGAGAACATCGTTCATGAGTTCATCCTTACTTCCTCAGCAGTGCTCATATATCTTCTTCGTCTTACATGGTTTGTAAGGTGGGAGATGTGTGGCCGTACAGTTGCTGTTTTATGGGATATTGTTTCCTGTATTTGTTCAAAACATCACGTAGCATTCTTGTGTTGTTCCCATCTGACTTTTTCCCCATGCGTTTCGTTTGAATCCAGGTGGTGCAACTATACTGTAGTATTGACACAGCCACGGCTTGGAAGAAATCCAGTTTTATTTTATTAGAGGGATCAGATTTCTATATGATCGATAACCTGTTAATAGCAGTCCACGTCTTCCCTATGCGTACGTTGATATTTCATTCGATGAGATATTGCTACGTATGTGAACTGGTCTATTGATTTTAGAGGCTTGTCACTCAAAGTAGAGATGGTCCCTTCTTGTTTAAAACTTTCGTTTGCATTCAAGTAGAGGCCAATGCCTCCTACTGCTTGCTTCACGTTATACTGAAGGGATTCGACTGGAGCAGATGTATTTGCGAGAAGCTTTAGATAATCTGTGAAGTCACCATGAAATTAATACAACTTAAGTACGAATAAAGTTTCGAAGATTATGCTGATCTTTTATTCTGAATGGAACGGGTATGATTACTTGCCTTGAAGATCAGCATTTAACATCTTGTCTTTTCCCTAAGACTGAATGCCAACAATTAGATTGATTGATTAATTGTTTTTAACGGCATTCCATTCCTTCTAGGGTTAGTTTATGACTAGAGGACATTGAATCGCGTTAATTGTACGTTCATATTCATTTTGCGTAGGTTGTTGTAGAGGTCTTTTGCACAGGTACTATTTAATATGAACAATTTTTAAGCATATCTGTTTGACCCCTGGATGGGATCTTAAACTTTGTAATTAATAATATGTTACACTCTCCCCCCAGAGTTTCTTTGCTGCTGAGTTTGGTCATAAACAATACCTATTTTTTTTGTTCGTATAATTTGATAATAAAAAATGAAATCGGGGTATCTTTGTTTTAAAAGAAAATTAATTTTTTTATTCATAAAAAATGTTCGTTATGTACTTATTTTTGGGAGATACTGTACGTCTTTATTTGAACCAAGATATTGTTAAAATTGTAATCAGTGATACATCACGATTTCTCAAACTTTTCTCCTTCAATAATAATACACGTCTCGTTTTATATGATCATTCAATGGATTTTATCATTAGCCGTGTTTCTTTTAAAATAACAAAGTTCAATCCTCGCATTAGCAAGCATCAAGTAAGTAACGAGTGATTTTTATGAATTTTTGTTTTAGTGTTGAATCTGGCATCTGAGTTTCGTGTTGTTGGAAAATGGGGATAGATTCTTGAAGGGAATTAGAAATCAGTAAATATCAAGGTAGCCGCAACTCTCTTTCATATTTATCAAAGCTATTAAAAAAAATTCCCCCCATCATGGCCACGTGCTTTGGGGTAAATCATTCAACTCAAGCTAAGCTTAAGAAGTAAGCAATATGAAGTGATGCCCAGAGAGAGAGAGAGAGACAGAGAGAGAGAGAGAGAGAGAGAGAGAGAGAGAGAGAGAGAGAGAGAGAGAGAGGCTTAATGAATCGTTTTCTTTACTTTTTATCGAGATATTTTAGTAATGAATTGTTAATTGGGGTAGACACTATTCATAATAGCCATGATGCCACTTAACTAAATACTCAGAAAATGCACAGCCGGATACAAACTTAACAGATCACAAGAAAAGATCAATCACCTAATGTACATGGATGACATCAAATTATTGAAAAAGAACTGGAAACCCTCATACATGCCGTTAGAATATGCAGTCAGGGCATAGGAATGGAATTTGGCATTGAAAAATGTGCCATGCTTGTAATGAAAAGTGGCAAACGACATATGACTGACGGAATGGAACTACCAAATCAGGACAAAATTAGGACGCTCGGAGAAAATGAAACCAACAAATACTTGGGTATCTTGGAGGCTGATACCATCAAACAAGTGGAAATGAAAGACAAAATTCAAAAAGAATATCTCAGGAGAACTAGAAAACTACTTGAGACAAAACTCTTTAGCAGAAACCTCATCAAATGAATAAATACTTGGGCCGTTCCCCTCATTAGATATTCAGGACCCTTTCTTAAGTGGACTTGAGATGAACTTAAACAAATGGATCAATGAACAAGAAAACTAATGACCATGCAAAAGGCATTACATCCCAGAGACGACGTTGACAGACTATATGTATCTAGAAAAGAGGGAGGAAGAGGACTTGCCAGCATCGAAGACAGCGTTGACGCATCGATACAACGACTCGAAGACTACAATGAAAAACACAAACGAGGACTGATTACAGCCATCAGAAAAGATATCGACAACACGACAGACGACAGAATGACTATAACTAGGAAACAAAAATGGGAACCCCCCCCAACTCTGTGGCCGCTTTAAACGACTAATAAAGACTATCTCACACGAAAAAACATGGACCTGTCTAAGAAAAGGTAACCTTAAGAGAGAAACGGAATCTCTCCTAATAGCAGCACAGGACAACGTCATAAGAACCAATCATAATGAAGCGAGAATAGACAAGACTCAACAAAATAGCAAATGTAGACTATGCAGTGACAGAGACGAAACAATCAATCACATAATAAGCGAATGCAGCAAATTAGCACAGAGGGAGTACAAGACGAGACACAACTGGGAAATATGCAAGAAATTTAAATTTGACCATACTAACAAATGGTATATGCACAACCGAGCACCTGTCCCAGAAATGACACACATAAACTCCTATGGGACTTTGACATCCACACGGGTCACCTAATCTCGGCCAGAAGACCTGACCTTATGATAATTAACAAAAAGAAAAAAGAGAATTTGCAAAATTGTCGACTTTGCTGTCGCAGCTGACCACAGAATAAAACTGAAAGAATGTGAAAAGAAGGATAAGCACCTCGACCTTGCTAGAGAATTGAAAAAGCTGTGGAACATGAAAGTGACGATGGTAGTAATTGGGATTGGCGTTTTTGGCACAATAACTAAAGGATTATTAAAAGGCCTGGAAGACTTGAAAGTTGGCAGACGGGTAGAAACTATCCAAATGACAGCATCACTGAGAACGGCCAGAATACTGAGAAGAGTCCTGGGGACTTGAGGAGACTTGCTGTCACTCAAACTCCAGTGAAAAACCATCAGCCAATACTGATGTGAGAAACTCTAAAGGAGTAAATAATCTATAAGATAAAGAGAACTTGCAGAATTGTGGACTTTGCTGTCCCGGCTTACCAAAGAGTAAAATTGAAAGAAAGCGGAAAAAAAAAAGAAAAAAAAAGAGAGATGTACCTCGACCTAGCTAGCAATTGAAAAAGCTGGGGAGCATGAAAGTGACGATGATACCAATAATAATTAACGCGCTTGCAGTGGTCACCAAATGCTTGGAAAGGGGGCATGAAGAGTTGGAAATTGAAGGACGGGCCAAGACCATCTTAACTACAACATTTTTGAGATCGGCCTGAATACTGAGAAAAGTCATGGAGACCTGAGGAGACTTGTTGTCACTCAGACTTCAGTGAAAGCCCATCAGCTAATGTTGGTGTAAAAAACTCGTGGAGAGTATAATAATAATAATGATAATAATAATAAAAAGCTGTGGAACATGAGAATAACGGGGGATAACATAGGGTCTCCAAAGGTTTGGAGAAAATGGTGGTGGAACTGGAAATTAGAATCGAGACCATTGTTAAGATCGATTAGAATACTCGAATGAATCATAGACACCTGAGGAGTTTTGTTGTCACTCAGATACCTCTGAAATACCACCGGTTGGAGTAAATCGTAAACTTCATCACTAGGACAATGGAAAACTGGAGATCGTAACGAAGCAGGGGGCAACTCCTTGCTGAGGTCAAAATCCAAAGAGGCATCTTTCAAGGAGACTCATTCTCGTTCATACTATTTGTTAAAGCAATGATATCATTGATTTATATATGAAGAAAATGCAGTTAAGACTATGCATTTGCAAAGTTGCCGGAAAGGATAAACCATCTTATGTACGTGAATAATATTAAGATATTTACCAAAAACGAAAAGAACTAGAAATCCTTGAAAAAACTTGTAGACTCTAAAGCTAAGACTTATGAATGGTATTGGGATAGGAAAAGCAAATTTTCCAGTATTCACGAGAAAAAGAGAAACATAAGAAAGAATAGAACTACCAAATTAAGAAAGCATCTGGACACCTGAAAAAAACAAAACAGAAAACAAACTACAAGTACTTGGGAATGTTAAAAGCAGACACCATCAAACAAAGGGAAATGAAAGAAAAAGTAAGAAAGAACGACACAAGATCAAGAAAACTTCTTGAAACTAAATCTTGCGGCAGAAAAATCATCAAAAGAATAGATATCTGGTCAGTCCCACTTGTGAGATACTCTGGATCCTTCTTAAACTTGACAAGGAAGGAACTCAGACGGATGGACCAAAGAACAAGTAAATTAATGACAATGCATTAAGCCTTACACTCGAGAGATGACATAGATAGACTCTGTGTTGAAAAAAGAAGCTTGGTTCGGTTTGGTTTTATGGCTTATCAACCATTAGAGGTTATTTAATGCCAAATCCATTTTATACATATAAACAGTTCTATTTCACACTATTCAGTCTAGCATAAGTACACAGTTTAAATGACAAAAATAGTTATATTTCCAGCTATTCAGTTTAGTCAACAAATGTATCACTAACAATTTGATTAAACGTCAATCATTTATTTACACGAAGTCAAATGTAAAAAATAGTTCTGTTTCAAACAATTCAGTTTAGCATAAGTTCACAGTTTAATAGTAAAAACAGTTCTATTTCAAAATATTCAATTTAGCATAAGTAACAGTTTAGTTCTATTTGACCCATAGATTGGACCCTATCAGGAGCTACCACTCCGAGGCAGAGTGGACCTGGGAGCGTTGGCAATGAAGCTAAAGCTCAAGTATTACTGGAGCCTCACCATCAGATTTTTTAGTGTCATATCTCGGACACACATTAAGGAAGTCTTACCCCTCTGGAGGGATGCAGTTGGTGTATTCTAGAGCTCCAACCGACTGACCAAAGAAAAGAAGGAGAAAGAGGACTAGCGAGCGTTGAGGACCGCGGGGAGACTATAAATTAGGAACTCAAAGAATATGCAGAAAAATAACAAATAAAAACTGATTACAGTAGCCAGTAACAACAATATCAACAGAAATAACAACAAAAAATGCAGAAAAAATGGAAAGAAAAACATCTGTATGGTTACTTAAAGCGAGAAACTAAAGAAATTGTACATGAGATGACCTGAAAATGGCTAAGAAGAGGAAACCTAAGGAGAGAAACAAAATCCATTTTAATAGCAGCACAAAAAGCTGCTATAAGAACCAACTATATCAAAGTAAATATTGATAATATGCAACAAAATAACACGTATAGGTTGTGTGGTGTCAGAGATGAAACGATTACTCACATAATAAGCGAATGTAACAAACTGGCCAAAAATGGAAACAAGACTGCAAATGACAGGGTTGGAAAGGTGATTCATTAGGAATTGTGCAATAGATGGAAGTTTCACCATGCCGACAAATGGTATATGTACAACTAGAATTTTTCCAAGAAAAAGCAACTCATAAAAATGGGACACTGATATACAAATGAATCACCTAATCCCGGCTTAAAAACAGACTTAGTATTTATTGACAAAAAAAGAACTTGTCATTAACTGGATTTTGCCATTCCAGCAGACCATATTTGGATTTTGAAAGAGAGCTGAAAAGGTGGTAGAACATAAAAGTGCCAGTGACACCAATTGTTGGAACATTTGAAACAGTTCTTAAAACCTGAAAATAAGCACGGAGAAATGGAAGATCAAAAGAATAGCCGAGACCATACGGATCACAGCAATGCTAAAATCGGTTTCAATACCCAGAAGAGTTCAGGAGACTTATAGAGACTTGTCATCAATAAGATTTCAGTAATCATCATCATATCGTGCTGGCAGCACGGATATCCCTGACCCTCTCTCGCCACTCCTCCCTATCGTTCATCGCCCTAGGTAGGTCTTCAGGACAACAACCTGTATCCTCACATAGCTGCTGAATGTACGTTCGAGCTGGTCGTCCTGCTTTTGCGCGGCCATGTGTGGGGATCCATAAGAGTACATCTCTTATGAGTTCATCTCTGCTTCTCCAGCAGTGTCCTGCATGTCTGGTTCGTCTAACTTGAATAGTTTTCGTGATAGGGGGCAGGTGGCCGTACAGTTGGTGTCTTGTGGGGTGTTGCTGCCAGGACTTGTTCAGGATTGCACGCAGCATTCTTGTGTAATTGCCATCTAGTTTCTTCTCCAGCCGTTTTGTTAGCGTCCATGTAGTGCATCCATATAGCAGTATCGATGTGACCGCTGCATGGAAGAAACTACGTTTCATTTTATCGGTTAGGTCTGATTTCCATATAATCGATAGCCTATTGATAGCTGTCCATGCTTTCGTTAACCTCGTTAAGCAAAAAACAAAAACAAATAAAAGAAAAAAAGAAAGAATATGACGTTTCAGTTTACAACTTCTTTGGTGAAAAAACAAAAACAAACAAAAAAACACATTGGGAGTAAATTTACTAAAATCCCACTGTATCACAACAAAAATTTGAGGTGTCTTCTGTATAAGACGAAACTGAATTTGATAGTGCAGCTTCAGTTCTGGAGATCTGGAAAATGTGAATAGGGTTCTATTTAAGGCTCAAATAGATCTGTTTAAAACCATTCATATTCGTTTGTTTGTTTGTTTGGGTTTATGGCATATCAACCATTAGAGGTTATTTAATGCCAAATCCATTTTCATACAAATAAACCGTTCTATTTCAAACAATTCAGTTTAGCATAAGTACACAGTTTAATTGTAAAAAAAATTCTATTTCAAGCTATTCAGTTCAGTCAAACAGTTCTATTTCAAACAGTTCAGCGTAAGTACAATTTCAATGTCCAAAACAGTTCTATTTTAAACATTTCAGAATAGCATACAAATAGTTCCATTTCAAACAATTCAGTTTTGCATAAGTACTCAGTTTATTTCTATTTAACCCATAGATAGGTCCCTATCAGGTATTACCTCTCCAGGCAACAGTGGACCTGGGAGTAATGGTAATGAAGTGGTGCTCCGCACTCCACAAAGCTAGAGTATTACTGTAACCTCACCATCAGTTTAGTGTCGTATCTAGGATATTCGTTGGGGTGGTCTTATCTCTCTGCAGAGAAGTAGTCAGTGTATTCTACAGCCCCAATCAACAGGGCAACGGTGTGCTTGGCCAGACGAACAGACTTTGTAATAATTAACAAACAAGAGAGAACTTGCCGAATTGTGGACTTTGCTGTTCCGGCTGACCACAGAGTAAAATTAAAAGAAAGCTAAAAGAAGAGTAAATACCTCGACCTTGCTAGGGAATGGAAATTACAGTGGAACATAAATGTGACAGTTTTAATAATTGTAATTGGTGTTCTTGGTACAGTCATCGAAGGATTGGTAAAGGGACTGGAGGACTTGGAAATATGAGGACAAGTGGAGACTATTCAAACTACAGCATTGTTGAGATCGGCCAGAATACTGAGAAGGGTCGTGGAGACTTGAGGGGTCTTACTGTCACTCAAACTCCTGTGTGAAGCCATCAGCTAACGCTGATGTGAAGAACTCCAAAAAGAATAACAATAATAATTATAAATAAGGGACTGGAAGACTTGGAAATAAGAGGCCAAGTAGAGACCATTAAGACAACAACATTTTTAAGATCGGCCAGAATACTGTGAAGAGCCCTGGGGACTTGAGGAGACTTGCTGTCACTCAAATTACAGTGAGAAACCATCAGCTTACTTTGGCGTGAAAAACTCTCAAAAAAGTAAAAGATAATAATAATAATAGCTACTAGGAAATAGAAATGGGAAGAAAATCAACTGTATGGATATTTCAAACGACAAATTGACGAAATCTCACACGAGAAGACCTGGACATGGTTAACAAAAGGAAACTTTTAGAGAGAAAGGGAATCTCTTCTGATAGCAGCACAAAACAACGCCATAAAGACCAACGAGGTCAAAGCGAAAATAGATAAGACGCAATAGAATAGCTGATGTAGATTATGTGGTAATATTGATGAAAGGATTTATCACATAAGAACTCATTACACCAAAGAAGCGCATAAAGAGTACAAGACAAGACACGAATAGGTGGGGAAGGCAATACACTTGGAATCGTGCAATAAATTGAAATTTGACCATTCTACCAAATGATATATGCACAAACCAGAATTCTTCCTGGAGAATCAGGCACACAAGGTTATCAGGGTTTTTGACATCGAAATTGATCACCTAATCTCGACCAGAAGTCCAGATCGTATGATAGTTAACAACAACAACAACAAACGAAACAAAAAAACCTGCCGATTCGTGGACTTTGTCGTACCGTATGACCACAGACTGAAAATAAAAGAAAGCGAAAAGAGAGATAAGTACCAAGACTCACTAGGGAATAAAAAAAAAACTATGGAACACAAAGGTGACGGTGATACCAATTGTAATTGGTGCACTTTGAACGGTCCCTAAAGGCTTAGTAAGAGAGCTGGAAGAGTGAGAAATCAGAGAACGAACCGCGACCATCCAAACAACAGTAATGTTAAAATCACCCAGAATACGGAGAGGACTCCTGAGGAAACTTCCTATCACTCAGACTCCAATGAAAGACCATCAGCTAGCGCTGGTGTGAAAAATTCGCAAGGCGTCATATAAAAATGTTTGCAAATAGTTATATAGTTTCAGGTATTTCAAACCATTACTTTGGTAACTAATATGTTGTATCGTGGTAAGGAAACGATTCGCAGTGAAACAGAGTTAATTATTTATTAACTCAAGTGGTACAGTTCGACTAGTATTATAAGTCTCTCGCTGTAGGTGTTACGTCCGAAGTTGGTCTTCTACTGATCGACGTCCTTCAGAGCTCTTCTGTCTCTGCTTCTGCTTCTGTCTCGCCTTTGTCTCGCTTCTAGAGACACAGTGTCTTTTATACTTCCGCAATACCAAAAGTAAGGCCGTACAAGCCACTATACAACATAATAATAATTTGCGAAAAATCATAGCATCAAGTAACAATTCTTCATATAAGTAATATGTTCACTGTTCTATGTTTGTAAGTATTCCTATGTCAACACAAATAATTGACAATCAGATTTATTTGAGCTGGGAGTAATGGCAACACTCCCCATATTTCCAGAACTAGAGCCTCACTATTTGATGCAAGTTACCGACTCATTGGCCTGGTGGGTAGAGAGTTTGCCAATGCTCCGGGAAACCGAGGTTCAATCTAAAGACGAGTCATACCAAAGACTTAAAAAAATGGTACTTGATACCTCCTTGATACCTCCTCAGCATTATAAGGTACGTATCAAGGCTAAAGTGGAGTAATCCAGGGAAAGGAGTAGCACCCCCTACACCTCGGTGTAGTAGCTACTGAAAAGGGAGCCTTCTGATCATCCTCGACTAAAGTCACCAACTTTACTTTTTTAGTGTCATACTCAAGACACCCTTTTTGTGGGAGTCTTATCCTTTTTCTAGGAATGCAGTTTGTGTATTCTAAGACTCGCTAAAAGAGCCAAGTGTCGCTTTACATGAAACGGTAACGAAAGGAGTTTCAAACTGAGAATATTATTACTTATTACCTAATAAATCTACCCTGTTTTTGACGTTCGGCTTTTAACATCCGGTTACCGATTTCAGCTTATCGGTTAAAAAATCTGTTTTTTCTTATTTGAAATGATTTCTAGCTTGGGTAATTTAAAATGCGAAATTTAGTAAAGTCATGTCGGTGTATTTATTTTATCAACTGTGTGAATCTCACTACAAACGAAACAATTGTATTGTTAGAGGAAGTGAGAAAAATGGAAGAATTTAACTAATCACTAAGTATTTTAATCATGGTTAATTTTTTTCTTTAAAAATAATTCAGTAAAACATGCAAACATGTAAGAAATGATACTTTTGCGTAAAAAAGAAAAATGTAACAAAACTTTTTCGTGTCAAGTCGAAAATATAAAGAAAAACTAGTTATTAAAATAAATCAAATTTTAATAAAAACAAAAAAAAAGTTTTGAAGAAAAGACATGAAAATATAAAATGAACGATAAAAGATATCGATGATTAGAATAAGTTCAGGAAGCAAAATAAAATTGGGCAAATATTTTTATAAAGACTAAGAAGAGAAAAATAAAGCAGAAAGAAAATACGTACAAATAAATGAAAATAAAAATGCATGACATCCCCCGCCAAAAAACCAAACACACCAAAAAAAAAAAAAAAAAAAAAAAAAAGGAAAGAAAGAACAAAAAGCAATAAACAATAGCAACATAAAACACAACCATATAAATGAATAAATAAATAAAATACTGTGGAACCGCAGAAAATAAGATTATAAAATGTAGACACAACCACACCCAGCCCATTAAAAAACTAAATAGCCAAAAAAAAAAAAAAAAGCAAAAATCAGGCAAAAAAAAAAAAAAAAAGGAAAGGAAAAACCCAAACCAAACCAAAACAAAACAAAATCAAGAAAAAACGAAACAAAAAAAAAAAAATAGTCTTTAAAAAGAGGCAGCACGATAAATGAATAACAAAAACGCAGGAAATTACTCGATAAATGGGAAAGACGAGGTTGCGTATTTACAAAAGACGGGAAATGAAATAAATAAGGCATGAAGGAAACCAACTAATAAACAAAAAAAAAAAAAAATGGATTCCATATTTCTTGGATTGTTTGTCGGTTAATCGTCGGCGCGTTTCCGATATTTTTCAAACAACGGCAGCGCATTTACCGCCAGCGAACTCGGCAGAATTCAATGATAAAGCAGCGCAGCAGGCGATTTGCTGATTCTCAGAATATCTGTCAGATCAATAAGTGGCATGGAAAACGCGCGAATGCAGACTACGATGCCGTTAACAGCAGGGTCCGTCGAACACCGGAGACTGATCTCTTGTGGGGGGATTGCTTTCTTTTACACGTGGTCGTTTTGTTTGCATTTGTTTCGTATATAAACACACACACACACACACACACACACACACACACACACACACATTATTATTATCATTATTATTTACTTATTAAAGTTTTTCTCATCAGCGTTAGCTGATGGTTTTTTACTGGAGTTTGAGTGACAGCATGTCTCCTCAAGTCTCCAGGACTCTTCTCAGTATTCTGGTCGTTCTCTATAATGTAGTAGTTTGGATTGTCTCCACTCGTCCGCCAACTTTCAAGTCCTCCAGTCCCTTTAGTAATCCTTTAGTTACTGTTCCAAACGCACCAATTACAATTGGTATAATTGTTACCGGCATGTTCCATAGTTTTTTTTTAATTCCCAAGCAAGGTCGAGGTACTTATCCTTCTTTTCACTTTTTTTTCAGTTTTACTCTGTAGTCAGCCGCTACAGCAAAGTCGACAATTTTGTAAGTTCTCTTTGTTTTTTCTTGATTACAATAAGGTCTGGTCTTCTGTCCGGATGATCTGTTTGTATGTCTAAGTCCTATAGGATTTTGTGTGTGTCATTCTCCAGGACAGCTGCTGGATTGTGCATATACCATTTGTTCGTATATTATTATTATTATTATTATTATTATTATTATTATTATTATTATTATTCACTCATTAGAGCTTTTCACATCAGCGTTAGCCGATGGTTTTTCACTGGAGTCTGAGTGACAGCAAGTCTCCTCAAGTCTCCAGGACTCTTCTTAGGATTCTAGCCAATCTCAATAATGCTGTCGTTTGGATTGTCTCCTCTCGTCCGCCAACTTCCAAGTCCTCTAGTCCCTTTCACTGGGTCTTTACCCAAGATCTCGGATGAGGGAAGGTCGTTATTATATGTATTATATGTATTTATGTTTTTTGCTACCTCGAAGGGAAATATTTTTCAGTTATATTGATAATAGTCTCCTAAGAAGATGAGTAGTTCTACAGAATTCAACTTCTTGAATTTCATATAGGTAGGGGAAACCAGGTATCTTGTCAATGTGTTTATCTGTCATTTTCTTGATCTTACCCAGGGTTCCTATTATTTCTGATACGGTGGTAGTTTTAAGGAGCCATATTTTTTCAATTTCTATTATCAGGTCTTTGTATTTACTTATCTTATTATACCCTTTGACTGATAGGTTATATGTTAGCATTGCCATATCAATTAGAAGGCATGTTTTTTTCTTTTAGAATCTTTAACTACCTAATTTATAAATGGTTCGGGTTGGTCTTTCTACCATTTATCAGATTTCAGTATTTCATTGTACTGGCATCTTCTTGCTGATCTTCATATTGCTTTGGTTTTGATTGTCTCAATTCTTTCTCTGATTTCAATTTCCTCCAGTCTTTCTGCTTGGCCTTTGGAGACTGTTCCATGTACACCAAATACAACTGGTATTACCGTAAATCTCATGTTTCACAGCTTTATGATAGTTTCTAACAAGGTCCTCTAATTTGTCTGTTTTTTTTTTTTTTTTTTTTTTTTTTTATAATTTTACTCTGTAGTCCGCCAGAACGGCAAAATCCATTAGATCATTTTTTAACTTTCTAATTAATATTTGGTCTGGTTTTCTGGCTAAGATTTGGTTACTCGTTTATATCTCGAAATCCCAAGGAACTTTATGCATTTCATTCTCTAGGATGGATGCTGGTTTGTGCAAGTACCCTCTGTTTGTATGTTCAAATTTTAATCTCTTGCAAAATCCTCGGTGGTTAACCTTTCCTACCCAGTCGTTTATACTCTTATACTATTTTTATGATTATTCGCTATATTCGCTAATGATATGGTTAACTGTTTCATCTCTGTCGCCATATAAACTAAACTTGCTATACTGTTGCGTATTATTAATTGTTACTTTAATATAATTAGTCCTTAATTTAATTCCTTGCGAGTTTAAGTTTGGTTTGGTTTCTTTGTTTAATGGTATATCAACCCTTGTATATTATTGAATGCCAAAGTCATTCTTCAAGAAGAACAGTAGTAGTACTATTTAACCCATAGCTGGGAGGATAAGGGGGTTCATACCTTTCCCAAGGGTATTTGCTTGAAATTGAACGCAATAGCCCGACTGGAGTACGAACTCACTTACTACGATTCCGCAGTCCATCGCTTTAACCACTCCACCATAAGTTTTAACACCAATTTTATCTGGTGGTCTTTCACTGAAACCTGCGAGACAGCGAGTTTCCTTGGGTCTTCAGAACTACTGGGAGTATTTTAACCGATGCTGTTGTCGGTATGGTCACGATTGTTTCTCTGATTTCGAATTTCTTCAGTGCTTACAAACGGCATCACCTCCACTTATTATCATTATTATTGACAAGTTCCCCTACCTAGGAAGCAGTGTCTCATCAACCGAGACAGACGTCAACACGCGACTAGCATGGACACCTATCGATAGACTATCGGTCATATAGAAGACAGACCTGACCGACAATATAAAATGCAGTTTTTTCCCAAACAGCGGTGGTGTCGATACTGCTGTATGAATGGACGCCAACTAAAAGTATGGGGAAAAAGCTCAAGAATGCTGCGAGCAATATTAAACAAGTCCTGGAGGCAGCACCCCACAAATCAGCAGCTGTACTGCCACTTACCACCTATCACGAAAACTATCCAAGTTAGACGAACCAGGCATGTGGGACACTGATGGAGAAGTAGGGACGAACTCATAAGTGACATACTCCCCTGGACCCCTTCACATGGCCGAGCAAAGGCAGCTAGAACCTATATACAACAGCTCTGTGTCGATACAGGATGCAGTCTTGAAGACCTGCCGGAAGCAATGGACTATAGACAAGGGTAGCGGGAAAGGGTCAGGGAGATCAGTGCTGATGGCGTGGCATTATTATTATTATTATTATTATTATTATTTATATTCATTTATTATTTTTTCGTTATCATAATTTTATCATTATTTTACTTCTTCCGAGTTTTTCACACCAATGTAAGCTGATAATATTTCACTGGAATAAGTGACTGCAAGTCTCTTTATTTCTGTTTTCATATTAACAATAATGATAATAATAGTTGTCTCAGTCGAGGGTAATCCGAAGCCTCCTTTTTCAATAGCTACTAAACCAAGGTGTAGGTGTAGGGCGCAACTCCATTCCCTGGATTGCTCCACTTTAACCTTGATCCTTACCTTATAATGCTGAGTGATAAGTAAGGCAACATCAAGTACTAGTTTTTAAGTCTTTGGTAAGACTTGACCTAGGATTGAACACTTGTCTCCTGGACCATTTGGGAACACTCTACTCATTAGGTCAATGACCCGTTGCTTTTATTCAATAGTCCATGACGACTGTTTCATGTACAACACACATAGACACAGACAGACAGACATGCATATATATATATATATATATAAACTAAAAGAAATTTTTATCATAGTCTCATAGCGAGAAGTTTCCTGCATCAACTATGTAATAGAGGACACCATCATGTGAAAACTGATATATACATATATATATATATTCAAATTTTGATAATACATTATCATCATCATCATGTCGTACCGCTGGCACGGATATCCCTGATCCTCTCTCGCCACTTCTCCCTATCGTTCATCGCCTCTGGCAGGTCTTCAGGGCTACATCCCGTATCCTCACATAGCTGCTGGGTGTATGTTCGAGCTGGTCGTCCTGCTTTTGCCCGGCCATATGTGGGGTCCATAGGAGTACATCACTTATGAGCTCGTCTCTGCTTCTCCAGCAGTTTCCTGCATGTTTGGTTCGTCCAACTTGGATAGTTTTCGTGATGGGAGGAAGGTGGCCGTATAGTTGGTGCCTTGTGGGGTGTTGCCGCCAGGACTTGTTCAATATTGCTCGCAGCATTCTTGTGTAATTGCCGTCTAGCTTCTTCTCCAGCCATTTAGTTAGCTTCCAAGTAGTGCATCCATACAGCAGTATGGACGCGACTGCTGCCTGGAAGAAACTGCGTTTCATTCTATCGGTCAGGTCTGATTTCCATATGATCGATAGCCTATTGATAGCTGTCCGTGCCTTCGTTAGCCGCGTGTCGATGTCCTTTTCTGTTGATGATACGCTACTTCCTAGGTAGGTGAATTTGTCTACTAGTTTAAGAGGGGTTCCATCTAGTGTGGTGATGTCACCTGTTTCATTATAGCACATATACTCCGTTTTGTGTGCATTGACATGGACGCCAATGCCTGCGGCGGCTCGTTTCAAACTATGCAGTAGTGTTTCGTCTTGGTTAGGTGTATTCGCCAGTATCGCTATGTCATCGGCGTAGTCGGCATCGGTAATTGTTTTTGCGGGGTACTGTTATATTTTGACCTTCGACCCGGCCCAAAAATACTATTTCAAGGTGATACACCGGAAGGAAGTGACACATTCCAATGGCCAGTAATCGAAAGAGATCGCGTGGGCGGATTAAGGCTTATGATATGGGACAAGGTGAAGGTCCCATTGTGCCACTACAGTGATTCACCGGAAGAGAGTGACCTGTGAACTGCATGACAGTTATTTCCGCTTGATGACGATTAAACATTCGATTTCAAAGATCCAGTTGGCGATCGTGTGGGCGTTGAGTTATCATTTAACTGAGTTGAGTTGGGTGCCAAAGCAGTTGCCAGCAGACTTCCAGAGAGTTAGAGACCAGATGTGGTAGGGAAGGCCACACCCGACCGAGGGGGCCCTCGGAAAACCCCGATGGACTGGACCCCAACATCAGGAGAACAAGAAAGACACAACGTGACGGTCATAACAGTGAGGTCAAAATATGAAGTTTATGTTCGGTCTCCAGCATCCTCTCACATGCAAACCTTGAACAACCCTTTCGAAATCTTGCAATAATGTGAGAAGTAAATATAATTGTAAAGAAGTCTTCCTGTGTCTTCCTTCCCGCGTCTTTATCATGCGTCGTTTATTCATGCTGTCTTTGGTGTTGTGTCGTTGTGATGCTGCATGAACGTGTAAATGACTATATAACAGTACCTTCTGCTTCTTTTCTTTGTCAGCTCGAAGCCGTTTTCTCTGATTTTATCAATCGACGTTCTAAGCACGTAATCTAGACAGATGGTAAAGAGGTATGGGGCTAGCGTGTCTCCTTGTAGTACTCCTGCTAGAATGTCGAAGTATTCTGTGTCTCCATCCGGTGAACGTACTTTCACTTTGGTGTTTCTATAGAGAATACAGTTGTATATATCTATGAATGAAGAAGTATCTAATCTCATTGTTAAAGCATATATATATATTTGTTAGGATAGCGTAGGTATAGAGTCACTGGCACTTGGTGACTGTCGGTTTTTCACAAATGTAATTATCTGATATATAGAGAGAGACACACATATATATAGAGAGAGACACATAAATACTATGCTCCGTGAAAATTTCTAGAATAGCTTTAATTAGAGCATACATTGTCAGTTCTAAAAAAAGGACCCTTATGTACATGGATGATATGAAGATATTAGTCAAAAATGAAAAAGAAATGTAAACGCTGACGCATACAATAAGAATACACAGCCAGGATATAGGAATGGAATTTGGGATTAAAAATGTGCCATGTTGATAATGCAAAAGAGGAAAAGAAACAATAGAAGGAATAGAAATGACAAATCAGGAAAGCATCAGAAAGCTTGGAGAGAAAAAAATTACAAGCACTTGGGAATATTGGAATCGGACCATCAGACAGAAAAAAAAAAAAGCAAAACAAAATAAAAAACCAAAAACTACAGAGTTCCCCAGAACAACGAGAAAACTTCTCGAAACCATATTCTGCAGCAGAAATCTCTTCAAAGTAATAAAAAGACAGGGAAGTTCTCCCTGTAAAATACTCTCGACCATTCTTAAATGGATAAGGAGAAAACTCAGACAAATGTACCAAAGTACAAAGAAATTAATCATAATGCACAGGGCCATACAGCTGAGAGATGACATAGATTACATGTGTCAAGAAAAAAAGGTGGAAGAGGACTCGTCAGCTTTGAGGACAGCATAGATGCATTAATACAAAGACACAAGGAATATATTAAAAAGAGCAAAGAAAGATTAATTGCTGTTGGCAGTTTTAGCAATAGCAACATAAGTACCGACAGAAAAATTAGAATGAAGAAGTGACACATTGATGTGATTGCACACGATGAAACCCTGGAGATGACTTTGCAAAGGAAACTACTTCAGGGAAGCTGAATATCTTCTAATAGAAGCATAAAACAACGCTATCAGTAACAATTAATTTAAAACTAAAAATCGATTATACGCAACAGGTTGGGTTTGGGTTTGTTTGGGTTTTATGGTATATAAATATTTGTAGGTTATTTAATGCCGAATCCGTTTTCATACAAATAAACAGTTCTATTTCAAACAATTCAGTTTATCATAAGTACACAATTTAATTGTAAAAAAAAACTTTTCTAATTAAAGCTATTCAGTTTAGTCAAACAGTTCTAATTCAAACAATTCAGTTTAGTATAAGTATAATTTTTATTTACGCGTAGTTAAATGTTAAAACAGTTCTATTTCAAACAATTCAGTTTCAAGGTCAAAAACAGTTCAATTTCAAACAATTCAGTTTAGTATAAGTACGTAGTTTAAATGTCAAAACAGATTTATTTTACACAATTCAGTACGCAGTTTAAATGAAGTACGCAGTTAAATGTCAAAACAGATTTATTTTACACAATTCAGTACGCAGTTTAAATGAAGTACGCAGTTAAATGTCAAAATACTTCTATTCCAAGCAATTCAGTTTAGCACAAGCACACAGTTTAGTTCTGTTTGACCCAGAGATAGGATCCTATCAGGTGCTACCACTCTGAGCCAGAGTGGATCTGGGAGTGATGGCAATGAAAGGGTGCTCTGCATTCCACAAATCTCCAGCATTACTGGAACCTCACCATCAGATTATTTAGTGTCATATCCGGGACACTCGTTGCAGATCGATCTTACCCCTCTACAGAGAAGCAGTCTGTGTATTCTATAGACCCAGCAAATACTATTTTTGACAAGAAATACTTATTGAAAAGAACTTTTATCATTGTCTCATTTCAAGAAGTTTCCTGCATCAACTATGTGATAGAGGACAAAATCATATGTTGAAACTGATATATATATATATATATATATATATGCAAAATATTGATGATATAGTTTTCTATGTTTATGAATAAAAAGTATCTAATCTCGTTGTTAAAGCATATATAAATTTGTTAGTATAGCGTAGACACAGAATCACTGGCGCTTGAGCAAATACGCAACAGAATAGCATATGAAGGTTATGCGTAGGAAGAGATGAAATGGCTGATCACCTTCTGAACGAATGCAGCAAACAAACATAAAAATAGTACAAGACTAACTACGACTGAGTAGGGAAGGTGAACCACAAGGAATTATGCAAGAGATTAAAATTCGACCATATTAACAACTAGTGTGTATAGAAACCAGAATCCGTCTTAGAGAATGAAACGCATAAGATTCGGTAGGATTTTGAGATACAAACGGATCATCTAACCTCGGCTAGAAGGCTAGACCTATTATCAATTAAGAAGAAAAAGAAACAAAAACCTTGCTCTCAAACAGATAAGTTATTTGAAAGCATAAAATTAAGTTGTTGTTCGTCTAAGCAGAATAAACCAAAGACGACAACTTTTGAAGATGAACAGCAAACACTCAGCCAGTACTAATCTATTTTTTGCATGACCAATCAGTACACATAGTGACAACCAGAGACATATAATTTTTACTGTGTTTCTCTCAAAAGAACACACACACACACACAAAAAAAAGAGACACAGACACAGATCTATCTATCTATCTATCTATCTATCTATGTGAGTGCGTGTGTATCATCAGCTTGTGCGCATCATGAGCGCATGTGTGGACAATAGGAATGGGACTGATTCGCATGAGGTTATGGGACTTCGTATTCATGCTTTACTGACTCAAACAACTTCTGCTCGATGAAGTGTGAAGAATTTGAACAAAGTATTTGGTCGGGATATTCATGTCAGTTTCCCCGTTTTTCGTGATGAAGATAAACATACTTTCGCTTGATGTTTAATTAGTGTTTATAAGCACAAAGAAAAGAATCGTACATGCGTCATAATGGAGAGCGAGAGAGAGAGAGAAAGAGAAAGAGAGAGAGAGAGAGAGAGAGAGAGAGAGAGAGAGAGTCCCAAACGTACACTTGAAAATTATCTATAACTCTCATCAATATATATATATATATATATATATATAAATTGAAAAAAAAAGAGAATTTCTGAATTTTTAGAAGCATGAAAATCAATGTTATACATCCATCATAGCCACCTTCCCCCTTTTTTAGTATATTCGGAGAAAGAATTTTTAAAATGAGATTCTGCTGATACCACTGTGTACACTACACGTCGGCTGCTTTTTTACAATTTGTATATTTTCAAATTTTATTTTTGTATTTTTTATATTTTCTATATACATATATCTCCTCACTCCCCATATCTTCTGAACATCGCAGGAGCTTTGGAATTGAATCTGACGGAATTGGAAAGAAAATTACTATCAGTTTGGAAAATCAGACTGACAAGTTTCGCTAAAGGTTCAGTATATATATATATATATATATATATATATATATATATATATTATGCCATGAGTGCCTTCATTATGGCGCTCGCCGTGTAGTGGTTATTATCGTAGGAAATGGGTACGGTGACTCGTGTTCAATCCTGAGCCAGGTTGCTTTTATTTCACGTAGTGCTGTTACCCTTGGGAAAGGTATACATCCAACTATTTTCCTTCTGGCTATTTGGTAAATTGTTGGGCAGACTGAGCTCTTTAACCATGCTATGCCAACCAGTGTAGGAGAAGGAAAATTCTGAATTCAAACTCCACTTAAAATATTGACCTTATTTATATGTGTGTGTGTATAAACGCACGAAGTATGTTCAAAAAGTTCCAAAACAGAAGCTCAATTTACCAACACAAAAAGGAACAAGAAATATCGTTAATACACCACGTATTTTTGAATTTGTTTACTGATTAATTAATTTGTATATGAATTCTTTTACTTCATCCAGCTATATTACCAGTAGCTAAATTGAAACGTATATTCAGTGTGTTTTAATTATATATAAATATGTATATATATATATATATATATGTGTGTGTGTGTGTGTGTGTGTTTGTGTATGTCTGTATGCGTGTTTGTGTGTATATATTACCAGTAGCTAAATTGAAGCGCATATTCAGTGTGTTTTAATATATATATATATATATATGTGTGTGTGTGTGTGTGTGTGTAAGTGTGTGTGTGTATGTCTGTATGCATGTTTGTGTGTGTGTGTATGTGCGCGGTAAATCTGGGAAATTTTTGTGTCTTTATTTTTAGTAACAACTTGATGTATTGATGAACAATTAACGGTATGGGAGAACATAAAGATTGAAATTTTAGCTGAGAAAATCTTAGCCGACATGGAGGACGGGAAGCCATTTGAATATTAGAACAAAGTTACCTTTATACTGTTGATTCGCAAAAGGTATCAAAATGCCGACATTTTAACTGCTGCCTAATGCTCTGTGAACAATGTAAAAGTTGTAAGACGGGACTTGGATTCATACATCGGAGTCAACAACACCGTGGTCATAAGGAAGTGATGCAGTGAGAGTTCAGACTGTGTCCGTACGCCGGAATTCATTCCTTCATTCAATAAAGCGAGGAAAACTCCGTGCAAGGGAATCCGTGCTTTAGCGAGATAGCTGGGTGTTGGGGTCGTCACTAGTAAGCTGGCATCAAATGAGGACCCTCACTATCAGTCGTTCAAGAGTGGTAGTGAGGGTCAAATTTTGACACCTAAGGCCAAGGTGAACTACTTGTTGAACGCAAAGAAGCCCAAGAAGAAGCTGAGGCATGCTGTTGAGCCGGAGATGATCTAGTTCTTCTCAGTTGAAAGTAACTTCTATCAGAACCAATTGCGTCAAACAAATTGCTTATCTATTATCCATGTTGTGTCCCACGTATTACGAAAACAAAGTTCTCCCAAACTATGATGTTCTTTGGGTATTTCTTCAGTGAGTGCGACAAAATACCGTCCCATATCTTTGAACAGGGCATTCGGCTCAGTTTAGACGGTTATGTAGAGTTGAAATTGTGGTCAAATTCTGACTGAAGTTGGTGGCTGCTAGAAGACCATATGAATGGTCTTAGGATTAGGCTCCTTGACATACCTCTGGAACGAGTTAGAGGTGGATGCTAGAGAATTTCTACGATTTCACCATTCTTGATTTCTGGCCTCCTAATACATCCGATAGTAATTCCATGGATTATAATGCGTAGGGAATAGCTAAGTACACAATTTAATTGTAAAAAAACTTTTCTAATTCAAGGTATTCAGTTCAGTCAAACAGTTCTAATTGAAACAATTCAGTTTAGTACAAGTATAATTCAGTTTTGTATAAGTATAAATTCAGTTTAGTATAAGTATAATTTTTACCACTCCGCTCTGCTTGCAATACCAAGGCCGAGATAATAGAAAAAATCAAGGAAGTGTTCGAAGATCTTCTCTGAGACACAGGTTCCGGAGCCGACTTAAATCTGCGGCGGGGGCTGAGGCCGGCTAATTTGAATAGACTATTATCTTCTTGTCATAATGTATAAGTTTGAGACATAAATACTTTCTGCTTTTTAAGTTATAACTGCGCATTTCAAACTTCAAATTTTTTAGAGCAACTGGAAATTCCTTGATTAAAGAAGGGCCACATCGATTATTCTTATTTCAGTAGTAAAAGAATATGCATCCTTATTCAATCTAAAATGGAGAATCTGAAGGTAGATATTCGACATGTAAAGTGGGAGTTTAAGAATAGCAAAAGTACCACAGATACAACTAAAAAAATTGTAATGTTCATTGCCAAGGTTTCATTACTGACTGCAGAGTCCAAAACTGGTTTTTAAAGTTTCGTTCTGGCAATACATCATTGAAATATGAACTCTGACCAGGAAGCTCATCAGATCAAGATAATTTAAGAGGGTTGGTGGAATACAATCCACTGAAAAGTAGAAGAGAATAAGCTCTTGACCCGAACACATCTTAAACCACAATCTGCCTCTACGTGAAAACAATAGGAAAAATGAGCAAGCTAGGCATTTGGGTTCCTCCCACTCTTAGTGAGAAGAATAAAGATCTCATATCTATAGCGACAAGTTTACTTTCAAGGCAGGGAAATGACCATTTCTTTCCAGAATATCATTACTGGTTACGAAAAATTGGTCTTTTATGACAATGTTCAATGCAAAGGCAATAGATTGACACAGTTGAATCCCCACAGCCTTAACCAAAGACGAAGCTTCATAGAAGAAAAATAATGTCGTGTGTATGGTGGGGTCACTGTAGAATTATTTATTTTTAATTTGTAAACCGCAACCAGGCACTTAAAGCAGAATAATATTCTCAACAGCTGCAACGTGAGCAAAGAAAATCTAAGAGAACATTCTGCACTCGTTAAGAAAAGCTTTCTACTTTGTCTTGATAACACGAGGCCATATGCAGCAAGAATTACGCAGGACGAAATATTGGATTTAGGCTGGTCTGTTCTTCATCATCTACCATATTCACTAAAACTTGCACCAAGTAATTTCCATCTTTTTCATTCTTTGCAAAATGCTCTAAATGATAGAAAGTTTTCCCTAGAAGATCTGGTGAAAACGTTCCCGGAAAACTTTCTCTGTTCGAAACCAGCTGATTTTTACTTAAGAGAAATCAAGAACCACTCTGATAAATGGCAGGTATTGGTTCAAAATAATGAAAAATATACAACTGATTGAAATTGATAAAATATTAAATCATATGAATGATTTCTTTTAATAATAAGAAAATTATTTATAACTCAAGCCAATAGTTAATCTTTGGATTTAAGAAAATAGTTTTAATTCTGGATTGGATACTGTATTTTCCTATTATGTAGGCTAGTCATACTACTTAACTCTCTCTCTCTCTCTCTCTCTCTATATATATATATATATATATTGGGTTTAGTCATAAACACTACAGATTTTTTGCTGTTTTTGTAGGGGTTTTGTTATTCTTAAAATCCATCAACATTACATGTCAAATATGAACTTTCATTTCGACCATTTTAGGAACGTAAGGACAGATTAAATTAGATGCACACATGAAATAATACCTTAACGGTGGGTTGCGTTGGCCTGACCGTTCGTCTAATGGTGTGGACCCCATTGTTAACTCTCACACCTGGGCGTGTGGGCATTTCACAGGTTGTATAAAAAAAAATCAAACAACAAATAGCGAGTGGAAGGAATAAACAGACAAAGACGTATTTAGAACAGCAAAAACTCAGGAAGTGAAGTCTGGCACTTTTAAGCATTCTAGTATGTATTTATATTCATGGTCATTGCGAGAACTCAGCGAAAGTCCTACACAGCTACCAAAAATGCTGACTCATCTAGTCATCGTCTTCACTGCTCTGTCTTAACTCCATGCTCCGGAGTCTCACTCCTGACTATGTCTGACCCTTTGCTTCAGACTGACTGCTTCTCTGCTCAGGACTGACCGTTTTGGGGTCCCACCCCTAACTGACAAACCCTCTGCTCCGCACTGACTGCTTCTCTGCTCCGGAGTGACCACTTCGGGGTCTCACCCCTAACTTACTAACTCTCTTCATCCTTCTCTGACGTTCTCGCAGGTTTTCGCGAGTACAGCTCTTTTTGTGTTCTTCGCGCCAAATCAGACAAAGGAGTCCCTCCAGACACTCTGGCGCAGTCAACGATGCCGGGGTTAAGATCCCTTCTTTGGCTACCCATCCACTAACACACGGAGACTCACACACATGCATCCATATATATATATATATATATATATGAATGCTCATTATCGTACCACGCACATGCTTTCACTACTGAAATAAGAATGGCCAATAAGACACTCTTTAGTGAAATAATTTCCGGTGGCGTTTAAAAAATTGGAAGTTTGAAATGTATTGTTAAAAACTGTTTAAAAAAACAAATTATTTATGACTAAATTCAATATATACGACAGTCATTCAATACATAAGGTGAATTTTGCCAAGGGAGTTAGGAATAAAAAAAATATTGTTGACAAAGTTTAACAAGGAAATGATAATGATGGATCCTTTCATGTCCCAGAATACTTTCAACACGATCCTTTTAACAGTGATCTGCGCCAGGACTTTTCTTAATTAGAGCGTCATTGTGTTTCAACTCCAGGGACTCAGGCACATCGTGGCAAACCTATATTTAGCTGATAAGTAAACTTTCAAAAACCTAAATCATTCTTCTCCGTTCACGTCATAATTTTTTCAGTTGATTGATTGGGTTTTATGGCCTTTGTAGGTTATTTAGCGCCAAATCAAATTTTATGCAATAATCAGTTCTATTTCAAACAATTCAGTTTAGCATGAGTACACAGTTTAATTGTCAAATAAATTCTATTCCAAACTATTCAGTTTATTCAAGTTCTAATTCTGCTAATTCAGTTTAGTATAAACACATATTCTGTTTACCCTCAGTTAAATGTCAAAACAGCTCTATATTAAACAAATCAATTTAGTGTAAGTAGAGTTTCAATGTCAAAAACAGTTACATTTCAAACAATGCAGTTTAGCATAAGCCCGCAGTTTAAATGTACGAGGTGCATACGATAAGTTTCCAGACTTTTTTCGTATGGGCACTTTTATTGATAGAACACACATGAAACTCTATTCCCCTTCGAAGTAATCTCTTTCGGCTGCAATGCAATTGTTGTACCGTTCCAACAACTTCTGGAAGACCCCATGAAAGTTCTCTTGTGTGAGCGTGTCAGTGACCTTCGTCACAGCTTCTTTCATCTCCTCAATTGTTTCATAGAGACAGCCTCTGAGCTTAAGGAATAAGGGAGCATGGTCTGGACAATACGGACGGTGAGGAACTGTCTTGATGCCCATTTTAGTCAAATAGTCTGTGACAAGGATGGAGTTGTGGACTGGTGTATTGTCCTGGTAGAAATGCCACTGACCCGATTTGAAGAGTGCTGGCATCTTCCGACGGAATCTATTCCTGAACTCCCTTAAAACCGCAACATAGTAACCCTAACCCTAACCCTTTGGCCAATCAACTCTGGTGTATTGACTTTCTTACTCTTCCCACAGCTCTCACCATCCCTCGCAGACTCCCTGCTTTCTTCGAATCTCTTATGCCACTCACAAACTGATGCTCGATTCATGGAAGATGGTCCAAATGCAGTCTGAAGGATTCCATACGTTCCTCTGGAATTTTTACCAAGTTTGAAACAGAATTTTATTGTATATCGTTCTTCTAAAGTGTCAGATTGCATTTTTGAAATTGACTAGCTGTGACAATCAGGTTTTAGTATGGTGTGTTCTAATTCCTGCTGTAGCTGTTCATTTGAAGCTGAAATCCTAAAAATTGGTCAGTCACCTCATAAGCTGTATAGCAATAACACAGTGAATTTTTAAGAGTCTACGACAATTTTAAATTCCTGTACAAAAATGTCTGTAAACTTATTGAATGCACCACGTAAATATGTGTCTTCTATATCTTATGAATAAAGTTAATTTTCTTCTAAACCAGAGATATCAGGATTCATTGCAATAAAGAAATTAAGTTGAATCATTTTTACATTACATTATATTCTATACATTCCAAGAAACAATATTGCCAAAATTTTTGATCTGAATGACTCTATTGTATTCAACATTCAATAATATTGGCTCTTAATTCAATGTAAGGATTAGATTTGCAATTTTTGTAGAAAATTGATTTTGCCATATTTTCCTGAACATCACTTAAAAAATTTCTCTATTAATATTTTCCCTACCTCCGTGCGAATAGAAGTCTGCCTTTCCCTGGAGACGGAAATGGTAGACACCCACGAATATTAGATGGGGATGTGAATAGAGTTTTATTCCTCTTAAATCAATCATTGATTTCAAGGTAATCAAACATTGCTAATTAGGGATTTCTCATGTTGGGAGTAATCTGATTTTGAGATTTGAATTTTCTCAGAAAATGATTACTTTTTAACAATGGTTCTCAAATCTATTTAATTACGTGGGTAAATCAAAAGTTTGTAACGTGAAACACAATTCCGCAACACTGGATATTTTTATCGAGGTTGTAATAGTGATGAACCACATTGTACTGAGTGCTACTCGTTGGATTTACCTTCATGGCTTACCTAATCTTGACCGATTGTTAAGATTCTTGCAATCTGAGGAAAAATTTTCGAATCATTTGGTTACTTATAGAATGCAGAACTTTCGCTGTTATCAGAAAGCGATTTTTCAAAGTAAATAACTTAACCGATCTGTTCGAGAACGTCAAAATAGATGACATTCTGTCCTTCTTGAGAGAGACAGAGTTGTAAAATAATATGACAACTTAAAACTGGTTAATCTTTTGCAAACAAATGAAATCCTGCAAATAGAAAATTCTACCTACCTTAATATTCGTTTTGAAATCTGTGGTTGAATATGTATGTATATATAAACAGAATTTGGCGTTCAATGACCTACAAAGGTTGATACGCCATAAAACCTAAACAACCAACCAACCAACCAACCAAATGTACTGTGATCAACTGCACTTTCACTTTTCATGCAATTTACGTTTTTTTTTTGTTGCCTTTGGCGTTTTGACTAAGCTTGAACTCAGAAAGCCTAAGTTCCCGAATTTCACGTCCATCTGTGTAGTTTTCAAATTACACACGGAGTGAAGCGATACACAACGTGTCAGCGCTCTTATACCACGATACTACTATCGATAGCGGGTACCTACCTCGAGTTGAATTGCTTTGGTCACGTGTTATACGTCTCGTAAATTAGCCAGCACAAAATATCGCAAAACTTTCGACTCACTTCAGTATTCATCGTTGAACTTTACACAAGAGCAGCGTTGGTTGGTTGTTTGGTTGTTTGGGTTTTATGGCATATCAACCTTTGTAGGTTATTTAATGCCAAATCCATTTTTATGCAAATAATCTGTTCTATTTCAAAGAATTCTGTTTAGCATGAGTATATAGTTTAATTGTTAAAAACATTTCGATTGTAAGCTATTCATTTTAGTCAAACAGTTCTAATTCAAACAGTTCAGTTTTAGCATAAGTATGCAGTTTAGTTCTATTTGACGAATAGATAGGATCCTTATCAGGTGCCACCACTCCAGGCGAGAGTGGACCTGGGAGCGATGGCAATGAAGGGGTACTCCGCATTCTCTAAAGCTCCAGTATTGCTGGAACCCCACTATTAGATTGTTTAATGACATTGGAGAGGGGTCTTAACCTTCTGCAGAGAAGCAGTTGGTGTATTCTACAGTTCCAGCCAACTGGGCAACAAGAGCAGCGTATATTGTTAGGCAACATTTATAACCAAATTCTACAGCACTGAAAGCCTTTGACGAAAAATAGAAGAGCAAAAGTATACATATAAGGTTTACTTATTTTTGAACGGGGACATATTCATATTTTTGGTCGTAAAGTTTCAATGCGACCGAATTTGTCAATAAATGACACCTAAAAATATGTGTTTTGATTGTACCGGGTTTTTCAAAACAGTTAATATCATTTGATATGTCCTGTGTGTTTCAGAAAAATAGTTGTCATTTCGTAATCATTTCGTAATCATTTTATAATCATTAACTTGACTTATTATCGTTTAAATGATCTCAGATTTTAACATGTGTAGAAATAATAAATTTTATGTTTAATTTTTAAACACCTTTTCTTTTTCTGTGAATGTTAATTCTATACCTGACCTCCCACCTAAAAAACAACAAAAAACAAAACAAAACACCCCAAAAATTAAATATTGATTTTTGAGTTGTTTTCATTAATGCTGTTAAAACGGAACCAGAACTGGTCAAGAATTTAGATTACGAAATGATGTTAATTTTTCTAAAAGACCCTGTACACTTCAAATGATATGGATTTTTTTGAGCCCCCAACCTTGTATATTTACACACAAATGGATTGAATGCTATTATTCAAACAAACAGAGGTATGCACATATGAATTATTCAGGAGCGCACACCCATCAAGCCACCAACACACACACACACACACACACACACACATGCACACACACACACACACACACACACACTCTCTCTCTCTCTCTCTCTCTCTCTCTCTCTCTCTCTCTCTCTTTAGACACACAAAGCCCTGTCGGCTGGGGCTGTAGAATACACTAACTGCATTTCTGCAGAGGGGTAAGACTCCCCACCAACGAGAACCCTTGATAGGACAATAAGCAATCTGCTTGCGAAGATCTAGTCTTAGAGTTTGGGGAATGTGTTGTATCCCTACACTGCCATTGCTCCCAGGTCCACTCTGACCCGGAGTGGCCTCAGATAGGGTCCTATCTAAGGGTCAAATAGAACAAACTGTGTGAAAACAAATGACTAATGTTAAATTGTGAATGTTATATAGCAATATTTGTAACCATTTAACTGTGTGCAAAAAAGAGCTCAGGTTCGTTTAAGAATGATAACTACAAAATGTGTTTACAATTCATACATGTATTTCAATATATATGTATAAATGTTGTATTTTGACTTTCGACCCGGCCAAACATGCCATTCCAAAGTGATGCACCAGAAGGAAGTGACACATTCCAATGGCCAGTAATCGAAAGAAATCGCGTAGGTGGATTTAGCTGACGAAATGGGACAAGGTAAAAGCCCATGATACACTCATAGACTGATGCACCGGAAGAGAGTGACCTGTGAACTGCAAGACAGTTATTTCCGCTTCATGACGATCAAACATGCCATTCCAAAGATTGAGTGGGCGATTGAGTGGGCGATTGAACTATTATATAACTCGGTGAAGACAGGAAGTCAGCGAGTTGGGAACCAGAGAGGTCTGAGACAAGCTTTGGTAGAGAAAGCCACCGCCCGGCGGAGGGGGCCCTTGGGGCCTCTGATTGAGTTGGAGATCAGACGAGTTAGAGACAAGATGTGGTAGGGAAATCCACACCCGGCCGAAGGGGCCCTCGGGATCCCCGATTGAGTTTGGAGACCCGTTGGTGACAAGATGTGGTAGAGAAAGCCAGCACCCAGCAGAGTGGGCCTCTGGGCCTCCGGTTGAGCAGCCCTGGAAAACGAGAGACACAACGCTGATGGTCATAAGAGTGGGGGTCAATATATTGCAGTTTCTGTTCGGTCCCCAAATCCCTCTCACCGTAAATCCTTGAGTAACCCTTTTCGAACCCTTATAATAAAGTGAGAGGTACATATTTTTCTAAAGAAGTCTTCGCTCGTCGTTATTCATTGCGTCAGTATGTATCCTGCATGAACATGTATATGTGTATATAAGCATATTTATTATGTGAGAATACAGCATAAAGAGGATTTGGCTTTAAATAACCAACCAAGGTTGATATGCCATAGAATCTAACAAAACAAAACCAGACATCCCCCACATACATACACACATAGTTACTCGTAAAATAAATTGGTTTCAGTTCATGTTTGACAATAACAGTTACAGTCATAAAAATACTAGTATTTAATGGCAGTTGTTAATTTCTACTGTAAAAGTAAACAAATTCATTTATAACACACACTTACGCACGCACACACACACACACACACACACACACACACACACACACACACACACACACACACATATATATACGGACACACAGTGAAGGTCTTTCAGAAAAATTGATATAATTTTATAATCTTGACCAATTCTTGTCCAAATGATCTTAAATTTTCCCGCCAAGCGTGGAAACAATTCGACATTCTAGGTTTAATGTTTTTCTTTTCAGGTATACAAATGGTATTTACCGGAAAAAATTAAACCCAGAATTTAAGTAGTAGAAACAAAAATAATCTTATTTTGAGATTTGAATTTTCAAATCTCATTCCGTTATGATTTGAGATCACTTGAACGAGATTTGGTTAAGTTATTAGATTACGAAATGGTATTAACTTTTCTTAAACACCCTGAAAAAAAGTAAATCGCTGGTAGCTTTGATATAGAAGAAAATGAACTTTTTATAGCCCTCCAAAAAACGGTTGAAGTGTTCTTATCCAAACACAATAACTAATCTATCTATCTATCTATCTATCTATCTCTGTAGTGTAGTTATCAACAACTACAATGTCAGCTAGAGCAAGTCGTCTGATGGAGAGAGAAAAATGCAAAAACATAACTGGTTTTAAGCGTTAGGACCTCTGTTGCTTTATTCCCTCCGTTCAGTGTCTGAGGCAGTGGAAACTGGTAGAAATGGCTGACGAGCACAACGCACTGAATAAGCTTCTTCGTTTTCGTTGGAACCGATTTTTCTTGTATGTTCAATTCGTTTCTCGTTCTCTGTTCACACGTTCGTTTGTCTCATCGTACCCCAGCCATCAGCAAAAAAAAAAAAAAAAAAAAAAGAATCAAGAAATCCGTCGTCTTATACTGGTGTTTACAGAACCTACTACTCCTTAGGTAAGGTTATCTATCTATCTATCTATCTATGATTTGTACACATCTACATTGACTATTAGCAAAAAAAATTTCTCCAGTGCATCGTTGTTCACAGTATGTATAACGACAGTTCAATTTATTATCGCAGTTTATTGAATGAAACAAATAATTTCGTTATTTTCATCCGAGATTTTAGAAAAATTCAATTAATTCATTTTCTATCGCGTCAGATTTCAAAACCTGATGTTATTTTTCGTAATTCGAATTCTTCTTACCAAATATCTCAACTTCAGTTGATCATTTCAAAGTATTTTCAAGATAAAAGATGAAACCGCCTTTTTCCACTTTATTTCAAGCACTGATTAGACATCGAAGACATTTTTATATAATGAAACAACATTTGTCTACTAATTAACTGCCTGATATAAGTTGCTTGTGTTCATTAATGGCAAAAAAAACTAAGAGTGGACTGAAAGATAGATAAAGAAGTAATTGTTTTGTTTTTCTCTGGAGTTCCTTTTGTGGCATAAAATATTCGGGTTGCGTGAGGGATTTTGACAACCTAAATAAGGAAAACCAAAAAATAATGTTAAGTTTGTTAAAAGAAAGCATCGAAATTGAAGTTGTATTTAGCTAGACATGAAAGAACAATGAATGAAATTCCACTTAAAGTTTACCCTGGTGGCATTTCACACACATTCCTACGAGTTTTCCATTGGTCGAGGGACTACTGAAATTCCTATTTTGATATGGTGCTAATTTGTTTTGTCGTATTTTTAAAATGTTAAATGTTGCACTTAAGGTGTATTTTAAGTTTAGGGATGAAGTAAAAGTTTCTTAGAGCCATGTCTGGTTTATTGTTTGATTAATCTAACGGCATGTCAAGCCGTCTGGGATTATTTTAGATATATATGTATATATTTTAGGTATATATATATATATATATATATATTTGATATTTGAATACAGGAGTTATATATTATTATCATTCTCACTCTCGGCAAGGTTAGGGTTAGTCATGGTGATTTAATTAACATAATATATAATTATTCGATTCAAATATCAAATCTATTTCCTGCCCATGAGGTTAAGCCGACGTGGATACGTAGGACTGACTTGAGAAGACGTAGCCCCGGGGGTGGCCGTGTCCACTGTAGGGTTAAAACGTACCTTCAAGACACATCAGGTTAAGTGGTCGCGCATTTACTATGACTAGTTAATTTGGCATCCCTTCTGTGTGATATGGACCAGTGGCCAAGCTGTAGAGTTCCGGCTCTGAGGTTAATGGTTCGATCTCCAGTGATGGAGATCATGGTATGCACTGCAGATGAGACCTAATAAGGCTGAAACAGCTGTCCAGTGTTCCGTATATAATATGGAAGTGCTTGCCGGATTTTCTAGTCATGGTAATTTAATTAACATGATTTATGAAAAATCCGCATTTGTACGAGGGTTATTCAATGTATAACTGGAATTTTTTTGAAAAAGACAAAAAAAATTTTGTTAAGAAATTTTTGGTCATAAATGCAATCTCGATATTGTTTGTGTTTGGTTTATGGCGAAAATTATTTTAATCTCACAAAAATTATTTTTATCTCTAGGCGCATCATTGAGTAAAGAATGTCACGTTGAAGGTCTTTGAAGGTCTTTAAAAGACAATAAAGGACCAAAAACTATTGCTTTTCTTGAAAAAGAACCAACTATAAACAGGGCTTCCTACTGTTAACGCTGTGAACTTCAGGGTACTTACACGTATTAAGTAATACTCGTCAGAAATGAAAAGAAAAAGAAGAAACAAAACAAAAAAATCAAACAAAAGAAAACAAAAAACAAAAGCAAACAAAAGAAAAAAAGAAAGAATACGACCTTTCAGTTTAAAACTTATTAGGTGAAAAATACACCTTGGGGTAAATTTACTAAAATCCCACTGTATCACAACGAAAATTTGTGGTGTCCTCGGTATAAAACTTAACTAAATTTGATAGTGCGGCTTCAGTTCTGGAGATCTGGAGAAAGTGAATAGAGTCCCATTTAGGGGTTGAATACATCTGTTTAAAAACCATTCATATTCGTTTGTTTGTTTGGGCTTTATGGCATATGAACCTTTCTAGTTTATTTAATGCCAAATCCATTTTTATAAAAACAGTTCTATTTCAAACAATTCAGTTTAGCATTAATACATAGTTTAATTGTCAAAAACATTTCTATTTCAAGCTATTCAGTTTAGATAAACAGTTCTATTTCAAGCAATTAAGTACAGCACGAGTACATTGTTTGAATGTCAAAACATTTCTATTTAAAGTAATTTAGTTTATCACGAGTATGCAGTTTAGTTCTATTTAACCCATAGATAGGACCCTATCAGGTGCTACCACTCCAGTCCAGAGTAAACCTGGGAGTGAAGGCAATGAAGGGGTAATCCGTATTCCACAAAGCTCCAGCATTACTGGTACCTCACCATCAGATTGTTCAGTGTCATATCAGGGCACTCGTTGGGGGGGGGACCTCACCACCAGATTGTTCAGTGTCATATAAGGGCACTCGTTGGCGGGGGATCTTACCCCTTTGTAGAGAAGCAGTCAGTGTATTCTACAGCACCAGTCTAATAGGCATTATTCATATTCGATAAGACTATGTGAAAAAACATTCTTGAGAAACAAATACACAAAAAAAGTAAATATGAATGCGATTCCCTAAAGTCTAGGCATAAAATGACCTTTGATGGGTTGAGATGCTGTAAAAACAGACAAATAAATAAATTCTATTTGGGCGAAAAAAGTACATTTTGGGGTAAATTTACAAAGATGTCCCTAGGTAATCTTGAAAATTTGATCAGATCTTAAGTATCCAATAAAAACTGATATAAATTTCTATTTCATCCCGAGTCTAAACAGTTTTTCTATTCCCTCGGATTTTATATACAGTGTAACCCGGATATAAGAGAGTTGCGGGACCAGAGAATAAGTCTCTTATTTATTTTGTTTAGGTAACCCAGGCTCTAATTTGGGACCAGATAAATCTCTCTTTTATCCGGGTTTCTCTTATATCACGTATCTTATATCAGGGTTACACTGTGTAATATTACGGACGGGCGCTGTCGTCAATGAGTGAAGGTGTCACGAGACTAGCGCGTGCGGGCAGAATGACCTGCAAAGTTGGACGTGATTTTAAAATAATCACAGATGTATTATCACGTGTTTCACTGGTGACATCGAACATTCGAAGATCTTCGATTTGTTCTCGAAAATCTCTATATAAGAAAACAAGTAACGAGATTTTTGCAGAGTCGAAGGCAGTTGTCAAAACGGGTGCGTTAAAGGTTCCGAGGTCCCGATCCGTCCTACCCCAGTCTGCTACGATCTATCTGTTAGGCGTGTGTCAAACAGCCAGCTCTCACCGAAACCCCGTCACCACCGAGAGGAAAGGAGAAGAAGGACGCAACTAAAATGAACTTTTCGAGTTGCAGCGATCATAGCTGAATAATAAACGACTGCTATATTTTCTTCTCTTACCTTCGAGTTTGCGTATTTCTTTTTCTGCGGACTTCTTTCCTTACAGCACAAAACGTTGGCCCTTTGATAAAATCTAATATTTCTTTTAAAAATTTATTGTTTCATATAAGTCGAATCTGTGACGAACATCATTTGGATTTCAAATTCACAGTTGTCTTTGTGTGCATGTATGCGTGCGTATGTGTATGTACGCGTGAAGAAATTCTATTTCGATTTTTAAGGTTATTCCTATATGTGTATATGTATGAGTATGTGTATTTGTAAGTTTTTAACCTGTGTGTTTCTTTCCATCTCTAAAACAAGTACGATCTTTGAACACACAATACAATGTTAAAGATGACAAATTGTCGTTGCTTCTCTTCCAATAAATGTCACTACATAAATACAGCAATAGTCATTATATATATATATATATATATATAAAATTAACTTAAATCGCGATTTAAGTTAATTTTGTAATTGGCTCCACTCGTGTTGAGCACTCTTGTAATTGTAGCATTGAAGCGTTTACGGTGGGTTTTATTTTTCTTTTGACCAACTGACTGCATATCTCTTGATTTTTTTCAACTGTGACGGAGTTGGTCTTTTCTTTTTTTTTGTCCTATGATATTTTTTCTTTTTACCACCGGGCGGTGATTCGAGATATTTCTATCTCTTGTTCCTGGCGATTTTTTTTCTTTTTTCCTGGTAACCGTGAATGCTGGTAGATAGTAGGTTAGTAAATATATATATATATATCTATATGTGTGTGTGTGTGTATTTTCTGAGAGTGAGTATCATCTGTATTTCCATCTTAACATGCAACTTTCTACCACAATATAATTATAGTTTCGGTTTCTTCGTTTAATGGCATATCAACCTTTGCCGGTTATTTAATGCCAAAGCCATCCTTCTAGAAGAACGGTAGTGATGCTATTTGACCCATAGCAGGGAAGATAAGGGGGTTCATACATTTCCCAAGGTTATTTGTCCGAAAGTGAACACAATAGCGCGCCTCGAGTTCGAACTCGCTTACTACGATTCCACTGTCCAGCTGGTTAACCATTACACCACGAGGACACCGCCATATAATTACGATTAATAGGCCAATTTTCTCACGTTTCCGACTGATGACTGTGAGCATCACATTTAACGGACTTATAGTATTCAAAATTTAATATTTATGGGGTTGTATATATATTTACCAACCCCTCCGCGCGGGCAGGGTATTACACAAGGTCAATTTTCAAGTGGAGTTTAACAGGTTTGAATTCAGAGTTTTCCTTCTCCTGGACTAGTTGCCTTACCAAAGCTGAAGAACCCAATCTGTCCTACTATTTACCCATAGCTGGAGGGAGAATATTTGGATTCATACCTTTCCCCAGGGTATTAGTGCTATGTGAAATGCAATCAGCCTCATCCGGGATTTGAACTCGTGCCGCCGTGTCCATTTCCTACGATGATAACCATTACACCACGAGCACCATGGGATTGTATACCTGCTCAACAGTGGAAGTACCTCTGAGCACTTTTCCTTGAAAACTTTTCTAAATTGAATCTATCAATCTATCTCGGGAAGAAGCATCATAGCAGTTCTAATGAATGTAATTATCGGGTAGAAGATGTAGCAGTGGTATATTTATGGATAACAAATAATACGCAGTCTTCACATGACGTAAATACAGAAAATTGTCTCGATTGAAGTGTTTCAAATTATTTGTTACTAACGTAAAATCATCATCACGCCGCGCTATCAGCACGGATATTTCTTACTCTCTCTTGCCACACCTCCCTATTGTTCATTGCTTCCGGCAGGTCCTCAAGACTACATCTCCTTTCAGCACAGAGATGCTGTATGTAGGTTCGAGCTGGACGTCCTGCCTTTGCTCGTCCATATGAAGAGGTCCACAGGAATACATCACTTATGAGCTTGTCCCTACTTCTCTCGCAGTGTCTCGCATGTCTGGTTCGTCTAATTTTGATAGTTTTCGTGATGGGTGGTGGGTGGCCATACAGCTGCTGCTTTGTAGGTTAAGAAGCAGAAGGTACCCTGCAAAACCATTTAACGACGCCGACTACGCTGATGATTAATAGCGCTTCTGGCAAATGCACCCACCCAAGCCGAAACCCTACTACTTAGTTTGTAACGAGCCGCTGCAGGCATTGGACTCCATGTCAATGCACACAAAACGAAATATATGTCCTTTAATCAAACAGGCGACAACTCCACACTTAACGGTAGCGCTCTGAAACTAGTTGACAAGTTCACCTACCTAGGGAGCAGTGTCTCATCAACCGAGACAGACATCGACACGGGACTAACAAAGGCATGGACAGCTAACGATAGGCTATCGGTCATATGGAAGACATACCTGACCGATAAAATGAAGTGCAGTTCCTTCTAAGCAGCGGTCGTGTCGATACTGCTAAATGGATGCACCACATGGACGTTAACTAAACGTATGGAGAAAAAGCTTAACGGCAATTACATAAGAATATTGCGAGCAATATTGAACA
Organism: Sepioteuthis lessoniana; assembly: GCA_963585895.1. NCBI lineage: Eukaryota > Metazoa > Mollusca > Cephalopoda > Myopsida > Loliginidae > Sepioteuthis > Sepioteuthis lessoniana. The sequence goes on from OY757919.1 coordinate 75,894,602, forward strand.
AGTCCTGGAGACAGCATATGTAAAATACTTCTGTCCAATGGTTAAAAATCTATCTATCTATCTATCTATTAAATGATAACTTTTTCTTTTGTCCAAATGATATTACCCTTCATACACTGCCATTTAACATTTGACGACTATAGTCTTTCTTACTGTTATTTTGCATTTTGCACTTAAACTAAAGGTAACAAGAACAAACCACTTCCGCCGTAGACATGTATTGACCTTCCTGTACTTGTATCACGAACAAAACATATCAGATTTCAGTAATTACTGTATTGTTGGCGTTGACGTTGGCTTATTTTTAGAAACTCTCTTTATGTCATTGTTCACAGGAAGCGTGCATTATATTATACCTCTAAAGTAGAGAAAGATAATGGTATTGGGCGTTTTTGGTATCTTTAATTTTCAATGGCAACACTATGGTTTTCAAGACGAAGGACAAACTTGAATAATTTGTTTTCCCCTTTTTCTTAAACTTATTAGTTTAGCTTGAAATATAGAACAAAGTTGATAGATGAAATTGAAAAAAGGAAAAGATATATGTTATTAATAGATATTTCTTTTCTTATGTACATACTTTTATTAAATCTGTCTTTCCAACTGCATTGACGCAGTTCAAACAAAGAAAATAACAACTAAAATTTTTCAGAGAAATCGAAAAGAACCTCCCCTAGTCAGTGGGGATTAGTGTAATATAATGGCCGAGGGATTTCGTTTGATATATCTTGCCTTTGGGTTTAGTTAGGCTGAGAACCTTTCGGCTCAGCACATGGGTTAGTTAGGTGCAAACTTGAGCACAGGTATTGACGCGCGTGCAGGGAGGATGTGTCGTTCACATATGTCAAAATAAAAATCCTAGAGAGAGGATGTGACCAGGGATGTGAATGATGTCATGCACCGGAAATGTGCGCGGAGGATTTTGGGAGATTTGAAAAAGTCAGGAGTTGAGTCTTGCGGTCCGAAGAAGAAGGGTGACTTTCGCTAGCTCACAGTGGCCTTGTGTCGGGTGCGCACTTGGTTTGGGTCAGATGGAAAAGTCAGGTGTATCTCTCTCCTTATGTCGAAAAACCTTTAAACTCAAAGGTAATAAAAGGTTTCGTACCTGAACTAAGAAGTCGTTTGTGTTTTTCGTGTTTCGAGATTCCTATGTTCTATGTACGTTTCACATATCCGGATATCTGTCTATGTTAAATTAGAATACGCGGACCATGTCCCCTGAAAAGGAGTAAGACTTCATCAAAAAAGGTTTTAGGACAAAACTGCATCCGATGGTGAGGCTCTGTACCCATTCATTGCCATTACTCCCAGGTACACTCTGACCCAAAGGGTAGTACCTGATACGGGCTCACCCATGGATTAAATAATTCTGTTTAAAAACGATTCGTATTCAATATACTCTAAATTATTTGAATTAATAAAGTTACTTGAAGCTTTGACAGTTTACAAAAGATTATTATTTTCTTCAAAGCACATAACACTAAGCAAGCATAGGACATATATCAAATAGAAATGATTACTTATAACCATATAATTATTTGCATTTGATAGGAATACTTGAAAACATACAAGTAGGTGCAAAAAAAAAAAAAAAAGAAACAAATACAGAAAAATGTAAATATAAATATACATTGAACGTATTTCCTTTTATCTCTAGGCACAACATAACACTAGACGAGTTGACATGCTGTTAAAAACAATCAACCGAAAAACACGTCGAGGTACGTTATTCATGTATTTTGTCAGATAATTGTGTAGGGGTATTAAAAAAATAATTAAAACCTGAAAATGAATTATTGCTTATGAATATCTGAAACAACCAGCTAATTCTCGACGTTTGTGCGAAATTGGTTCGTTAGAATGACGTATTGAAATTTGAACCCCGCCCCCGCAAAAAAAAACCAACAAAAAATAACAAACAACGAACAAAAACAAAAACAAAAACAAAATAAAAAAAACAACATTTACTAGAAAATGGAATCAACCAGATTTTTCTTCGAAACAATGTCTATCCACATGATACAAAAGCAATTCACCAAACAAAAATTTCTACCGTAACATATAAGTAGCATATGATTAGACAGCAGTCCAGACATCTACATTTCATCTAGACGTCTACACTTCATCAAGAATAATCCACGTCAATGTAAAAAAGAATCAAGAAGCCAGTTCGGTATATTTTTTAACGAAGTGAGCTTAGTGGGACTGAGGATTGTACAAGCACAACACCCTCCATCCTCACTAGACTTATCTCCCTTTGAGGTTTTCTTGTTTTCTAAACTGAAAATTCAGTAATGGTAAGAGACTTAAGAACGTGGAAGATATTCAAAGTCATATGATGATACAGGTTTTATACTATATCAAAAGAGAAACTTTAGAGCTGCTTCGACCAATGGAAAACTTACTCGAATTAGCGTGTTGAATGCCAAAGGAGCTATTCTAAAAAAATAATGTTTCACTTAATGTTACTTTTTATTTTGGGAGATACAGCTTCAATTTCGACGTCTTTTGAACATATTCAGTATGTTTCTCGTTGTAATCGACGAATTCCTTTTAGTTATCAAGTAAGTTTTTCACGCCATTATTAACAGATGGTCTTTCACTAGAGTTTGAATAGCGGCAAGTCTCCTCGGGTCTTCAGAACTCTTCTAAGTATTTTAGCTGATCTATATAATGCTTTGGTCTGTATGGATTTGATTTCCAATTACGTCAGTGTCTTTTTTTCTCAAAACCTTGGGGACTATTCTTACTGAGCCAACTATTTTTGGTATCACCTTCATGCTGTAGAGCTTTTTCGGCTTTCTTACTATTAGTCTTTCACTTTCCTTCATTTTCACACTGTAGTCCGCTGGTATCGTATAATCCACCAGATAATAAGCTGTTAATTAACATAAGGGTTATCCCTCTGGCAGGGATTGGGTATTATAATTATTATGGGAGAGTTTTTTTTACACCGGCGTGACATCTTGTCTCCATATCTCTTAGTATTCTTGGTCGGCCTCAACAATGCTGTAGTTTTAGATGGTCTCCACTCGTCCTCTTTTTTCTTAGTCCTCCAGTCCTTGTACCAATCGTTTGGTGACTGTACCGTGCTCGCCAATTACAATTGGTATAACCGTCACTTTCATGTTCCATATTTTTTTTTTTTTTTAGTTTGAGTGAAAGTAAGTCTTCTCTGGTCTCCAGGACTCTCCTAAGTATATTAGCTGCACTGTACAGTTCTGTGAACTGGATAATTCCACTGATCTCCAGTTCGCTCACTACCTTTTCCAGGTTTTTGCGGACCAATCGAAAAGGGCACCAATTTCTATTGGTACACCATCACCTTCATGTTACACAGCCTTTTCATCTCTCTGTTTGTCTTTTCGCTTTCATTTATTTTCACTCTACGGTAAGCTGGAAAAACAAAACGTAGTAGATGACAAGTCCTACTCATCTTGTTAATAATATGAATGATTTACTTTTGATGACTTACTATTTCGCTTTACGGTAAACTGGAAAAGCAAAACGTACTAGATGATAAGTCCTGTTCATCTTGTTAATAATGTGAATGATTAACTATTAATGATTTACCATTTTACTCTACGGTATGCTGGAAAAGCAAAACGCACTGGGTGACAAGTCCCGTTCATCTTGTTAATAATGTGAATGATTAACGATTATTGATTTACCATTTCATTCTACGGTATTCTGGAAAAGCAAAACGTAATAGATGACTACACCTGTTTATCTTGTTAATAATGTGAATGATTAACCATTAATTATTTAACATTTTACTCTACGGTAAAAGCAAAACGTACTGGATGACAAGTACTGTTCCTCTTTTTAAAAAAATAAAAGCTCGTTCTTCTGGTCAAGAATGGTCGATATCTTTATATCTTAAACTCTCAGATAATTTCATGCTTCTCATTTTCGAGGATAAATTTTGATCGATCATAAACCACTTGTCAGCATGGTTAAAAATGTTAAAATATTGCACAATTGATTGTAGATTACATTTCTTAATAAACTGTTCCTAGTATCTCTTTTCTGCCGGTTTGTTGCATTCGCTTATTATGTGATTAACCATTTATCTCAGTCACCACATAGCTATGTCCAGGTTACGTCATTTGGAATGTCCTTAGTTTGTCAGTTGAAGCATCCAAAATTTGTGGAAATATATTGTTTTTCTGTTCTCTGTTTCTAGTCAAAAGGTTTGAAGTAGCTTAATTTAGAATGTATAGGGACTGGACCCAGGGGAAAGTTTTAACTGTAGAGATGTTTTATTTTTTATAGGGAATTAAAGGTTCTCATTGAGAAACAATCTGTAGCAATACAGATTCAGTCTCGAAACTTCTTGAACGCGTTTCAGATACACGAATTTATACGGAAAGATAAAGAAAAAAAAAAAAAAAAAAGGACAGCGGAATTGAAAAATAGGTGTAATTAAGCATTGATATTTGTTAGAAAAAAAAAAGATAATTTCTAAACATCTGTATTCTTAACTAAACAAGAACGATTGAAAAAATAAATTTAACAAAACAAAATTAAAATGAAAACATAAAACAAAAGCCAAACAATAATAAAAAAAAGCCAACGACAAGAAATAAAAACTACAATTTGAAACAGTTTTAAATCTTAAAATTTATCGACAGATATCATCACGATTCAATCTAAGAAAGGAACAAAATAAATTGTGTAAAACCTTCCCTTGCATTACGAACCAGCAAGTGCTTTACAAATATCACGCATATATGTGAAAAGAGCTTGCTGAGAGAAATAAAATAATTTTTAATTGTAGAACTGGTGGCGAAAGCAAAATTATTCTTTTTAGATAGCGCAGTAAAATTCTATAGGAAGCCAATCAATAAGTTTTAAATAAGCAGAACTTACACACACGGCTCGTTGAAAGTACCGGTTCACGTCAGTTCGTTGAAGTTAAACAGCGAGGATCTTGTTCAGTTATTTGATGAGAGGCCATTTTGAAGCAATATGTACAGTAAAAAAGCTGAGTGTTGTGTGCCAGACAAAGCAAAAGTTAGTAAATAATAACCAAACCTAATAATGTAGGGATCATTATTAAAGCATTTTAATACCACTTAGAGGTTTCCGGGGCATGATACTGAACTGAATCCTGTGGTGAGGCTCCAGTTCTGGAGCTCTGGCGAGTGTGAATTACCCTTTCATTGCTATTGCTCCCAGGTGGACCCAGAATCGTTGTATCTGTTAGGGTCCACCTTGGTGTTAAATAGTTCTATTTAATCATTATTTGTATTAAACTGGAATACTTGCTACCGCATTATCGTGTATAAATTAATTATATTAAGAATAGTTATTTGAAACTAGAATTTGATATGAGGATTAGAATTACCAGTAACTTGAAACAATATAAAATCCTTACAAAAGGTTGGTGTTCGACTGGAATACTTGGAACCATATAACTGTGAGTGAGCAAATCAATATTTATAAATAAGAATAGTTTCTTTAAATCGTATAATCGAGTATGAACTATTAGAAATAGATAGAATACTTGAAACCATATAACTGTGTCTAAAATATTTGTGTTATATATAATTATATGCAAACATGGGTTTATTGACAAATGAAAAAGTACAATTATTGTGTTATGTATAATTATATGCAAACATGGGTTTATAGACAAATGAAAAAGTACAATTATTGTGTTATATATAATTATATGCAAACATGGGTTTATTGACAAATAAAAAAGTACAATCATAAAAAAATGCGAAAGAGAATTAAATGAATCAAATTAGGCATTAAGTAACCCACAAAGAGTTGTTATGCTGTTAAACAAGTGGCCATATATATATATATATATATATATATATATATATATATATATATATATATATATACGAAGTGCATACGATAAGTTTCCAGACTTTTTTCGAATGGGCACTTTTATTGATAGTACACACATAAAACTCTATTCACCTTCGAAGTAATCTCCTCCAGCTGCAATGCACTTGTAGCATTCCAAAAACTTCTGGAAGGCCCCATGAAAGTCCTCTTGTGTGAGTGTGTCAATGACCTTCGTAACAGCTTCTTTCATATCCTCAATTATCTCATAAAGACAGCCTCAGAGCTTAGGGAATAAGCAAAAGTCACAGGGAGCAAGGTCTGGACTGAAGGGAGGCTGAGGAACTGTTTGAATGCCCATCTTGCTCAAATAGTCAGTGACAAGGATTGGTGTATTGTCCTACTGGAAATGCCACTGATCCGATTTGAAGAGTGCTGGCCTCTTCCCTAGGAATCTCTTTCTGAACTCCCTTAAAACCTCAACATAGTAACCCTAACCCTAACCCTATGCCCAATCAACTCTAGTGTATTGACTTCCTTACTCCTCCCACAGCTCTCATCATCCCTCACAGAGTCCTTGCCTTCCTTGAATCTCTTATGCCACTCAAAAATCGATGCTCAATTCCTGCAAGATGCTCCAAAAGCAGTCTAAAGGATTCCATACGTTTCTATGGCATTTTTTCCAAGTTTAAAACATAATTTTATTGCATATCGTTCTTCTAAAGTGTTAGATTGCATTTTTGAAATTGACCAGCTGTGACAATCAGGCTTTAGTAAGGTGTATTCCAATTCGTGCCGTAGCTGTTCATTTGAACTTGAAATCCTAAAAATTGGTCAGTCATCTCATAAGGTGTATAGTAATAACATAGTGAATTTTCAAGAGTCTACGACAATTGTAAATTCCCATACGAAAATAGTCTGGAAACTTATCGTATGGACCTCGTATATATATATATATATATATATATATATATATATATATATATATATGCGTGTGTGTGTGTGAGTGTTTATATAGTATATATAAAGGAATATATATATAGATATGCGGTAATATATATGGAGAGAGAGAGAGAGGGAGGGAGAGAGAGAGAGAGAGAGAGAGAGAGAGAGTTGGAGCAATGGGTTAATTTTCAGTATTCTACATTATTAGGTTCTCGATGGTGGTTTTTTGTTAAAGGCATTGTCAACTATGCAGGTAACTAGAGTCAGTTGGCCACTGTCTGTCAGGAAAACAGTACTATATCGCAATTCACTCCTCTAGAAATCTGGAAATGGCATGCTGTACCTCTGGTATTCATGCAGGAAGTTCCAATAAGATTTCACTGTGTTTTGTGGCCAAACTAAAGACGCATTAGTATTCTTGTTGGTGAAAGCCAAACACCCTGGGGGTAGTCGGCTAGGATTGTACCGACTTCATCTTTGGAGAGGAGTAAAACTCTCCCAACACGTGTCCTAGATATGACACCGTATAAACTGATGGTGAGGCTCGAATAATGCTGGAGCTTTGGGGGATCTGGAGTAACTCTTTATGGCCATCGCTTCCAGGTCCACTCTGGCCCGGAGTGGTAGTACCTGATAGGGTCCTATCTATGGGTCAAATAGAACTAAACTGTAATTACGTTAAACGAGATTATTTAAAATTAACTGTTTTGACATTTAACTGTGAGTAAACAAAAAAGTGTTTACTTATCTTAAACAGAACTGTTTGAAATAGAACTGTTTTTGACATTTAAACTGTGTCATTATGCTAAACAGAATTTTTGAAATAGAACTGCTTTGATATTTAACTGTGTGTTCAAAATACTGTATTTATCATCATCATCATATCACGCTGGTAGCACGGATATCCCTTACCCTCTCTCGCCAACTGAATAGTTGGAAACTTTTATCAAAATGACTTATTTCGGCGTTAAATGACCCGAAAAAACCAACCAATCACCCAGCCTGTTCACATCATGGTATTTGGGGTGGCCAAAAGTGATGGTGACGTTATGCCTCTATCCATCGGGCCGCATGACCTCAGACTCAACACGGAGTCCTACATCAAGTACTTGGAAGATATTGTGCTGACCTGGATCGATGGCTTTTAGATGACCCTTCGTCTGATAACAGAACTATGCGCCATGCTACACAAGCAGGAGAATGCAGTGACTGTGAGAAAATTTATGTGATAACATCACCCTTAATATCTGACCACCAAACTTCCCTGATTGCTATCGCCTTAATTATAATGTGTGGGGCGCGTTTGAACGAGAGACCAACAAGAAAACTCTGTTCGACACCGAAGATGACCTAAAGGCAAGGATAGCGGTAACATTTATCATTTTAAACAAAGAGTATGTCGAAAAGGCTTGCAAGAGATTCTGAAGTTTTCGAGAGACCATGGTGGAAGCAGATGGCGATTTCTTTGAATAAATCTAATCCACAGTATTTCAAGATATTTTCATGTAATTTTTGTAAATTTCTCTGGTAAAGTGATATGTCAGTATTATTCTCAATTTCG
>OY757919.1:75907909-75935560 GCA_963585895.1 Sepioteuthis lessoniana
ACACACACACACACACACACACACACACACACACACACACACACACACACACACATATATATATATATATATATATATAGAAAGAGAGAGAGAGAGAGAGAGAGAGAGAGAAAGTGTGTGTGTGTGTGTGTGTGTGTGAGAGAGAGAGAGAGAGAGAGAGAGAGAGAGAGAGAGAGAGAGAGAGAGAGAGAGAGAGAGAGGTGGGTATTCAGAAAGGATAGTAAAGGACTATACTTTTTTAAAAAGAAATTTAACTATGGAACAGAATGCAAGGAAAAGTGTATTCATATCTTTTACAAGGTTTGGCAATTCTTTCCCGATAATGGCCTGTTACAATACCTTTCTCCACATTCTCTCTTACCTAAGAATCTATCTATCTATCTATCTATCTATCTATCTATCTATCTATCTATTTCAATCCATTAAAATCTCAGCAGCTCGCTAACAAGATAGGGTACTGTATATTGTTGAATAACTAACGACTTAAACTGCATACACACTTTTATATACGATGCTAACTGTGTTCTTTAATCATACAGAATGTAAAACAAACTAGTACAGATGTATGAATCGTTTTGACACAGGGAGACAACATCCACAATCAGATATCATCAGTCGTCGATTCCCTAAATTCAATATTATTTCTTTAGTTTTGTAACTTTTCTTTCTTCATGAATCTAAGTGACAGATATGAAATATGCGAGCTACCGCGGGGCATTACTTAAAATCCTGCGAAATACAGATGTACCGCTTGTTCATACATTTTAACATATAGTTTCTCCATTTTTTTTAATTGATTATTCGATCGATTATGTTATACCACAATTCTTTATGTTTTAATATAATTTTTTTACATTTGTTTTCCTTGGTTGTTACGTAAGTTCTTTCTTTTTTTCTTTCTTTCTTTCTTTTTTTCTTTCTTTCTTTCTTTCTTTCTTTCTTTTTGATTATCTTTACTTTTCAGTCATTTTTCTTTTTTCTTTCTTTTTCAGGTCATTGCTTCTTTCTTTCTTTCTTTCTTTCTTTCTTTCTTTCTTTCTTTCTTTAAATATTACGTTATTTCCAAATCTTTGTTTGTTTGGTATTTTCTTTCTTAGAAGTTTATTCCTTCTTTCCTTTCTTTCTCCAGTGAAATTTTTTTCTTTCTTTTTTCTTTCTTGAAATATTTTTCTTTCCCAGTCATTTCTTTATCTATTTGTTTTTTTCTTTCTCTGTTCTTTCTTTTTTGTTTCTTTTTTCTATCTTTGAAAGATTTCTTTCTTTTCAATCATTCCCTCCTCACTTTGTTTGTTTGTTTCTTTTTCTTGTCCCTGTTTATATTTTTTCTTTCTTTCTTTCTTTCTTTCTTTCTTTCTTTCTTTCCGCACCGCTCCTGACTCTTCCACTTTTATGTTCTTTCCCAAATTCTACACCGTTCTCTACTTCGGTTCGGGCATTCCAATCAGAATCGAAAATTGAGCACAAATAAATTAGCACCAAAACTAAAATTATGTGAAAAAATCATCGAAAAAACAAATAAGAGATTCAGATCTAAATTGAAATAGCCCCCCCCCGCCTCACTCAGTATAATGATCACTGAAAAAAACCCAAAAAAACAACTACACAAACACAACTAAAGAGTGAGTGAGTGAGAAAGGATGGAAGGCAAAGTTGATGGAGTCTTTAATATTCAACATGGGATCCAATCATATGTTTTGCTGGTTCTGAACGGAAAAAAAAAAAAAAAAAAATTGAAAAAACTAAAATGAAAAGAAATAAGTGAATAAAAAAGAAAATATCACGAGTTTTTTTGTTGCTCCTTACTATTCCTTATTTACCACTTTGTTCTCCGTTGTTTCTTTCCTTCCTCACTTCCTTCCTTATCTATCTATCTATCTATCTATCTATCTATTGAAGACTGATTTACATTCTTCGGTGTTTATGATACACGGGACCATTTTTCGAATGAAGATTGAAATCAGGATATTGTAAGAATATCTTCAAGAAAAGCATTTGGAAGTTTAACACAAGATGATCAGTCTACTCTATTGCCACAAGTACCCGTTTGTATGTATCTATCTATCTATCTATCTATCTATCTATCTATCTATCTTAGTACTACCATTCTTTCTATCTATTTATACCCCCTATCTATCTATCTATCTATCTCAAGATAGCATAACCATCTGTCCCAATGTGTTTTTTCATTCTTGCTTAATATATCCTTAATCATTTTCTTTTTTCTTAAAATCCATTTAGCTACATCTTTCTGCTTTTCTTCTTACTTTCTTGTTTTCACAGTATCCATAATTTCTTTCTTTCTTTCTTTCTTTCTTTCTTTCTTTCTTTCTTTCTTTCTTTCTTTCTTTCTACCTACTTTTTATCACAATAGTTTGTTGTAAATGATTTTTAAAAAGTTTCAAGATAAAGTCATTTGGGGCCGTCTGCACTTTATTTCGTTTACTCCCATTTCGAATTTCGTTTTTCGTTTTTTTTTCATTTTTTTTTTCGTTCGGTCCGTTCCTGATTTTATAACTGCCCCCAGTGGCTCAGATTGATGTATTCAGCTGACATGTTCCTTTTAAATCCATTTTCTTTTTTTTTTCTTCTTTCTTTTTTTTTTTGTCACTACTCTAATCTTCCTCGCTGCTCGGATATTTTTTTTTAATTTGATGTCTAACATAACTGTGGTATACCTGCTGTAAATGCAAACGTACTCGCCAAAGGCAGACCTACACCTGCGCCTCATCCTTATATTGGCTTGTACAAACGCTCAAGTAAATAAATTCCAAGTTGGACACAGAGGGCGGTATGAAACGATTCATAATATGTACATTAATGCATGCATTTATAAATACATTTTTGTAGAGAAAGAACACACATAAAGAAAAGATAATAGCAAATGGAACGAGGGATATATATATATATATATATATATATATATATATATATATATATATATAGTGAACGGATGCGAATAAACAAATAGTTAAAAAACTGTACATAAAAAAGAGTTCAAATGCTGGTCAACAGTGCGGGATAAAACAACAAAAAAAAAAAAAAAAAAAAAAGAAATTAAAATCTTACCACTTTAGAATCGTCTCATAAAAAAGTTTCATGTTTAAACAACGGTTTAGGTTCGGTTTCTTTGTTTAATGGCATATCGACCTTTCTGGGTTATTTGATGCTAATTCCATCATTGTAGAAGGACAGTAGTAGTGAAATGTGCCCTATAACTTGGAGATAAAGAGGTTAATATTTTTCCTAAGGGTAAACGCCCTAGCGCCACTAGAATTCGATGTCGCAGTCGCAGTCCACCACATTATGCACTACGACACAGGATTTACCCTTGTTAGGAGGAATACAAGCATCAGACGAAACTACAATATATATATATATATATATATATATATATATATATATATATATAAGTCGACAACCTCCTTAATCCTCTGCTACCTACAATCCCCGGATACATAAAAACACGACACACTTCCTAAATGAATTGCTACAAAGAGGAGAACTCCCATATAAAGCAGTCCTACGAACTATGGGCATCACCTCCCTATATAGCAACATCCTTTATGAAGAGGGAGTCTATGCATGCCGACAATTTCTCCTTGAAAGAAATTTCCAGGACTACCAAGCATAGAACACATGCATGATCATAGAATTCATTCTAACATGCAACAACTTCGAATTCAATAACAAATACTATCTGCAAATCACAGGAACTGCTATTGGGACAAAAATGGCTTTTAATATGCCAATATATTCATACACAAACTAGAAAATAAACTACTATACAAATGCTCTCTAAAATTGATACTTTACTGTAGATACACAGATGATATTTTCTTTATATGGACACATGGACAAAACAAATACATAAACAACGACCACAGCACCATCAAATTCACATTAGAACTCTTTAATAGTTCTATTCTATTCCTTGATGTACTAGTTGATGTACTATTTCGTATTCAGAACAACCTAATCTCTACATCCTTGCACACTAAGCCCACTTATAACCACAAATACTTAGATTTAAACAGCTGTTACCCAGTAAATCTAGAACAGTCTATTTCATACAGTTCTTGTTTATGTTTTAAGCGTATTTCCTCTGATCCCCTCGTATATCAATACAATTAAATTTGGTTTGGTTTGGTTTGGTTTTATGGCAAATGAACCATTGTAGGTTATTAATGCCAAATCTATTTTTATGAATATTAACAGTTCTATTTCAAATAATTCAATTTAACATAAGTACAGTTTTTTGTTTACGCACAATTAAATGTAAAAATAGTTCTATTTCAAATAATTCAGTTTAGCATAAGTACGCAGTATAAATGTTAAAACAGTTCTATTTCAAAAATTCAGTTTAGCATAAGTACAACAGTTTCAATGTCAAAAACAAATCCATTTTGAACAATTCAGTTTAGCATACAAAACAGTTCCATTCTGAACAATTCAGTTTAGCATAAATACACAGTTTAAATGAAAAACAGTTCTATTTCCAGCTTCAGTTTAGCGTAAGTACACAGATTAGTTCTATTTGACCCATAGATAGGACAATATCAGGTACTACTACTCCGGGCCGGTGTGGACCTGGGGGTAATGAAGGGGTACTCTGCATTCATCAAAGCACCAGGATTACTGGGACCTCACCATTAGATTGTTTAGCGTCATAACAGGACAACCGTTGCGGGGTTTACCCCTCTGCAGAGAAGCAGTTGGTGTATTTTACAGCCCCAGCCGACTGGGCAAAATACAATTTTAGTTTATTAGCTCAGCGGTACACCCACAGCAATGACCCAATAAAAGTGATTATAAAAAAGCTATAAAAAAACTCAACCCTCAGAGACTTTTGCAGTATTAAATCAATAACCCAAATAATCCCTAATAATCGAATCGCTAGTGTCTTTGATTTTGGCTACAACACACATAAACTAAATCACACGTTAAATAAAGATTTCCAACATTTCCAACGAGTCCGTACACATATGTAGAAAACAAATAACGCACGTGCGCGCACACACACATAAAATTATCTAGATGTTGGGTTTTTAAAAGGATACCGAAACTTTGCAAATAAATAACCCAATACGCTTCTTGTAATAAATCTGCAAAAATCTGAATAAATAAACAAGGCAGATGGAAAAAATCACATTCAAACAAACACAAAATTTATATATATATATATATATATACAACGACAATGTTTTGTTAAAATAACACAAGCACTTTAGCTGCTGACATCTTCGGAAAACCTAAACGACAAAATGAAATGCCACTTTAACACAGAATAAATACATACCAGGAACTTTAATGCTACGTTTTTCAAACCATAACTAGATTGCGACACATGACGATTCGACTTGGAATCACTTCCTGTTGACGACAGCACACCGATTTTTTGGTCATTTTTGTATCGTTTGAAGTAAATGAAAAGTTTAATCGAAACAGATAGACACATTTTATTTTAAGTAGATGAATTATATTTTATAAATTAAATTACCATGACCAGAAAATCTAGCAAGCACTGGCAACACTTGTGTGCGATGTGGTTCAATGGCTCAGTGGTAGAGTTTAGGCTCTGCATTATGTGGCCGGTTATTCGATCTTCAGTAGTAGAGATCACCTTATACACGGCTAAGAAGACCTAATAAGGTCGAAACAGGTGTCCAATATTCCCGTATGTCACACGCAGCGCTCGCCAGCTCAATTTATCATGTAACCGAAATATCACGAACGAAAAAACATTTTTTAAAAATTCTTATTTTCAAATGATTCCAATACAACAGCCTTAAATGTATTATATTTTTTTCACTTTTTCTTTAATATATTAGATATTTTTCTTTTTATAGGCTATGTCATCTTTAACCAATATATATATATATATAACCAGACTCTTCCGTCGATATCAACATTTGGGGACAAATAATTCACTCGAAGTTTTGAAAAATTGTACTACCTACACATGTGATTAGTCTTGAATGGAATTAGTCACATCAGCCGATAACAAAAGAACAGTGTACTGACATGCCACAGATTCTCCTGAACAACACTCCTTGGTTTTAGATTGAGAGCTTTTCTCTTTGCCTGCCGGGCTACACTCCCACATATATATATATATATATATATATATATATATATATATATATATATATATATATATATATATATATATATTGGGTGGAATCATTATATGAAATGTAAACAACTTCAATATATATATATATATATATATATATATGTTGAGGGTATTGAGACTGTTTGCACTTCATATAGTGTTAATACCCTTGGGAAAGTTATGAAGCCAACTATTTTCCCCTTCCCCAGCCTGAAACTTTTTTTTAACCAAGACAGAAATGATCAACCTTGGTGTACCAACCGGTCTAGACGAAAGAAAACTCTTAATTCAAACCAGTTATACTCAGCCTAAAACTTCCCCTTATGTCACGTCTTGCTTGTAGCGCAGAGTTTGGAAAATACACATATATCTATATACAATGAGTGTTCAAAAACAATCAAGTCTGAGGCTGTATTTACTAAGACAGAAATATCAATGAATGAAACATTACTTTCAAATCTAAATAAAGACACGAACATACCTTATCAACTTACACAATAAAGTGATGATGCCAAGACGTTTAGATTGCAGTCTAGACGAGACAGTACCAATGTGCAAAAAAAAAAAAAAAAAAAAAGATGCAAAACAAAACAAAACAAAACAAAAACAAAAAAAGAGTTTTGTGACTTTTTGAACCGCAGTTTTTGAAGAAACATAAGATTATGCACTGCTTATTTCATACTTCTTGACAAGATGTAGCCTTTGTGACACTTTTCTTATTTCTTAAAAAGAAAAGTCAACACAAGATTTTAGAAAATGGGGGTATTAACAGAAAAACAGTAGAGCAGCTTTATACCATGTAAAAAGAAAGTTTCGGTGGAGCTTCAACCAGTTGAAAACTCGTGGGAGTAGAAGAGTTGAATGCTACGGGGGCTATTTTGAAGAACGTTTCATTAATTATTTTACTTCCTTATTGGTATATACAGCTTCAATATCGATACTTATTGAACACATCTCATACACAATTAAATGAAATATCATTTGCTTTGAATATATATATGTACTATATACAGAAGTAATATAATAGGGCTTGAATATTTAGCAACAGTACAACTATCTTACATACATCATCGCTAATACAGAAAATAATTTGTTTTATAAAAAGTTAATTTTCTTCTAAACCAAATCAGGATTTCATTTTTATTTATTACTAAGCTCTAAAGCAGCAGTTCCTAACACTTTTCAGCCTTAAGGCCTCTAAGGTTTCCTCCAGAAGATCCGGGGCCGCGATTTTAAAGCGACAGAAAAAATTCAGCTAAATTCACGAGGTAACAATCCTGATTTATATATGCGACATCTGACATTGTTTGCAATTACAAATAAAGATGTAATATATGTGTTAAATGAAAAAGTTGACAATATATTCTTCATTTTGGAGAAGAACTGTGCACAGCAGCATATAGTGTTAAACATGCTTTCTACTTGTGGGTGCTAATATTGACTCGTACTAATAGGATGTGGCAACAAACCAATTTGGAATTCAAGTCTGAACACTGAAGATCAATGAGTTACATCTGCAGTGTTAATGTTACTTCTTCACAATCAACATCAAAAAGCGAAGAGAAAATTTTGTAATATAAGACAATTTGGAACATTTGTAGATATATTAAAGACTATGGCCCCACCAAATCTTTTATTTATAAACGAAATAAAAGTTAGCGACCATAGTCAAGGGCGATCAGAAAGCTCCCTTTTAAATAGCTACTACACCAAGGTGCAGGGGAGGGCGCTACTCCTTTCCCTGGATTGTTCCACTTTACCCTTGATGTATACCTTATATTGCTGAGTGTTAAGCAAAGAGGTATCAAGTACCACTTTTAAAGTCTTTGGTATGACGCAACCTGGGAGTGAACCCAGGTCTCCCGGACCATTGGCGAACACTTTACCCACTAGGCCAATGAGACAGTTTAAAGTAAAGTTGGCGACCATAGTCGAGGGCAGCCAGAAGGCTCCCTTTTCAATAGCAACTACACCAAGTTATAGGGAAGGGCGCTACTCCTTTCCCTGGATTGCTCCACTTTACCCTTGATACATACCTTATATTGCTGAGTGTTAAGTAAGGAGGTATCAAGTACCATTTTAAAAGTCTTTGGTAGAACCTAGGTCTCCCGGATCATTGGCCAACACTCTACTCACCAGGCCAATGAGACTATCTATCCCTAAAGAGCTTCTTTTCACTAAGTAATGACTGTTAACCAACCAAGAAATGGTTATTCAACACCTCAGATGAAAACTGTTGGTTTTATTTCTTTTCATTGAGTCATTTCAATTGTTGAGTTAACTTAGTGAACGTTTAATAAAATCAAAAGTTAAAAAAAGCAAAATTGAAATCTAAAATAAAATGTGAAACATTAATGTAAAATGCAGACCTATAAAAATAAAGGAAAGAACTTTTTTATGAAACAAATAAAAAATTGTGTATGTCGCACATATAACGATTAAAATGTTGGAATAACATTCGTGACGAAATTCTGTTTTTTTCTTAGTTTCATAGTTTAACGAATGCGGACAATAAAAAACGTAAACATTAATTCTATTCTAATGAAAATGGTGGCGAATAAGGAAAAACACTAAAAAGATAAAATAATTAGCTAAAAAAGGTGTAGATAATTAGTGAAAAAATAAATTAAAAGAGTGTGTGTGTGTATGTGTGTGTGAGAGAGAGCGAGAGAGAGCAATATGGAGAGAGAGAGAGAGAGAGAGAGAGAGAGAGAGAAACAACCGGAAGCGAGAGAGAGAGAGTGTGTGACAGACAGTGAGAGAGACAGAGACCAAACGGCGTGAGAAAAAGAGAAAGAGAGAGAGAGAGAGAGGAGTAAGTGATAGAGATAGACAGTCAGAGAGAGAGAGAGATAGAG
The DNA here is from genome assembly GCA_963585895.1 of Sepioteuthis lessoniana. Taxonomy (NCBI): domain Eukaryota; kingdom Metazoa; phylum Mollusca; class Cephalopoda; order Myopsida; family Loliginidae; genus Sepioteuthis; species Sepioteuthis lessoniana. Next base: position 75,916,880 of record OY757919.1, read on the forward strand.
AGAGAGAGAGAAAGGAGTGAGTGATAAAGATAGACAGTCAGACACAGAGAGAGAGAAACAAGTGATAGAGACTAACAATGAGAGAGAGAAAGAGACAGAGAGAGTGAGATAGATAGATAGATAGAGAGAGAGAGAGAGAGAGAGAGAGGGGAGAAAGTGATAGAGGCAGACAACAAGATGGGGAGAGAGATAAAAAGCAAGAATGAGATAGATAGATAGATAGAGAGAGAGAGAGAGAGAGAGAGAGAGATTTAGCTCATTGAAATCTGAATTTATTCTCAAGTCGAGCTGATTGTCGCCACGATACGACGCCCCACAAAGTTGAGAAAATATTAATGAATAGAAATAAAAACAGGAAATAAACAACTTATAATGATTTTTCCGTTACATATCGTGAAGTAAAGAATACAAATCATAAAATTAAGAAAAATAAAGAAAAGCTAACTTTAATAAAAACGTGGCGAGAAAGAAAAACAGTAAAGAAATCAAACATAGAGGACACTGAATAATTTCATTTTGATCTTAAATAATGTGAAAGATCTTGTATATTTTCCGGCCAAGATTTTGGTAAATTTGTTTAATAAATCTTAGCGGTAATAGAGGAGCTAGTGGTGTATTGTTTGTCGCCCTAGGAAATGGACACGGCACCCAGAGTTCAAATCCTGGACGATTTTTTTTTGCATATCCTATCGTGCTAATACTTTTATGAACAGTATAAATTTATTTTCTCTCCAGGACTGGGAAAAGAGTCGTGCTGGCTTGGCTCTAATCTTGGTATGACAACCTATTTAGGAGAAGGAAAACTCGGAAACCAAACATGTTTTTCTCTGTTTCACATCCTGTTTGGAGTGGAAGAGTTTAAAAAATCCCACCGCTACGGCTAAATAGTAGGGATGACAAGGCTCTTTAGTTTTATCAGAGCAATCGCTCTAGTAGAAAAACTTAGTATTAAAACCAGTCATGTTCCCTCGTAAATTGACCGTGTGTCGCATCTTTTTCGTGGGGTAAGCATTTAAAAAATCACAAGCTCTGGATGGATAGAAGAGGAGACTGGGCTCTTCTGAAATTAAACCAGTTTTTCTCCGCTCAAATATTGATCTGTTCGTGGCGGAGGAGTTGGATAAATAAATGCTTGACTTGTAATATCACGGGTTGCTTAAACACCTTATGTGCGCAGGTGCATATATACGTCTATTACTATACAAATAAAACATTGCGCATATGTTACCAGCCCAACTATGCTACTTTTTCGTGTAGTCAGCATCGTTAGTGATAAACTTCCCCAAGAACGTTCTGTCTAGAAACAGTTACCAAACAAGATGACACTTACTGATATCCCAACTTCTTGTGGAAAATTTCATAGATGTGATGTGGTTTGGTTTGGTTTGGCTTGTTGGTTTTATGGTATATCAACCTTTGTAGGTTATTTAACGCCAAATCCATTTTTTATGTAAATAATCTGTTCTATTGAAAACAGTTAAGTTTAGCATAAGGACACAGTTTAATTGTCAAGAACATTTCCATTTCAAACTATTCAAGCAGTTATATGTAATAATTCAGTTAAGTGTAAATACAGTTTTAATGTCGAAAAACAGTTCTATTTGAAATAATTCAGTTAAGCATAAGCACGCAGATTAAGTGTAAGTACGGTTTAATTGTCAAAAACATTTCTATTTCAAGCTATTCAGTTTACTCAATTCAGTTTCGCATGAGTATGCTGTTAGTTCTATTTAACCCATAGATAAGGCCCTATCAGGTGCTACCACTCCGGGCCAAAGTGGACCTGAGAGCGATGGCAATGAAGGGGTACTCCGCATTCCCCAAAGCTCCAGCACTGCTGGAACCTCACCATCAGATTGTTTGGTGTCATATCCAGGACACTCATTATGGGGGTGGGTTTACCCCTCTGCAGAGGTGCAGTCAGTGTATTCTACAGCCCCAGCTGACTGGGCAAAGATGTGATGTGGGGATTAATAAAGTAATAAGGTTTCCAAAAAGAAAAAAAAATGAATTATAAAATAAATAAAATTAAATAAAATCGGAATATGACATAATTCCACTTCCGCCATAATTTAATTTTTACAAAAAAAAAAAAAAAAAAAAAAGGAGGAATCGCTCTCTTTTAGTGACTGTCAGTCAACAGAACAGATGCGTGTTTTGTGGAGTTCTGGAAACAAGAGCCTTCTTTCTCCGAATGCAAACAAAATATTTTGTAAATTAAGAAAAAATAAAGATATGATTTCGTTTATACAAGATGTTGCAGTGACAATGAATATGTCGATCTCACAGACTTTTAGAAATGAGTGAAGTGACACAGAAAAGGGAAAGATGACAAAAGGAAGACGGTAAATTTAAAGCCAATTTTTATTTGTCTGAAATACATTAAAATGTGTGAACAATCAAGAGAATTGATTAGCCAACGGTTGTCCGAGCGTTGTTGTCTGCTCGTGGATTAGTATCGTGGGGCTAATAGTTGGCAGTCTCGGCTCTATAGCCAGAGTTACTAGGCGTAGCTGCTCTGCTTGAGAAGTCGACGGTAGTCCAAGCGGTGTAGTTTGCTCGTGAACTGGTAGACTATTCTGTATGAGTTAGTTGCGTCTGGCTGGCTGCTAAATTGGCATCATAATCGTGGCGTCAATCTGGGTGCAGTTGGCAACTCTGAAAGGGCTGTATTTGGGAGAAAAGACTTATGACCTTAAAAGGACAGTAGTGTGAAGAAAAGACGTGTCCTTAAAAGGAAATTTTGTGGTAACCCTAAAAAAAGACAGTTAAAAAGGAAAGGTTGGGCTGTTTCGTTCACAGCTCATGGTCAGGAGAAGGAGGTAATAGTATCTGATCGTCTGGGACTGCTTGGAGAAGGCAGAAAACAGAAAGCAGGGAGCAGAAAATGCTGGAAGAGCCACATTCTGAATACTCTGCAGCCGAGGCCGGGAACACCCATTTAGGAGTCTGTTTTTTTTGGGGGGGTGGGCATTCATGCTGAGACGGGTTTACAACAGCTCAAAGTTTTCTTTTATTACACTTCCGGTTTCTAAGAAAGTACGAGTAGCTTCAGGATACGACAAAGGTAATCTTTCCATCTTTCTTTTATAAGATGCCTTCATTTTAGAAACAGCAGACCCCACCAAAATAAAAAAAAACAAAAACAAAAACAAAAAAAACAAAACAAAAAAACAAAAAAAAAACTCATAAAAAACAAACAAACAAAATAAAACTCCTTGCGCCCTAGAAAGCAACAACAAATAAGTCATAGACTAGACAACTCCATACCATGCAATTACGAATGAGAAGTTTATATATTCATAGGAAACCGACTTAACAAGATCAAGTTCAAAAGCGCTATCATGAAGTTTGTGCCGCCAATCACTTTGAATCAAAGCTTCAATAGGCGCGATGTAGTCTTCTGCTATTGATAAACATTAACGTACTATGAAGCTAATAATGCAGATTCGAACCTCTATCTGTAAACGATACACTCAACACTTGTATTTCCTTCCTGCTCATGAAATTTTCGTTTGACACAACCATATGCTCTTTTGAGACCTGTTGAATACTAGCTTACCTCCGGATCGACAACGTGAAACCACGAGTTTGTCTTTATATTTAATGCATATTAGGATATGGCACTACATTTTACATCCGTAGACTACTGTAAATATTTAACGGATAATAAATTGTTTTAAGCGTTAACTTTAATCCAAACTGAGTATATATATATATATATATATTGAACAAGTCCTGGCAGCAACATCCCACAAGGCACCAACTACACAGTCACCTGCCTCCCAGCACGAAAACTGTCCAAGTTAGACGAACCAGACATGCAGGACACTGCTGGAGAAGCAAGGACGAGCTCATATGTGATGTACTCCTATGGACCCCCGCATATGGCCAAGCTAAGACAGGACGACCAGCTCGAACATACAAACAGCAGCTCTGTGAGGATACGGGGTGTAGCCCTGCAGACCTGCCAGAGGCGATGAATGATAGGGAGCAGTGGCGAGAGAGGGTCAGAGATATCCGTGCTAGCGGCACGACATGATGATGATGACGATGATATATATATATATATATATATACACGCTTGCTCCAGGCTTGAACAGAGTTCTATCATCAAATTTTTAGTGGCTGAGAAGTGTAAACCATGTGAAATATACAGAAGAATGTGTGATGTATAAAGCAAAAATATATTTTAGTAGAAGAAAAAAATCTTCACAAATTGGCTAAACATGGATTTGCCATTACGATTCTGAGTCAGAAAAACAGTCCATGTTGTGGAAACACCCCGAAAAGAAAAAGTTCCAAGCTCTGCAATCGTTCAAGAAAATGATGCTGACAGCCTTTTGGGACATGAAAGGACTCATCACAATTGATTTCATTGAAAAAAGTGTTGCTATAAAAAGAGTAATCCCCATTGCAGACTCTTTAAGCAATATTTCACTTTATTTATCGAATAACCCTCTGATATATATATATATATATATATATATATATATATAAATATATGTGTATGTGTGTGTGTGTGTGTGTGTGTGTATATATATATATATATATACTGCCATACTTCCCTTGGGAAATACATTTAAGTTAGTAGATGTTACATAATTTCAGTGTCGTAGAATTTGGTAATAAATATAATTCAATTATGTTCGTTTTGATAGCAAACATCAGCAATTAGTAGAATGAAATAGAGGAGATACTAATGAACAATAACATAAATAGTCGATATACATATATATATATATATATATATATGTGTGTGTGTGTGTGTGTGTTTGTGCCTGCACGCGCATGTGTGGTTTGGTTTCTTTGTTTTGTCCGCATATCAACCTTCATGGATTATTTAATGCCAAAGCAATCTTTGTAAAAAGAGCCGCAGATTTACTATTCAATTAATAGCTGGAGGGACGCCGGCGGTGGGGCGTTCAGTATCTTTCCCAAGGGTATTAGTCTAAAAGTGAACGAATTAGCGTAAGTCGAACTCACCTACTTTGAAGTGGCAGTGCAGTACTTTAGCCATTACGCTACGTGGACTCCCCGTATATATATCTACGTATGTATGTGTGTGTTGGGAGGTAAGTTAATATACAACTTACCTATAAATACACGCATTAACCTCTGTAATGTCCTTGTCACGAAAAATGATCGCTTTGTTTTTGTATTGTGTCTCGTACAGTTCATGTATATGAGAGTATGCTTTGCTTGTGTCTGTTTGTGCGTGTCTTGGTTGATTTATTGGTGTGTGTTATTATATCAGTTAGTTTAAAACTGGCAGTAATTAAAATCTATTTTGAATCGAGAAAAGGCTTGGTATATAATTGAAAACAGCATCCCCAGGCAGTCGCACCTGAAAATCCTGAAGAAACTTTCCGTATAGACCTAAGAAAATCAATTCTCAGCTTGATCAGTCATCGTTTCTTCTTCTTCTTCTTCTTCTTCTTCTTCTTCTTCTTCTTCTTCTTGCGCCCTTTTTCCTTCTTCTTCTTCTTCTTCTTCTTCTTCTTCTTCTTCTTCTTCTTCTTCTTCTTCTTCTTCTTACACAGTTTACGACAGTCCCAAAAACCTTTAGAATTCAATTTACTTCGAATTCCATTCATTAATAGTGAGCTTACACAAAGAAAAGATAATAATATAAGCGATTTTGTGGTTATGTCTGGAAAGTAACGAAGAATTAGATTGATCTTGATTAAACTGATAGATTCACTGATAATATTTTCATATCTGAATTTATTATCAAAGTTATTTGGTAGATGCAAAAATCATTGCGGTTTTTATCACCGAATTTGAAGCATATTTAAGAGTAAACTATTATTTGATTATAAAGAAACAACAATAAAAAAATTAAAGCGTGAGTTTTATTCTCTTGTTTTAAGCTAATAGTTTTAATCCATTAATAATGATTTTAGGCTATCAAATTAAAGATGAAAAACAAAAAAAAAACAAACAAACAAATGCTATCAATACTAACTGATGCCACACACATACACACATGTGTGTTTATGTCCTGGGTATGCCACTAAACTAGATCTGATGGTATAGCTCCAGTCTTGGAGCTTTGGGTAATGTAGACTATAGTTAGATACTTTCTTGTTGATAAGCCGCGTAATTTACGAGGATATCATAACAGTATGTACACTCGTGTCTTAAGGCAAACAAAACTCAGCGGAAATGTCACCTGAACTGCGTGGGTGCCATGCAGTAAGGAAGTGGGTCCGCGAAGACTGAGTGGGCGTGCGGAAAATTATATAACGACTGAAGGTTTTCGACACCGGGAGGGAAAAGAGGGGAGCCAGCAGAAGAGTGACAAGACGTTACGCCACTTTGGTCTCTGCCCTTATGCCGAACGACACAGGATAGAGAGGTATAGAAAGGTCTGAACTGTACGAGACTCGCTAGAGTCGAAAGTGGGTATGATCCCAGATGAAAGAAGGCTCTGTTGTTGAAAAACATATCGAAGCTAAGATGATTAAATTCTTCGAGATAATGCTGAGAAATGTGAAGAAAAATCAAAAACGTCTATGATACCAATAGAAGGAAAAAGAAGGACTTGTGAAGGCCTTGTAGTTGAAAAACATATAGTAGCTGAGATGAGAAGATGTTTTGAGTTGACTGGTACCAGTCTTGTGAAAGTAGAACGAAGAAGAAGAGTTCACTGAAGATTCTGTATCTCCCTCTGTGTGTATATCTAAGCGGTTCCTGACTCTCTCCTTCACGCAACTATTTCGTACAATTTCGTAATAAAGAAAAACAAGAAGAGAAGCAGATTATATTTTCATACGTAAGAGTTGTCTGTTTAATCCGGTATAAAACACAACCCTTTCATTGATATTAATCCCAGATTAACTCTGATCAAGAGTGGAAGTACCTGTTAGGGTCCCGTCTATAGGTCAAATAGAATTTGTGATATATCACTGTGACCTGTAGACGTGTTAATCCGGCGGATGTTATTGACAGACATATCCAGCCGTTGATAAAATCAACAAAGTGAGTATTGGAATATCAACTTGACCAGCAGATGTGGTTGAATACAGTGGATATTACAATAGATATATTCGGTCGTGGAGAAAATCAACAGAGTGGTTATCGGAAAACACGCAGCAAGTGGGCGTAAAACAATAGCCAATGAATAACGGACAATGCATGGGCGTGAACTGTGGCCAATGGAAGTCAAAGAAGTGAGGCGTTGGCGTAACCATAGCCAATGGAAAAAAGCATTGCATGAGGGTAATGTGGGAGTTTGAAGACTATATAAGTTCTAGAATTTTGGGTTGGAACAGTTCTTGCTGTTGTTAAACTCCCGACAATTCCTCCGTATGTGTTAACTCTTTCGGATTGCTCTTCTGCTCCACACAAGTGTCGACGTCACAGAATAAAAATATACGATAATATTTTTGTATACATGTGTTCCTCGTTGTTCATCAAGACACAGCTGCAGTATATAACAAACTGTTCAAATGTACTATAGCCACAATTAACGCCATGTGCGAAATGGACACATAATATTATACGAAACCTTAATATTAACTTTGAGTTAAAGGTTTCGACATAAGGAGGAGAGATACAATCTTCTATGCTGTCTTATTCATTTAGCCCCCATCTCGTGCGGCCCCCATAGGGCGCAAGTTCGCCTCACGTCTGCGAGCTTCAAAAGTCGAACCTCCTCGTTTGGGGTCTAGTATTCAACTCCCTAACTTTCTTTCAATTCTCCACAAACCTCTGCGCGTTTCCGGTGCGTGACGTCATTCGTACTCCGTCACCCATTTCGTCTCGGACTATTGTGACATCTGAGTGACATCTCCATCCACCCGCTGCGCCAATGTTGCACCTAACTAACCCATGTGCTGAGCCGAAAGGTTCTCAGGCTAACTAAACTCAAAGGCATGAACCGAAATCCCTTGGCCATTACGTTACCAAAACATAAACTAAGGATTATTATTATTATTAGTTAATTTAAATCACAAACCTGTTTGCATATTATATTATATCAAGGAACCTTTGATAAATAGAATTACTTATGTTGAGTAGCAATACTTGAAACTATTTATCGGTGCGCTTAGAAATGACTAATATCAAGTAGAATTATTTGCGTTAGAACAGGATACTGGAAACTATTTAACAGTGTGCAAACAAATAATTGATACTGAATGGGATTATTAGTGTTATATAGCAATATTTGCAAACACTTGACTGTGTGAAAAAATGAGGTCGAACAACTCTTTTAAAAATGAAGTTACTAAATAACTATTCGTTTACAAATTATATATATATATATATATATATATATATATATTATATATATATATATAAGCTGGATTTGGTTGTTTGGTTGTTTAGGTTTTATGGCATATCAACCTTTGTATGTTATTTAACGCCAAATCCATTTTATACAAATAGTCAGTTCTGTTTCAAACAAATCAGTTTAGTATGAGTACACAGTTTAATCGTCAAAAACATTTCTATTTCAAACTATTCAGCTTAATCAAACCGTTCTAATTTAGTATAAATAGAGGTTTTGTTTACTCACAGTTAAATGTCAAAACAGTCCTATATTAAATAAATCAGTTAAGTATAAGTACAGTTTCAATGTCAAAAACACTTACATTTCAAACAATTCACTTTAGCATAAGCACGCAGTTTAAATGTAAGTACAGTTTGATTGTCAAAAACATTTCTATTTCAAGCTATTCAGTTTAGCATAAATATGCAGTTAGTTTTATTTAACCCATAGATAGGACCCTATCAGTTGCTACCATTCCGAGACAGAGTGGATCAGGGAGCAATGGCAGTGAAGGGTTGCTCCATATTCCCCAAAGTTCCAGCATCACTGGAATCTCACCATTAGATTGTTTAGTGTCATATCCAGGACACCCATTAGGGGTGGTCTGACCCCTCTTCAGAGTTACAGTCGGTGTATTCTACATCCCCAACCGACTGGGCAAACAGGATTTGGCATTAAATAATACAGAAGTGTTGATATGCCCTAAAACACAAGCAAACGGACGAACGAACCAACCAACGAACTAATCAATCAATCAACCAACCAACCACTGTTTCTTTTTTTTACTCTATTATATACTAAGAGCTCAATATTTAAAAATATAGTAATAATAATAATAATAATAATAATAATAATAATAATAATAATAATAATGACTGAGGATTGCATAAATTCAATATACAACTCAAGGAATATATAAAATAGAACAAAGAAAGACTATTTACAGCCGCCGGTAACAGAAATAACTTATAGCAGGAAAAAGATGACGAAAACAAAGTGGGAAGAAAAAAAAACTATATGAATACTTCAAGTGCCAAACTAAGGCAAATTTAAACTAGATGACCTAAAAATGGCTAAAAAGTGGAAAATTGAAGAGAGAAAAAGAATCTCTTTTAATTGTGGCATAGAATAATGCTTATGTACCAATCACGTATTGATAATACGCAGAAGAATAGCAAGTGTAGTCACAGAGATGAAACAGTTAATAACATAATAAGCGAATAGAGCAAACGGGTAGAAAATGAATAAAAAACGAGGCATGACAAAGTAGGAAAAGTGATCCACTGTGAATTGTACAAGAAATTAAAAATTGACTATACTGACGAATGATATAAACACCAACCAGTATCTGTCCTAGAAAATGCGACGCATAAAATTCTCTGGCACTTTAAGATACAAATACATCACCCAATCCCACCCAGTGGACCAGACAGTATTTATTACTGAGAAGGAGAGTGCTTGTCATTCAGAAGATTTTGCAGTTCTAGCGAATCACAAAGAGAAAATAAAAGAAAGTGAAAAAATAGATATATACTTGGATCTTGCCTGAGAGATGAAAAAGCTGTGGAACAGGAAAGTAAAGGAAATGCCAATAAGTCTGATCCTTTTGAACAGTAAAAGAGATAAGAAGAACTGGAGATCACAAGGATAATTGAGACCGTCTTCATTACAACTGAGATCGGCTAGAATACTCAGAATAAACCAGTGGAGATGCAGAGACTTACTTTCACTTAGTATTGGATTGAAAATATAAAATAGCACTCATTTACAACCAAAGTTTTTTTTTTAATCTAATATTCTTTTACAATTGTTTATGTTTAACACAATTGTTCAAATTTACCCAGAATACACTGACTGCAACTCTGCAGAAGGGTAAAACTCCTCTAACGAGTGTCCTGGATATGACACTAACCAATCTGAAAGTGAGGTTCCAGTAATGCTGGAGTTTTAGGGAATGCGGAGTACCTCTTTATTGCTATCGCTTCCAGGTCCACTCTTTTCCGGATAGTAGTACCTGATAGGGTCCTATCTATGGGTCAGATAGAACTAAACTGATTACTTATGCTACACTGAATTGTTTGAAATAGAACTGTTTTTGACCTTTAAACTCTATACTTATGTTAAATTGAATTGTTTAAAAAAGAACTGTTTATATGTATAAAAATTGATTTGGTATTAAATAACCTACGATGGTTGATATGCCATAAAACTAAACTAAACTAAACCAAACCAAACCAATTGTTCAAATGAAAAATAAGAATAATTGTGTTCAACATGAAACAAGTATGAACGAGTAAATAAATCATTGATTATTGATTCCTGTCTTTCATACCATCGTTAGCTGGTAGTCTTTCACTGGAATCTCGGTGACAGGTTTCTAGGACACTTCTGAAGATTCCAACCGTGCTTTATATAGTTTTTGATTCTTCCTCCGATATCCAATTTTTCCAGTAATTTTTCCGAGCCTTTGGGAACTGTTCCTAGCGCTCTAATTATCATCAGTATCACCTTCACCTTCATGTTACATGGTTTTTTTCATACAAAATACAATTATTTGTCTATCTTTTGGCTTTCCCCCCCAATTTTTATTCTGTGGTCCATTGGAATTGCAAAATCCACCAGATGATTTCTTCTTCTTCTTCTTCTTCTTCTTCTTCTTCTTCTTCTTCTTCTTCTTCTTCTTCTTCAGTGAGTTTTCCGGCCGAAAGTAAAGGGGACTTTTACTAAAGTTTGAGTTATCGCGAGTCTCCTCAGCGCTCCAGAATTCTTCTCAGTCTGAGATACGGATAGTCTCAATTCCTCCTAGGCTCTCCGGTTCTCCTATGTTCTATTGGAATATTCCTTGGGATCAGAACATAATTAGTATGCCTGTAAGTTTCAGTCATCGAGCAAGGTCCTGATATCTATCCAAGTTTTCTTTTTCGTTTAAGTTAACTCTGTGGTCTACTGAAACGGCAAAGCTGACAAGTTTCTGGCCCAGTCAGCTGGAACTGTAGAATACACCGACTGCATCCCTGTAGACGGGTAAGACTCTCCCGAGAGTCCTGGATATGACACTAAAGAATCTAGTGGTGAGGCTCCAGCCTTGGCACTTTGGGGAATGCGGAATGGTAGTACCTGTTAGGGTTTTATTTATGGATCAAATAAAAATGCTTGACATTTAAACTGTGGACTTAGGTTAAACTGAATTGTTTGTAATAGAACTGTTTTGATATTTGAAATGCGTACTTATTCTAAACTGAATTGTTTGAAATAAAACTGTTTTGACATGAAAATAGTGTACTTATGCTAAACGGACTTGTTAGAAATATGTATACAGATGGATTTGGCAATTAATAACCTACTATGGTTGATATGCAATTCAACCAAAGCAAAGCAAAGCAAACCAAACTAAAACAAACAACAAGTTTCTTTTTTCTTGTTAGCTGTAACAAGGTGTGGTCTTCTGGCTGGAATTGAGTGATTCGTTTTTATCTCAAAATCCGAGACAATTTTATTTTTAATTTTCTAGGAAATATTTTTTCTAATGAGCAGAAATGTTTAAAGCAAACAAATTTTATTGAATGTGATTGACGAGGAGTGCCATATTTATTTTCTTATTGAATTTTGTACGAGAGTACATTTGTATATATTTACCCAACCCTTCGCCACGGGAAGGATGTGACACAAAATCAATTTTTAAGCGGAGTACAACCATTCTGAACTGGGAGTTTTCATTCTTCTTGACTTATTGCCTTAATAAGGCTAAAGAACTCAATCTGCTCGACTCTAGATATATGAAGATCAAAGCCCTTTAAGAATTCTTTATAGTCTGTCTTTTTTTGTTCGAGTGTTTTTTGCTCTTTAGCATGGTTATTTGTTTGGTTGCATTTTATGACATATTAACCCTTGTGAGTTATTTACGACCTAATTAGCATGTTCTAAGGTTCAGAGGTGAAAAATGACATTATTCAGCAAATAATTTGAACTCGTAACTTCCCTCTTCCAGATATCAAAAAGTAATCTGAATATTGTATTGCTGAAACTTCTGAGTCGATGAGTTTTGATTTTATTTGCTAATCTTTGCTTAGTCTGGCAAGCAGACCTCATATTGCGTACAGCAGCGCTTCTCTTAGCCGGTCCACCGGTTTGGTGCCGGTCCGTAGAGTACTTCCTGCCTGTCCGCAGGTGCCACACAGGATTTTTTAAAATTTGAAAAATTGACGAATAAGCAGTCACACTTTTCCAATTGAGTGTACACTGGAAGTTTGTTTATATTGATGATAGATTTCTGCATTAAATAAAGCTGGTTCTAAAATGCCTGCATAAATACTTTTTATTGTGTGTGTGTGTAGGACTTGTAAGCGAATATTTTTTGGTAACATTTTTAAACGATCAGAACCTATTTGTTTGCACTCAGTTAAAAGGTTTCTAGAATTGCTATCTAACATAAATAATTCTATTTAATATTAAACATTTATTTGCACATAGTTAAATGGTCAAACCTTGTGAGTTATTTACGGCCTAATCATGCTTATATATATATATATATATATATATTGTATCACAAAAGTGAGTACACCCCTCACATTTCTACAGATATTTAAGTATATCTCTTCATGGGACAACACTGACAAAATGACACTTTGATACAAGGAACAGTAGTCTGTGTGCTGCTTATATAACAGAGTCAATCTATTTCCCCTCAAAATAACTCAAAATATAGCCATTAAAAGCTAAACCCCTGCCAACAAAAGTGAGTACACCCCTTAGGGAAAGTTGTCAATATTAACATACACCATGTCAACTGTCAATATTTTGTGTGGCCACCATCATTATCCAGACTTGCCTTTACTCTCCTGGACATGGAGTTTACCAGAGCTTCACAGGTAGCCACTGGAATGCTCTTCCACTCCTCCATGACGACGTCACGGAGCTGGCAGATATTTGAGACTTTGCACACCTCCACCTTCCGGTTGAAGATCACCCAAAGATGTTCTATTGGGTTCAAGTCAGGAGAGATGCTTGGCCAGCTTTACCCTCAGCCTCTTCAGTAAAGCAATGGTCGTATTGGAGGTGTGTTTGGAGTCATTGTCACGCAGGAGCACTCCTGCGACCCAGTTTCTGGAGGGAGGGGATTATGCTCTGCTGCAGTATTTCACAGTACATGTTGGAATTCATGTTTCCCTCAATGAAATATAACTCTCCAACACCTGCAGCACTCATGCAGCCTTAGACCATGACATTCCTACCACCGTGCTTGACTATAGGCAGGACACACTTATCTTTGTACTCCTCACCTGGTCGCCGCCACACATGCTTGAAGCCATCAGAAACAAACAAATTAATCTTTATCGCATCAGACCATAGGACATGGTTCCATTAATCCATGTGCTTTGATGACATGTCTTCTACAAACTGTTTGGAGGCTTTCTTGTGTATCGACTTCTGAAGAAGCTTCCTCCTGGGGTGACAGCCATGCACACCAATTTGATGTAGAGTGCGGCGTATGGTCTGAGCACTAACAGGCTGACCCCCCACCTCTTCAATCTCTGCAGCAATGGTGACAGCACTCCTACGCCGATCTTTCAAAGAAAGCATTTGGATGTGACGCTCAGCACGTGCACTCAGCTTCTTTGGATGACCTACCCGAGGCCTGTTCTGAGTGGACTCTACTCTTTTAAAACGCTGGATGATCTTAGCCACTGTGCTGCAGCTCAGTTTCAGGGTGTTGGCAATCTTCTTGTAGCCTTGGCCATCTTCATGTAGCGCAACAATATGTCTTTTAATATCCTCCGAGAGTTCTTTGCCATGGGGTGCCATGTTGGAACTTTCAGCGACCAGTATGAGAGAGTGTGAGAGCTGCACTACAAATTTGAACACACCTGCTCCCTATGCACATAGGCCTAGTAACACATGGGCCTAGTAACACTGATGAGTCTCATGACATTTTGGAGGGAAAATGACAAAAATTACTCAATTTGGATATTTAGGGGTGCAGTTTCTTAGGGGGTGCACTCACCTTTGTTGGCAGGGGTTTAGCTTTTAATGTCTATGTTTTGAGTTATTTTGAGAGGAAGATAAATTAACTCTGTTATATAAGCAGCATACAGACTACTTTTCATTGTGTCAAAGTGTCGTTTTGTCAGTTTTGTCCCATGAAGAGATATACTTTAATATCTGCAGAAATGTGAGGGGTGTACTCACTTTGTGATACACTATATATATATATATATATATATATATATATATATATATATATATATATATATATCTGTGTGTGTTTTTGTATAGGATTTGTAAGCGAATATTTTGTAGGCAACATTTTTAAACGATCAGAACCTATTCGCTTGCACAGTGTTAAATAGTTTCTAGAATTGCTATTTAACATTGATAATTCTACTTAATATTAAGCATTTATTTGCACACAGTTAAATCGTCTCAATATTGCTATTTATTGATGACACAGTTAAAGTGTTTCAAGTATTGTTGCACATACTTAAATGGTTTCCAGAGTTGATATTTAACGCTAATAATTCTATTCAATAGGAAGCATTTATTTGCACACAATTAAATGCTTTCAAGTATTGCTGACACATATAGTTCTATTTGCCACAGTTCAATTGTTTCTAGCATTAATACTAATAATTCAATTTAATGTGAATAATTTGTTAGCAGCAAGTTAAATGGTTTCTAGCTTAGTAAATGATTAATCAGTTCTATTTGATCCATATTCGGGACTCTGACAGATACAACCACTCTTGGTCAGAATGGGCATGGAATTAACGGCAACGAAAGAGTACTCCACATTCCTAAAAAGTTCTAGGATTGCAGTCTCACCATCAGATGGTTTACAATCCTAATCAGGACACTCGTTGAGGAGTTTTATACTTTTCAAGAATTGAGGATGGAAAAGATTTCTTAAATTATGTTGAGTTTGATCTTTTAAAATTTGCAAAGCAATTCAAATATTACCGACTGCCATCTCAAAGAAATAAAAAAAAAGATGGCATCCAAACCGAAGTTGATGATTGGTCAAAAAGTGCAAAAGTGTAGATACAAAATTCACAGCTTTTCGAATAAAATAGGCTCTTTTTCAGTATGAAAACCAGTGCATTTTTCATACATATATATATTGTCATCCACAGACAGACTGTTTCGTTGTATCACACCTCTTCATTGTGGCTAAAGACCTGGGAAGCTTGAAGCTGGGATCGAAACCCGCGCAACTTTACGTTAGACTTAGTAAGCGTACCATGTTTGTCTTGGGAATTATAAGGTATTATGTAGCAACAGCAGCAGCAGCGTTCGTTTGTTTACATTTTATACCTTACTGAATACCAGAGTGCTCAATTCTTTCGAAGAGCTTTTGCATTATGCGAACGGCACATGTCTGTGTGTGTGTGTGCGTTTGGTTTGGTTTGGTTTGGTTTCTTTGCTTTATGGCATATAAACCTTTGTAGGTTATTTAATGCCAAAGCTATTCTCCTAAAAGAATAGTAGTCTTACTATTTAAACCATAAGGTAAGGATGTTCATACTTTTCCCAAGGGTATTTGCCAGAAAATGAACGTTATAGCGCAACTGGAGAACGAACTCGTTTACTACGATTCAGCAGTCCATCGCTTTAACGATTACACTACGAGGACACACCCGTGAGTGAGTGAGTGAGTGTGTGTGTGTGTGTGTGTGTGTGTGTGTGTGTGTGTGTGTAAAACTCCTTGTAAAAATACGGACTCCCCACTCTTAGAAAACGTTTTTCCTGTTATTTTTAATTCGTGAAATGTAAACTAAGCACACATTTGAAACAAAACGTATTTTATTTGATACATAAACTTTCTTGTTTCATAGAACATACTGAAAATTAATTAGAATAATTAAGAAAAATTAATAATCGCGGTTATAGGTAAAGGAATAAATTCTAGAATCATTGAATTTTGAAGAAAAATATTTTAGATCGTTCTCAACTAGTTTCGAACTTCATCAGGAGAAACGATTTTGTGAGTAAAAAGTATCTTCAGAAAGTTTTTGAAAAAGTTTTTAAAAGAATTGATATACTATAAAAGATTCCAAGAAAAGTGAACTGGTGATGTTTTATATCGATTTGTTGAACGAAAAATATTTTTGGTTTTCAAGTGTCTTCAACTGCCGTTTACATGTTCTTTCTGCTACCGTGGACACCTGGTGTTAGAAAATAATTAAAAAGAGCCCCGAAGGACAAAAACATTGTAGGGAGCTGGTGAGAGCCTACACTTAAATATAAGGATGACGGAAGTTATAAGTATTAAGTCTGATTCATAGCCAAGAGCTACTCGCAAATACATACGAATCTTATAGAAGACATATACGTCGTCGGAGCAAAAGTCTCTCAATAATATTTACTATATATTTGCAAGTTGAGAGGTAATACATACGCACTGTGTCTTCATAACTTCTTAAGCATACCTTGTATTCAGAGTTTTCAATTTGGGAGATATATGTTAAACTTGGATGTTATATGTTTTAAATCAGCCGTGACTACTTGGTTTTGTTTTGTTTGGTTTGGTTTGGTTTTATGGTACATCAACCATAGTAGGTTATTTAATACCAAATCCATTTTTATACATTTAAACAGTCTAATTTCAAACAATTCAGTTAAGCATAAGTACACTGTTTAAATTTCAAAAACAGTTCTATTTCAAATTATTCAGTTCAGCATAAGTACAGTGTTTACTTCTATTTATCCCATAGATAGGATCTTATCAGGTCCGACCATTCCGGGTCAGAGTGGACCTGGTAGTGATTGTAATGAAGAGGTACTTCGGTACAGCATTACGGTAGCTTCACCATGAGATTGTTTAGTGTCATATCCAGGACACTCGTTCGAGGTGTCTTACACCTCTGCAGAGATGCAGTTGGTGTATTCTGCAGCCCCCGCCGACTGGGCCACAGTGACTGCTTGGTCAGGCATTTGTTTATTTAGGTTGTTATGTGCCACTGTAAACATATCAATCCTATTTTAAAGCGGCGACTTGAAGATCATTCAGCTTGATTGGTTTGGTTTCTTTGTTTAATGGCATATCAACTCTTTGCTGGTTATGTAATGCCAAAGCCATGCTCCTTGAAGAACAGTAGTGGTACTATTTAACCCATAGCTGGGAGGATAAGGGGGTTCATACCTTTCCCAAGGGTATTTGCCCGAAAGTGAATGTAATAGCGCGACTGGAGTACGAACCATTCAGCTTGATGTTAAATCCATTTGGGGTGAGTATTGGGAGTAGCTTCATCTATTTATTTTCGTTTTTCTGTTATTGCTATGATATTCTTCAAAGCTTTTTTCGATATACACACACAAGCACGAACACACACACACACACACACATATATATATATAAATATATATATATATATATATATATATATATATATATATATATTGGGACATAAATACCAAAATACGCAAATGCCTAAGTTGAATATCTGACTAAAAGTTTTGGCTAATGTGCAACACATCCACTCATGCTTAAATATCTTCCAAATGGAGAGCACATAACCAGGTGTTTACGATAGCAGACGTCATAAAAGGGTCAATTCCAGACACTAAAAATAAATTCCACCTAAACTAATGTTTTTGCTACGTTACTAGTTCATTTTTGACGTTTCTTTTATTGCATATCAACTCTTAAAAAAAAAAAACAACTATTCAATAAAATAATATTTTCTTTACAAAACTTTTTCATCAGACGATGATCGAAGGCCGAAACTCGTTGATAATGATAATAAAAGAATAAGTACAAAGTATATTCCTATTCGTCTCATCACTTTTCCATCTCTCTCTTTCTCCCCCCGCCGCTCTCTCTCTCTCTCTATATATATATATATATATATATATACATGTACATATATATATGTATTAGGAAATAATACAATAAGCAAAGAAAGCATCATGGATTTGTTTTTAGGCTACTCGGCACAATATCAATTAGCAGGCATATATATAAAGGAACAGACAGAATACATTCAAAATCAGATAGATAAGATCAGAGACTCGGTAGAAGATAGACAATCTAGAATTGCCTGGCAAACAATAAACGAAGTGAGCAGAAGAAAGAACACAGCCAAAGCAAAACTTAAAGCAGCAAACCAACAAGAAAGAATAAAACTGTGGAAACAGCACTTCGAAAACTTACTTGGAAACCCACCAAAAATAACGCATGAACCAATCACCAGAATAATTAGCAAACAATTAGACATTAAACTTGGACCGTTCACACAAGGAGAACTCGACTCGGTTCTCAGAAAAATTAAAAATAGGAAAGCTGCAGGACTGGACGAAATTTCCCCGGAAGTATGGAAGACCAGACAATTCGACGACATACTGCTCCGACACTGCAACGCAGTATACAATCAAAATCCGATAGATAGATGGACGAAGGGATGCATACT
>OY757919.1:75935760-76003260 GCA_963585895.1 Sepioteuthis lessoniana
CTGTCAACAAATCAAGTAAAATTAAGAATGGTTCTTGGTGTTGATAAAATTGTTTAAATATTAATGAGGTAAGATTAGTAGAGAAATAAATCAATACGTGAGCAGACAGAGAGAGAGAGAGAGAGAGAGAGAGAGAGAGAGAGAGAGAGAGAGAGAGAGAGAGAGAGAGAGAGGTGTATATATATATATATATATATATATATATATATATATATGTGTATAAAATGAGAGAGAGAGGGAGAGATTGTTACACACACATATATAAATACACACATATATATTTGTAAAGAAGTAGATAGATACAAACGCGTACACATATATACATATACTCATCTACATGAATCTCTCTCTCTCTTTGTGTGTATAATATAAATATAAACAGAGAGAGAGAGAGAGAGAGAGAGAGAGAAAGAGAGAGAGAGAGAGAGAAAGATACATATATATATATGTAGATAAGTATACAAATATAGAGAAAGATGCACATATATATAATTAGAGAGAGAGAAAGAGAGAGAGAGAGAGAGAGAGAGAGAGAGAGAGAGAGAGAAAGACCGAGAAAAGAGCAATGGAAAGATAGATACATATATATATATATATATATATATATATATATATATGTAGATAAGTATACAAATATAGAAAAAGATGCACATATATATAATTCGAGAACGAGAGAGAGAGAGAGAGAGAGAGAGAGAGAGAGAGAGAGAGAGAGAGAGAGAGAGAAAGTAGCAATGGAAAGATATATATATATATATGTATACAAATATAGAGAAAGATGCACATATATATAATTAGAGAGAGAGAGAGAGAGAGAGAGAGAGAGAGAGAGAGAGAGAGAGAGAAGATTTGGGCGTTTGTTTTGGTGCCAGATTCTTCGCAAGAAAACAACTTCTTATCCTTACCAACTTTTTCTGACTGGAGGCGCCATTTTTGACTTATTTTCTTTGAACTGAGGGTAACCTGCACTTTTACGGAAGTAACGTGAAAGTTTTCATATCTGCCTCACATTTTGCATTCCTTATTTTTATGAGTGATACAGTTAAACCGAAACTCGCAATGTCAACAAATCTATAAACTATTTATACTTTTTGACGAGGTCAGCCCAAGTCTGTAGGGCTCCTCACTGAAATTTGCTTTGGCTTCTCTTAACGTCACTGGAAAAAATATTGACTATGTTGTTAATGTTTGAACGTTTGCATACTTACAGTAAAAAATAAAAAAAAAGAAAGAAAGAAAAAATACAAAAACCCAATAAAAAAAACAAAATCAAAAACCAGAAAAACAAAACAAATAAAAAACAAATAAAAAAAAGCAACAACAAAAAGCATGCAAGTTAACTAAAATATTGACTACATTTTTAATGTTTGATCGTTTGCATACTTACAATAAAAAAGAAAAGAAAGAAAGAAAAAACACACCTAAAAACCCAACCCAAAAAAGCAAAAAACAAAAAACAACACAACAAAAGCATGCAAATAAACGTAAATATTGTCTGCCTTGTTAATGTTTGATCGTTTGCATACTTACAATAAAAAAGAAAAGAAAGAAAGAAAAAAAAACACACCTAAAAACCCAACCCAAAAAAGCAAAAAACAAAAAACAAACAAACAAAAGCATGCAAATAAACGTAAATATTGTCTGCCTTGTTAATGTTTGTACGTTTGCATACCTGTTGTAAAAAAGGAAAGAAAAAAAACACACACCAAAAACCTAAAAAAAAAAAAGAAAAAAAAAAGAACAAAAAACAAAAAGCATGCAAACAACCAAAAAATATTAATTACATTCTTAGTGTTTGACCATTTACATACCTACATTAAAAAAAGAAAAAAAAAAGAAAGAAACCCCCCAAATCCAACCCAAAAACAACGAAACAAAAACATGACAAAAATACCCCCCCCAAAAAAAACCCCAACCAAAACAAAAACCAAGAAAAACAACGAAAACAACAAAACAAAAAACAAAAATATAGAAAAGCAAAAATAAAACCAAAATTTAGTTTTTATTGGATTTGCCATCATTTTTGAAGGTAAAGGTATATTTGGAGACAAAATAAATCACACACACACGCACACGCACACACACACACAAAATGACCATCAAGTACCCTTGGGTGTCACAAGTTCTTACGTAATCGTTTATATTACTGTTACCTTGGGATTTTCTGACAATCAAAATTTTGACCCTTACAACATTTCCTCATCACTTAGACTTACAGATCACAGCAACAATAGAAAACATGAAATTGTTTTTTTTTTTCTATTTTCTCTCGGTTCTTGTAGATTTCCTTTGCTTCTATGATTAATTCTAGACAGGAGTTACTTGACAAAAAATTACTGGTAACTGTATGCGCTGGAATCCTTATCATACACTATTGGCCTATTGGGTAGAGT
Organism: Sepioteuthis lessoniana; assembly: GCA_963585895.1. Lineage (NCBI taxonomy): Eukaryota > Metazoa > Mollusca > Cephalopoda > Myopsida > Loliginidae > Sepioteuthis > Sepioteuthis lessoniana. Next base: position 75,938,154 of record OY757919.1, read on the forward strand.
GATCGCCAATGGTCCGGGAGACCGGGGCTCAATCCCAGGTTGAGTCGTACTAAAGACTCAAAAATGGTGCTTGATACAGCCTTGCTTAACACTCAGCATTATAAGGTACGTTTCAAGGGTGAAGTGGAGCAATCCAAGGAAAGGAGTAGCGCCCTTCCCAATACACCTCGGTGTAGTAGCTATTGAAAAGGGAACCTTTGGTTCACTCTCGACTAAGATCACCAACTTTACTTTTTACTTACATCTCCTCAAACCTTACTTTGACTATGTGTTTAAAGAGATTGATTAATTTACCAAATAAATTCATCTATCATAATAGAACCAAAAAAAGAAGAAAAAACATTGAAAAATCATCGAACCAAGAAAAATAAAAGAATAACTTTCACGCAGATAAACGTAAATGAGAATTCTTTAAACGTAATATCTCATATTTGTTTTCAAGGAATCTATAACATATACAGGTAGTACAATAACAGAACTGGATAAAACAACTTTCAGATTCTTTCTATTAGGAACCACGAAAAGAATGATATTTCCCTCGTGGTGCGTCCACGTCAGCTTTATGAATTGCCCTAGCATCTATAATATATACATATATTTAAAAAAACTTCGTGCTTTTGTCGATATTAACCCAATCTGTGAGTCGAGCTGAACCTCGTTCCATCTATATAATACATACACATCGCTGGGTTGCTGATAATACAAAATGTTTGTGGTGAACAGTTGGTATTCAATACTCAGGTTCAGTAACTGTTATTATCAATTTTTTTTTGTGTTGCTCTGTGGGCCAAAGTATTATATCCATAGTGTTTTCCACCTGCCTACACTTCCATTTAAATCTTCAATGGCAAACATGTCTTCTGTGTATGAAATCCTATGCAGTCGTTCTAGCAGTATTTCATAAAACTTGTTTTTTTTTTGTCTGGATAGCTGACGTTGCATGGTACATAAATCCGGATGTAACGAGTGATCCTTTACCGTTCTCTCGACTGAATTTTCACAATTCAAGTTGAAATGTGTTTAATGTCCTAAAGTTTTTTTTTTTTTTAGATACGTCAGGATGTAAAAGGAACCCAACTTCATCTGTGACTATTTCTTCCATCCACAAATCAGGCCAAGGGACAGCAAACCTGATATCAAGCTCTGTCGTTTCCGCTACAATTGGCGCCAAGTGATGTTACAGTTATCGTCGCAGTCAGTGGATTCGGTTACCCAAGTTCAAAACTTGAACGAGGTTGTTTGCCTATTGTGCTAATAACTCAGAAAAAGCTATTCGTGCATAAGAACCGCTACACGAGAAGCACCTCCACCACTAAATCAAGTTACGAGATAAGTTTTCTCTTTTTTTTTCTACAAAGAGTGTCAGCCCAGTCGACTGGGGGAGGTAGAAAACACCTACCGCATCTCTTCAGATGGATGAGACTCCTTCACACAACGAATGTCCTAGATATGGCATAAAACAATCTGATAGTGAGGCTTCAGTAATTATGGGGCTTTGGGGAATAAGGAGTACCCCTTACTGCTACCATTTCCAGGTTCACTCTGACCCGGAGTGGTAGCCCCTGTTAGTTTCCTATCTATGTGTCAAATAGAACTGTCTGACATTTAAACTGAATGCAGACAATTAACTTCAATTGTTTGAAATAGAATTATTGGATCATCTAACCGTGTCTAAACAAATGCCTGATGTTTAATTGAATTGTTAGTTATTCATAGAAATACTTGGAACCATTTAACTTTGACTTATGCTAAATTGATTTGTTAGAAATAGAACTGTATGATCGTTTACCTGTGTGCATCTGCAAAATGTGTTAAATCATATATTTCTTCTTCTTGGCAAGACTTCGTGAACGAAGATTTATGAAGGAGGCTGTCCACGTTAAACTGCAGGGGTGCTATAGCTGACTTGGCCGATGCGGGACAGGCAAGTCTAGCCGACTGCAGTTAAAGGTTTGGTTTGGTATGGCTGCTGAGGCTCCCTGGATCTTCCTCCTGCGGCGTTTCTCCCTGATGTTGGCTCTGCAGTAGTGGGGTTCGTGCCTTCCTTGTTTTAATGTTTTGAGACTGCTTGAGATGATGCCCGTTGACCGTGGCAAGCCAACTGGAGGATGAGAGACGAGCTTCGGTTAGGCTAACTTTTATAGGCCCCTCTCCTTGTGGAGCATGCAGTACTTTACCTAAAGAGGGCTGCTTGGTCGTTTAAGGTGCAACCAGGGGATTCTGTCGTCTCAGGTCAACATCAGATGACCAATATCCTGAACTGTCTGCATGCAGGATTGGGACTGCGACCTCCAGGGATATCTTTCACCTGCCGTTTCGCCCCTTTCCCATCGCTACAGAGCTTGTAAGTGTTGGTAGCGTCGTGGACGTGGATTTGTCCCTTCAGCTACTGCAATGACGTTTTTAGATGGAGTGCAGTGTGCTCAGTACAGGCTCCACCCTTTACACCCGTGGTTAATCTGCCATGGCCTAGCAAGCTGGGATGTAGACAGCGAGGTCCTTGGGTAGTAGGCTTTATGTCATTGTCCTAAATGGATTGCCTGACAAGGCTGTCGAACTCCATCTACTCCTGGTATTGTTTGACCCATAGATGGCCCCCTAAACAGATATTATACACCCTGGGACAAGGTGAACCAGGGAGCAATGGTAATTAAGGGGTCACTCCACTCTCCCCCAAACTCTGGAACTCCCAAATCAGAGCCTTACCACTAGTTGCAGTTTAACTTCTTACCTAGGAATCAACGGAATTAATTCCACTTTTCGGTAATCGGAATCATAGAGACAGTGTACGATCAAATTCGACAAAACTGCAAGACAAAGAAAGATATCTCAGATGGTTTTGATACGCATTTGGATACCAACTCAAGTGTATCTACGCCCCCGCGTAATGTGCAAAAAAGTCATCAAGGAAGCTTCCTCCAGCCTTTTACAGGTTTTGTTTTTCGTTCTGCTAGGTGTTTACCACCCTCTTCACCAGACAACTTGGTTAGGGTACCGGTTTAGTCACGATGACCTGACTATGAAACAGGCAGTACAGGATTACATAGTATCCGTAGCGCTATGAGCGACCTGACATACAATATATATATATATATATATATATATATATATATATATATATATATACAATATATATATGCATACAATATATATATATATATATATATATATATATATATATATATATATATATATATAATCAATTTATGCGTTTTAAAATCAAAGAAGTACTACTTGTCATTCTGAAGCTCAACCAAAAAACAAAAAACAAAACAAAAGAAAAAACATTAACCTTTATAAACGGAATCTATCATAATATCATATAATTTAAAATCTATCATAATATCATATAATTTAAAATATAAAATTATTCTAAATCTAATATAATAGTTAAACATCATACATTTAAATTGCTTTGAAAGTTAAAAAAACAATTTATTTCTTCCTAACTGACTTAACTCAAATCACATTTCACATTTCAAACACAGTACAATTACGAAAGATAACATGAATTAAAAAAAAATTAAAATAGAACATACATAACACTTAGTGAACTACTTATTAAATGATACATTATGACATAACGAAACCTAGTTCCGCTTTGAATCTCCCCACCCCCCAAAAAAACCCCAGTAATAAACACATGCAACACTGGCAGATCTTCCGTGTGAATTTGAAATCAATATATATCTAATATATATTTAAAGACAGAAGTTGTCATTAAATAACCAACAATGGTTGATATGCCATAAAACCAAACCAAACCAAAACAAAGAGTGTTCCGAAAGTATTGCCTCCTATTTATTTCCACGTAAAGTACAACAGATACAGGAAGCACTTTAATATAATTGGATTGATAAAAATCTCATATAAAAAATATTTTTCCTATTGTAAAAACAACCAAGAAAATATTATCCGTGTAATCTATATCTTATTAGATAGATTAGTGCCGATGTGCTAATTTTGATGCTCTATATTTCGTGCGTTGATTGTTATGTTAGACGTAGGTTGCCACTTATGTAGCTGAAGTCACTGCTGAAACGAATTAACCACTGTCAACGATCACATTCACTATTTGACATCTGTAAAAGCAAGCAAACGTCTACGCTTGTCAATGAGTTTAATTTGAAAAAGCCATTTTGACAGACACTCACTCAGTCATTATCTGTAACAAGACAAACGAAAAAAGGAAAAAATAGAAGAAACACTTCCGAAACTGTAATTCTTAGGGTTTTAACCTCTACTGCAATACCACCAACACCCATCTCTAATGTTCTGGGCTCACATAACTAAATAGGCATTATATTAAGTGTGTGCACTCAAAAAATATAAAGTCAGTGGTGCTATGTGGAAAATACTGAAAACTTCGTGAGAACGAACGAAATAGCAATATGGATATTCTCAAAGTTCGTTATAACCGATAATTAACTGTCATTAGGAAAATAACTATTTTCACTACGAGTATTCTTCTCCTCAGAATTCTCTCTTATACTATCATAGCTAAAATCACTTCTTTAAACTCGAACATTGTTTATTTGATCTTTCTTTCGCATGTCACAAATTTTACCGGATTGTCCATAAATGGGTACAACCCAAACAATTTTTCATGAGAAGTTAATTGTCTTCTAAAGAAAAAATACCCAGATTTTATTATTTCTAGTTGAATATTATACAATCAAACCGGATATCATCAAGCATAATTTTAATTCACGACTTTACTGCCACTACTCTCAGCTTCACTGTAATCTTAATTGGTAGGACCTGTTAAAGTTACATCAATAGGTCAAATAAATCTGGACGGGAATATTTGAAAACGTCTGTGTACAAAGAAAAGATTATAGACGAATGATAAAGTACTTTGGTCGAGAATGACATGATGCTGAAAAGTTTAAGCTGCATCTCTTGTCTTACAAAGGTCATGTAAAGAAGAGCTGTAAATTTCTCGGCGTTGGTCCTTTTCAACATGTTCGGGTTGTAGTAGGTAATGACTCTAGCCTGTTAGGCGAACACGACCATCTTTAGGTCTAATCGCATAGAATTGTTATTTTTGTTGTCTATGATTGATGCTTTCTCGTCAGAGGTCAACAGTTCGTTTCTGAATTTGAACACTTGGCACCTGCCCACCATGCCCAGTCTGCTGGGGCTGTAGAATACATCGATAGCTTCTCTGCAGATGGGCATGACCCCTCCTCCACGATGAGTGTCCTAGACATGACACTAAAGAATCTGATGATGAGGTTCCAGCAATGCTGGAGCTAAGGGGAATACGGAGTACCCCTTTATTGCCATCGCTCCTAAGTTCACTCTGGATCGGAGGGGTAGCACCTGATAGAGTCCAATCTATGGGTCAAATAGAATTAAACTGTGTACTGATGCTAAACTGAATTGCTTGAAATAGGACTGTTTTGAAATTTTAAGTGTACTTACGCTAAGCTGAATTGTTTGAAATAGAATCCTTTTTGACATTTAACAGCGTGTAAGCAAATATATTATATTTATACGGAACCGAATTGTTTTAATTAGAACTGTTTGACTAAACTGAATAGCTTGAAATAGAAATATTTTTGACAATTAAATTGTGTAATTATGCTAAACTGAGTTGTTTGAAATAGAACTGCTTATTTGTATAAAATGGATTAGGCATTAAATGATCTACAAAAGTTGATTTGCATAAAACCCAAACAAACACACTAACAAACAAACAAACAAACCTGCCCACTTTTAGTAATGAGCTATCTCCATATCGCTATTGTCCATAGAATACAACGACTGTATCTCTTGCTGAGGAGTAATACCACCTCGCTAAAAATGAGATATCCTAAATATGACACTAAAATGCATCAAATGGTGAGGTTGCTGTTCTGAGGAATGTGAAGTAATTCTTCATTGTCATTACTGACAGGTCCTCTCTGATTCGGAATAGTATCAACTGTTAGAGTTGTATTGTTGCATATTGACACTTGACCGAGCGGTCAATCAGATATTCTCTGCACAGGACGAACCTGTGAAAACAAGCCGAAACCGACACATGTTGAACGGAAATCGTGGGCTTTACGAAATGATATATGCAGATGCCTACGTGAGAGTGTCAGTCAGTCAGTGTGTATCAGTCAGTGCTAGCTTACAGTGGTCAGTCGAGTCGGCAGTGACCCCTCCTGGCGAGGATCGGTTGAGTACATCTCGTCGCAAGAGAATACGTAAGGTATTAAAGATCACAGCGTGGTATGGTCAAGAGAAGAATTAGTTATGAGTTAATATGGCTGGCTGTCTTTGTCTTCCTTCGTTAGTCTGTCTCTCACACACATATTGAGATTCAATCCTTTTCGAAGAATCAAAAGATATATATATTTTCATGACTAAGTATTGTGGTTTCTCCTTCGTCATGGCTATGCAAAACTATCAACGGGCCTAATAAATTTTTGGGAAAATAATTAGTATTGGATAGGCATACTTGAAACCATAATACTGTGTGGAAAATTTGTAATTAAATTTGAATAATTACTTGAAACCGTAAAAGTGTTAATAAATTTCGAGTATTAAGAATAATTACTTGAAGCAAGAATTGTTTATAAGTGGTTCTTATAATAATAATTATTATTAATTTCTGGACAAAAAGAAGGAAAGGTTGGGGATTTACATAACTAACCGGACATTGGCATAATGGTTATGTGTTCGCCAATGTCCTGTGAGACCTGGGTTCAATCCCAGATCGAGTCATACCAAAGACTTTAAAAATGGTACTTGATGCCTCCTTGCTTAACACTCAGCATAATAAGGTACGGATCAAGGGTAAAGTGGAGAAATCCAAGGAAAGGAGTAGCGCTCCCCCTGCACCTGGGTGTAGTAGCAATCGAAAAGGTAGCCTTCAGGTCACCCTCGACTATGGTCACCAACTTTACTTACTATTACAACTTGTGCTGTAATTGCTATCATCGTAGTTCAAGTCCTGGACGAGTCTGTTCGCATTTCACTTTACGCTAATGAAAGGCATGAATCCCTCTTTTCTTCCACCCCCACCAAGCTATGGGTAAATACTAGGGTAGACTGGGATCAGGAGCGGAGACGGGACTAGTGCTACTCGTGCCAGGCACGACCAATAACTCGGTCAATGTTATTCAAAATGGATTAAAAATCATCCATTAATTTCAAGCAAACATACTTAGTCTGATCTCAATTAAATTACGTATCTATTCAAGTTTCGATAACTAAGTAGCCAAAAGTTCATAAATATATCTGGGAATAATACAACGATGCTGTTTTGAACGGATGGTCTTTGTCCGGCCAGCGTCAGATTCATTGAACATCCCATAAAATCGGCTATAATGTTGAACACGCGCAAATCCGTGCCGAGCACTAGACCCTTATAATAACAGTAATGTTAGAGAAATCCGCTTTTGGCTGTAGCCAATAGCAAGAGCAACCCTAACACCGTGCTCAAAAATCTTAGCACGTTGTGACTGCTGATAGATGTATTGGGAAGAGGGAGAGAGAGAGAGAGAGAGAGAGAGAGAGAGGGATAGCAGATTAGAGCCGTCGCCGACGTCATCATCATCGCTATGGTAAATGTTGGTTAAACGGCGTGTTTTAATTCGTTTTTTCACTAACAGATGTCTATTTCTTTAATGAATGTTGCATATATTACATTCTGTCACTAAGATTTGTTTATTTGAATATATTTTCAACAAATAATCTTTATTTTAAGCAAAATTGAAACTACTAGCTGTGTCTGTGTATATTGTCATCAGTTTCTTTATTTTAATAAACATATTTTTCTCGTCATAGTAATGAACATCTTCACTTTTCTTCTATACTTTTGAAAGGAAAAAAATTATCTTATCTACTGTATTAACAAGACTACAAATTATATAGTATCTTGATTGTTTACAAAAAAACACCATGCAAGGTACGTTAGTCAATCTGTGCTATACAATGGAGAATCACGCAATAGCAACTATGATGACTTACTTTGGGTCCACGGGTTGGGAACTGAAGTTGACAGAGGGCGGGGGGGGGGTACAAGTAGCAAAAATAGGCTAGAGTTGCCACTGACTGGGATCTTTAGTCTTGATTTTGCAACCTGTCAAGGAAAAGGTAAACTCCGAATTCGACCAGATATCATCCGCCCCTAAAAGTAACCATCTGTCTCATCCTGACCATGAAGGAGAGATCGGATATATTGAAAGAAGGGTTAACACGACATTAAACTACCTCCGCCCCCCCCCCAAAAATACGCCAGAAGAAATTAGGAAAGGAATTGTATCAAAAAGTTATGATTGAATTGTTGATTTTGACGGCACATCATCACGTCTGTGGTGAGTTCATACCAAGTTTTGCCCCGTCGGCTGCTTCTCTGCAGAGGGGTAAGACCTCCACCCAACGAGTGTGCTGGATATGATGCTAAACGATCTGATGGTGAGGCTCTGGTAATGCTGGAGCTTTGGGAAATGCCGAGTACCCTTTCACTGCCATCACTCCCAGGTTCACTCTGGCCCGGAGTGGTAGTACCTGATAGGGTCCTATCTATGGGTCAAATAGAACTAAACTGTGTACTTGTGCTAAACTGAATTGTTTGAAATAGAACTGTTTTTGACATTGAAAATGTAACCTTATGATAAACTGAATTGTTTTAAATAGAACTGTTTTGATATTTAACTGTTTGTAAACAAAAAACAATACTTATACACAACTGAATTCTTTGAAATTTAATTCTGCGTTAAATGACCCGAAAAGGGTTGATATGCTGTAAAACAAAACACCCAACAAACCAATCAACCGACCAAGATACCAAGGGGTTAGAGAATCCCGTTCATTAAAAATTCATATTTATATTTTTTATGATATTGTTTCTTAAGTGATTTTTTGTATACAGTTCGATCGAATACGAATGATTCTTAAACAGTTTATTTGATCCATAGATTGGACTATGACCGGTACAACCCCATGCGTATCAGAGTCGATCTGGGAGTAATGGCAATGAGGAGGTACTCCACACTTACTCCAGAAATTCAAAACTGGGGTTTCAGCACCAAATACAGTTTAGTGTCATATGTAGGACCCCCACTTTTGGGCAAGAGGAGATCTTACCCTTTGGCAAGAGATACTTTCAGACATTCAAAGACTCACCGACAAAGCAAACACAATACGATTTCGTAAAATGATGTCTAAAATTGGAGATGCACACGACATTGGCTATTAGTTTATGCTGCTTATGATGATATGTGAATGCCAAATAAAGAATTCAGGCAATTCCACTGTTTATAGAAGAAATGATGAGACGGCAAAGGGCATTTAAGAAGGTGTGGTCAGTTCATTACAATCCCATAAATTCTCTTCACAATTAGACGAAACTAATTTACAAGATAACGGCGCTCTTCTCATGGCTTATGCGATATTCTGCGACGTAAATTGATGGAAGAGGTTTTATTTGTCAGGGGAATTAAAAGGGATCCTAAGTAGATAGTCTATTCTGAAGAAGACAAAAGCTTTTAAATCGAGAATGATATTTCAATGGATAATATAAAAGCAACAGAAAAGAGGTCGATTTCGATGTGGGTTGGTTTTAACTTCTTCGTTTGAGTTTCTTTGTTTAATGGCATATACACCTTCTTGGGTTATTCAATGCCAAAGCCATCCTTGTAAAAAAATAGTATTATCTAACCCATAACAAGGAGAATAGGGTTTGACCATATCTTTTCCAAGGGTATTAGTCCGAAAGTGAACGTAATGGCCTGATTTGAGCTCAAACTTATTAAGATGTCCAGCACGTTTGTCACTATGCCACAGGGAATCCCCACCATTGATGAAAGAGGTGTTATTTATCAGGGGCATTAAAATATGTACTAAAAGGACTGTTTATTCTGAAGAAAAAAATTGTTAAAGCGAAAATAATATTTCAATGTATAATAGAGTAGCAACAGAAATGAGCCACTAAAAAGGGGACGTTCTCGACGTAAGTAGGTTTTGAGCTCTTTAAAAACGTTACACAATTGGGAGTTGGATTCGGGTGTTTGGGAAAATAATCGTGTGTAATTGTTAGGATTCATTGTCAGAGAAGGACCGCTTGATTCTTCTGTTATATTGTCATTGGAAATTCAGAAAAGAAACGCAGTGAATATTTTACCAGCATCTTCATGGCAGAAATTTGCTATAGATAACAAACAGAACGCATTTCAAAGAGATAAGAAGATAATATCTGGTTAGAAAAAGTATATGCTGCTCCAAAATATATCTATTTGAAGCATTGGATAAAGTTATTTCTCCATGACATTAGATCAATGTAATATTTAGTCAGAATTTTTATGAAAGTTCCTTTTTAATTTGTTCGTTTGTTTGGGTTTTATGGCATATCAACCTTTGTAGGTCATTGAATGCCAAATCTCTTTTTATATAAATAAACTGTTCTATTTCAAACAATTCAGTTTAGCATAAGTATACAGTTTAATTGTCAAAAACGTTTCTATTTCTAGTTATTCTGTTTAGTCAAACAGTTCTAATTAAAAGAAAATTAGTTTAGTATAAGTACAGTTCATGTTTACACACAGTTAAATGTCAAAACAGTTCTATTTCGAACAACTCAGTTTAGCGTAAGAACAGTTTCAATATCAAAACAGTTCTATTTCAAACAATTCAGTTTAGCATAAGTATACAGTTGAGTTCTATTTGACCCATAGATAGGACCCTATCAGCTGCCACCACTCCGGGCCAGAGTGGACCTGGGAGCGATGGCAATAAAGAGGTACCCCGTTCCCCAAAGTTCCAGCATCGTTAGAACCTCACCATCAGATTGTTTAGTGAGATATTCAGGACACACGTTGGGGGTGTGGTCATACCCGTCTGCAGAGAAGCTGTCGGTGTATTCTACAGCTTAAGGCGACTGGGCAAGTCCTTTTTCGAGTGACTTTATTATCTTCTAAGAAAGCCATGAAGGACTGTTCGAATTTATGTTAGAGTAAGATCCCTGAAAAAGATATTTCTCGAAAGATATCTCACCTGCTTTTGGATGGTTTGTTTTAAGGCATGTCAACCCTAGTTGGGTTATTTAAGTCAGATTCTTTTGAAAGCAGCTTTATGATTTCTTGTAAATATTGATAATCATTAATAAGAAATTATAGATTTAAGAAACAATTTATAATACAAATAATTTGCACTAAAAATTTAAGCTTAATTACATGACTTTAAGTAACTATTCCCATCTAATAAGAAAAATAATTCTCGCAATTATATAGTTTTAAGTATTCATATCTAATACTAGTACTTTTCAAACAGATCTATTGGACCAACAGATGGGATACTAATAGGTACTTCCCCTCCCAGTGGATCTGGGAATAATGGCAAGAAAGCAGTACTTGACAGAACTCTAGTACAGCAGCCTCACTACCGGGTGTAGTTTAATGTCAAATCCAGGACACCTTATAGCTTCTTTCTAATCAAAATCGGGGTTTTCTTTAAACAGCTCCTTATATACATGATGCGACCAAAAACTCCCCAGATTTTTCTAAAGAAAAGATCTATTTTGCTATAAGAGCATTTTAAGAGTATTTCAGTTGTTATGTTCTATCATTTGGCTGGGTTATATATATATAGTCATCCACAGACAGATCTGTTTCGTTCTATCAGAACTCATCAGTGTGGCTAGACATACTAGCTTTCCCGGTTAACTCAAACGCCAATCCGAGACTCTACCCCTCATCCACGAGGAACCAGTAGCAGCGAAGTAAATTTTAAACGGTTATAAATCACAATTACTATTGTTTACATACATCCACTAAAGGCTACGGAGAGCTCAATTCATATATGAAGAGCCTTGCAATAAACGCAAATAGCAACGTGATTACTTCATTCGCTAAAGAACTCAACCCTACGGGGATAGGGGAGTATATATATATATATATATATATATATTGTATATATACATACATATATATATATATATATATATATATATATATATATATATATATATATATATATATAAGCAATAACTTTAGCCGTGTACTTGTTACAAGTAATTCAGTCACAAATTTGTCTATAAAGTGTATTTGCTTAAAATCTCAGTATGATGTGCGCTTACCAATAAGCTGTTATAACATATATACAGTGGAGTGAAATAATTATTCGTACATATGAATTTTTAAAAGTTTTTATCTTTCAAACATAGCCTGAACAAGATTTTTATATGCATTTACTCTATAACGATATATCCTGCTAAAATGTGTATATAAACTTGGGTTACAATTAATTTTAGAGACGTTAATGCCATTTTTATGCACGAATATATGGCATTAATTTCATATGTACGAATATTTATTTCACTCCACTGTATGTCACTGTAACCTATAGACAAACATAATGATGATTTAAGTAATATATAAATGCTTTTGTTAAATACTTAGTGACTGCATTGAGACATGAATTTCTTTTATTTTTCAATATGAAAAACTCAAAGAATGTTAAACTGTCATATGATGAACATCAAACATTGCACTAGTTCACTGAAGGTGTCTGTCGACGATAAAATAATTTTCCATTTCTTTTCTTTTAGTATGCTTTGGGTTGCCAAATTCGACTTCCTGTCGCTTGTGGCATCAATACAGACAAAATACTTGGGACGACTGCGTCTGTATTGTTCAGGTCCAAATACTGGAGAATAGTTTGCCAAAAAATGTCCAGCCTTGACTTCGCATCATCGAGAACAATAAATGTGTTTTCAACAAAGTTCCAGTTAAGATGTCTGTCTTGTTTTTGTTGAAAAAGAAAAGTTGATTCTTTTCCAACCAGAGTTCGACTTCTTGATTTGGTCTTTTATTTTGTTCACTTTAACTTTTTCTTTTTCTTACTTTATCTTATTCCGGGATTCATCGGTTGGTTCATACATATCATGTAATCATTGAATTCCTCAGTTTTTTTTAGTGAAAAGTAGCCGAAAAGAAAACAGGAATCAGTCGTAGCGAGAGATGAAGAGATTGAGGAGATCTGGATAGTAATCAGAAGACTGCTGAAAACGTATACGCACACACATAACCCTAATATAACATGCATGCACACACGCATATATATATATATATATATATATATATATATATATATATATATATATATAATGAAATAAACAAATCACTAGGAAAATGTATGAGAAGTGCTCAAATACTAGCCCGTAGAGCAAGATAAAATCTGAGCTGAATAAATATCTACCTCACCTTCTGATAAATCTTATTACAATTGGCTTCATGTATACTGACAAAAAACATAAAATATTCTTATGAGACATATTGTGTCATTTAGCGGATATATATATATATATATATATATATAGAGAGAGAGAGAGAGAGAGAGGGCACTAGTGTGTGTTGGGGTCATCATCGGAGAAAATGGACATAGTGAACCGCCGAGTTCAAATCCTGAACTAGATTTTGGATTTTCACATTGTGCTAATAACCATAGGAAAAGCTATGGGTAAATAGTCGGGCAGGCTGGCTCTTTAACCTTAGTTCTGCGAACCGGTCTAGGAGAAGGAAAACTATGAATTCAACCATTTAAACACAAGATTAGACAGAGGTGTTATATATATATATATATATATATATATATAAACAAGTTTTAAAAACATTTTTCAAAAAATGAAAATGTACTGAATAAAACCTAAAATAAATTGTTTCCTCACAGTTGTGAAGCAACCACAGAAGGGTGAGACAACAACACTTTATTTTAGGTTATATATATACAAACAAACAAACACACACACACACACACACACACACACACACACACACACACACTATAAATATATATATATAGTACACTCACGAATAGACCAATATTAAACATTTAAAAAAAAATAAAATCAACTAACCGGTTTCTGTCCTCCCTGATCACAGTTAAATCGAAGACAACAATTAAGAAGGAAAAGGACCAGGGAATGTGTAATGAAGTGGAGGAAAAAATGTAAGTTGACAAGAAAGAGATTAGTAAATTAAATAGTAATCAAATTCAAACCCAATAAACATTCTGTTTACAGAGGGACGGTTTATGGGTGAGAATATGAATGGGCTTAAGCACTTTCAGGTGATAGTCCGAGTGGGACTTGTTAAAATTGTAAATAAGTCCGCATTGTTGGACGAGGCACAATTACGGTTATTCATAAGATGTTATGCAATGGAAGACCCGTATGTGTTGTTTATCCGATCAGCAAAGTAGTTCCTTTGCCGTATTTGTGTGGGTACATGTTTAATTCTTGAGTCCAGACGCTGATTGGTTCACCCGATCTATTGCAAACCGTAAACACATCTAAAAGAATTAATCAAAGAACTACTATTTTGGCGGGGTGGGGAGAACGTCTTTTCAGCCAGATGTCAAAACAGTCCTTAATTATATATATATATATATATATATATATATATATATATTTACGGGTCACTTAGAATATATATATATCTGGAGAAATGGTCGATTTTGGTAAATCTGACAAGATGATAAAAATAAGTGAAAAAGTGGATAAGAAGTTCTTCCAAGAATAAAGAACGAAATATTACTACTAAGCCCATTGTAAGAGTTTTCTTTTATCCACTTTTACACTTATTTTTATCCCCACCCCATATATATATATATATATATATATATTCTAGGTGACCCGCAAATCCATTGGGCTTCGGTAGTAAATACAATCGGGATCATATTGATGTGTCTGTTTTGAAAGAAGTGCACATGGTCGAATTATATAAAGAATGATTGAAAAAAGATCGATACTAAGCCTGGCGACAACACCACAGAATAGTGAATTTCAGTCATTTTAAAGAGGCCATCAATTCTGAATCAGTTGTAATATCAATGTTTTTCAGAACTAATCTTGTTTTCTTTTAACATTAACAAAAGCAAGTCTATCTGACCAACAGATGCAACCCCAACGAATACCATCACTCCAGATCAGAGTGGACCAAGGAGTAATAACAATAAAGCGGCGACTCCACAGTACTTTGAATTTCAGAACTGGTTAGTGTTATATCATTTCTTTCTTCTTCAGGGAATATAATTGGTGTATTCAACGCTTAGCCGATACGGCAGCATTATCTATCTATCTATATATATATATATAAAGTTGCTTAAGTATTAATGAATTAAGATTAATAGAAAACTATATCAATACGTGAGCAGAGAGAGGAACACACACACACACACACACACACACACACACACACACACACACACACACACACACATATATATATGTATATATATATATACGATGCTTGATAAAAAATGATTGCATTGAAACTTAAAATTTTTAACAGTCAATTGAAATAATGGAAAGGATCGTGAAATTTTTTCAAGAAGGTAGTCTACAGGGGAGCGACGCAAAGGATGTTGGCTGTTTCCCGTCAGCAGTATCTAAAAATTGGCGCATGCACAAAAAAAGGAAACATATTTGTAGGCGATGAAAGACATCAAAGCGTCAGGAAAGAAAAAATATACATGGAAAATAGAAAATGCCAGGTGTATTATAATAAAGTGATTATTTATAAACGTTCAGACAACTGCCAGTTTGATAGACTATGAAGCTCATGATCATCAAATCGTACTGATAGCAGGATTTCTCTCTCTCACTCTCACTTTTTCTCTCTATCTTTCTCTCTCTCACCATTTATCCCTTATTGTCTATCACTTCTTATGTATGAAAGTCCTTGCTGGTCGATCAACACTGATACATCCGCGTGTTGGAGATTATTACAGGCCGTCGCTTATGAGTTTGTCTTAACTTCTCCAGTATGTCTTGTTCGTCTTAGATAACTTGTGAGATAGGAAGCAAGTGGCCATACAGTTGCTCCTTTGTGAGCTGCTGCTTAAAGGATTTGTATGATTCCACTCCGACTCGAGACTCTCGATACTTAGGGTCACGGTAGTTACCATCTAGCGGTATTTGTCGCCCGTCCCACCAACCGGACGAGTGCGGCACGAGGCCTTTTTAAAGTGGGTCCAGGCGTAGGGGCATAGCCCAGATGCGCCTGGCATTCCCAAAATGCCCCGGGCCCCGTCGGCATTCCCCTAAACGGCGATAAACCTAACCCCTCTGAAGAGGGCTAAAGCCTGGGGGAACGGCCCCCAGAGGCTCGAGGTATGTCCAGTGACGAGACACACCCAACCAGATCCACGCCGCTGACACCATGGCCGGCCCAAGCGTGTCCCATTAACTGGATTCGGCTGATTGAAATCACCATCCAGCTGTGCTCTCACACATTTGACGCATCTTTGGTATTTCGCTGATGTTGTGTCGTTAGGCACGGTTCTGCTTTGGTTGACAGCGTCAGTATCTCTCCCTACATTTCTCCCTCTCTTCCCACATTGTATTTCTGGCCTCAGAAGGGGAGAAGAAGGTCACTGGATTAGGTCACTGAGGTACTGAGCTGAAAGACGGCTGGGGGTCACATCAAGAATAATTCTTTAACCAAAAGAAATAATGTCCACATGGGTTATAGACGTATATACGTTGTTATTTATATCGTCTGGCATATTCAGAAATTTCAACCGTTCTCGTTCTCGTCTAAGTCACGTGACATTAGGGTTTTCACAGGCTGGCCCAAGTTTGCGATTTTAGGAGGTCTTTACAAGCGACATATCACTCCAGTGGTAGATGGAAAGTGGACCTCGATCACCGAAAACCCTCTCCTTATATGCAATTTAATTTCCAGTTGTGGGTGTCTATGAGTCGGTACACTCTTTAAGATTCTAATTAAAGACGAAATAATTCTTTCCCAAATTAGGGACCAGAGATTAGTTCCACTCCTTTGTAAAACCTCCAGCTTATTTAGTATTTCACCTAACCCCAATCATTTTTAAGGGGCATTCTCTTTTTTTATCACGTGATATTCTCATTAAGAAAAACGCAAACGTTTAGAAAATCTTTTTTCCTCCGGCTACTTTTATTTTCTTACACTGCACCTGACTTATCAAATTGTCTTATCTACTCTTGTGACCTCTCCACCGAAAAAAACATTGTCACAATTTAACTTTCGCCAAATCAATCCCAGATACAATTGATTATAAAAATTTGGTTTGGTTTCTTGGCATATCAACCTTTGTAGGTTATTTGATGCCAAAGCCATTCTCCCAGAAGAACAGTTGAGGTACTATTTAACCTATATCTGGGAGGATAAGGGGGTTCATACCTTTCCTTAGGGTATTTGCCCGAAAGTGAACGTAATAGCGCGACAGGAGTACGAACTCGCTTACGCAGTCCATCTCTTTAACCATTACACTACGAGGACACCTCCTATAAAAATTTGTCACTTCTCATATTTTCAAGCACTTATGTACTTATCTCGGATTCTACAAATACACTAGTATTTAAAAAAAAGGTTCATTTTAACCCTTTTCGGTTTTTGCATGATTATTTTTCTCTCAATTAATTCTTTTAATTAACTCTCTAAAGCCCACAGTGTCACATTTGTTCAAAGCAGCACGTCGCATTCTTGTGTAGTTCTCTTCTAGCTTTTTCTCCATGCGTTTCATTAGATTCCAGGTGGTGCATATACGCAATAGTACTGACACAGTCACAGCTTGGAAGAAATTCCGTTTTATCTAATCAGATTTTCAAAAGGTCAATAACTTGTCATTAACAGTCTATGCCTTACATATATGTATGTTGACAATACTTTTGGTAGATGAGATATTGCTACCGAGATACGTGAACGGGTCTACTAGTTTTACAGACTTGCCTCTTCTTGTTAAAAACACATCAATTCTTTTATTAGTGTTTGCATTGAAGCTTTTGCCTCTTGTTACTTCTTTCAGGCTACACAGTTGGGGTTCAGTTTGGGCAGGTTTATTTGCTAGAAGCAGTAGATCATCTGTGCAGCCTGCATCAGTTATTTTTTTCTGTGAGATATCATTTGCCTCTTGCCTTTTTCAATGTGAAACCATTTTGTTTTATTAGATCTTCAGATGTTCGTAGAACGTAATCACGGTAAATTATAAACAGATATGCTACAATCGATATATTTCGAACGGAAAGTTTTGTGCAAGTGCAGCACCTTCCATTGTCATCAGACCAAGTTACCTACGATTTTTTCATGTATTCTAAACTAAAAATTAAACTAAAAGGCATTTTTCAGGACATGGAGGACATTAAAATAAACACAAATGTGAAGATTCACTCAACGCCAAAAGACGTCTATCAGAGGCGCTTCAATGAAAATGTAGATAGAATAAGTATGTTGAATGTGAATGAGACTATTTAAAAAGAAATTTAAAAAGAGTTAGTTACTGTTTATGTCAGTCTTTCTAAATACAGCTTTTGTTTTGACCCTTTTTGAACACACCTCGTATATATATATATATATATATTTAAAACCAAGAAAACAGGGAAACAAAGTGAATTATATATATATATATATATATATATATATATATATATATATAGGTATTACTACCAGGAATAACGTTCTTTATATTTACATTTCTCTATCACTACTAGATTCGGTTCTCCAGCAACCCCAGAAGAATTCAATACTTTTCCATATATTCTTTTCAAAAATATTTTTTCAGAGATTTTTTAGGCAACGTTGCAATGATGAATTAACCCAGCAAAGTGGCATATGAAGGTAGGTTTCTTAAATTCAATTTTTTAACGTCAAAAACATGGAGCAGAACTGCTGTAACACACACACACACACACACACTGAATTGTTTTATTTTAATCTACCTCGTCCATTACTTTGCAGGTGCTTGTGTTGTAATGTTTACCGTCGTTGGAAATGGAAACGCGGACCCAAGTTCAAACCCTGGACAATGCTGATTACCTTTCACATAGTGGTAACACCCTTGGGAAAGGTATCGATTTAATTATTCTCCCTTCAGCTATGTGTAAATATTAGGGCAGGCAGAGCCCTCTAACCTCGATATAGGGGCCGGTCTAGTAGAAATAAACCTCTAAATTCAAATCTTTTAAACTCCGCTTTATATATATATATATATATATATATATATATATGTGTGTGTGTGTGAGTGTGTGTGTGTGTGTGTGTGTGCTGGGTTTAGTTTAGTTTCTTTGCTTAATGGTTTATAAATCTTCGCGTGTTATTTAATGTCAAAGCTATAATTTTAGAAGAATTGTAGTTGTGCTAATCAACTCATAGCTGGCAGTATAAAAAGAGTTAATCTCTTTCCAAATGGTATTAATCCGAAAGTGAACGTAATAGCGAGAGTGGTCACAGTCCAACACGTTAGTCACAATGCCATGGGGATTCTCTGTGTATGTGTGTACATTATATATATATATATATATATATATATATCGGCATGTATATATATATATATATATATATATATATATATATATTATAACAGTGTTGGTTATCACTATCTCACTTCGTGGGTTTGTGGCAGACCAAATTTGGTATAATTTGGAGAGTGTTCAATATCTGTAATAGAGCTATTATATAATAATAACAAGTAAATAAACATTAGTTTTTATATATATTTAATAGCTTGGAAGCTAGTCTGCGACCACAGGTTTTCATGCCGTCTTATACACGTCAATCATCTTTCTCTGTTTGATGATTGTCGTTTATAAGACTGCATGGAACCTTTGATCGCCAACAAATATATATAAAACTAATATATATTTACTTATCATAATATATATATATATATATATATATATAGGTTTGTTATAAAAACCGACAGTATGAGAAAAGGAACAACATTAATTTATTATGAATCAATTTATTTGGAGTAATCCTTTATATATATATATATATATATATATATATATATATAGTATTACTACAAATGAATTGATATATATATATATAATGGCATATATATTTATCATTTTTCAAAATAATATTTCAAGATCATTTAGTCAACTGGGAAGTCCATTTGGGAACAGTCTCTTAAGTTATAGTATAGAAATATCTTGGTGTGTTTGTGATGTTATCCAATACATTTTTTTCAAGTCTTCTTTAGATAAAAGTGAAGTTAGCACCCTCACATACATTTATAGTTAGGATAGCTTAGCCACAGAGTCAATAGCACTTAGTCATTGTTAGTTTCTCGACCAAGTGACCAAATGGTTTCTATTATGTAGTTATCTCTTTATACACAATTGTGTGTGGCATGATGGTAAGGGTGATCTATTTTATGGGTTATTCTTTAAGGGAGATTCATATATATATATATATATATATATATATACATTTTTAACACCCCGGCCCCAAATAGACTATGGGTGCAGCACTACGCCTTATGTTTCTGTCGGACCCTGTGGTAACCTCACTTTGATACGAAGTGACGAACGCAAAACACTATCTATTGGGTGCAGGATTCAACATTCTTTAGCGGGTTGGCTGTAGTAGCCAACGAAAGAGATAAAGGGTAAGAAACACAGCCGATTTAGATTTACAGAGAGAATGAACAGTCGCCTGATGAGAGAGACAGACACAGATCTTGTTATTATATTTTTTGCCCCGGTCGTTTCTGTTGTGGTTTTCTGTTGTAGTTTTCTGTTGTAGTTTTTCTCTGGGTCCTGTCTAGTCTCTGTCCTCTCCTTTGACTGTACTCTACTGCCTTGAACCCATTTTTTATATATGTTCCTCCAACCATTCCCTTATCACACGTCATCCTTAAAACTTTTAGAGACACGTCTACGCAAAACAAGTTTTATTCGCCTTGACCTTTACAAATGGAAAACACCTCAATTTTGAAATTTAAGTTTAACTGGAAAACAATTTATTTCTAAAATAAATAACTAAAATCCCAAGTCATTTTACACACCACACACACACACACACACACAAATCTATATCCTTTATGAAGATCAAATTACAGAGAAGTAATGTTCATATACATACACACAATCTATTTTATGATGTAAGATGACAGAATCCATCGAGCATTTTAAGAGTTTAGGATAAAAAAAAAACCCCAAAAAACAAAACCCAAATAGTTTAGTAACTATATGCAACGAATTTTCGTTGCATTTGTATTTTATTTTGACATTTTTCATGATTGTGTCTCTGTTCAGTTTCTTTTTCGCTTAAATTTACATATGTTTTTTTTTTAAATTTTTATTTTTTTTATCTCACTGAGCTTTATTTTCATTTGTGTCGACGCTTTGAGACATTCTAGTTTTTGGTTTGGTTTCTTTGTTTGATAGCATTTGTTTATTTTATGACGAAGCCATCCCTGTAGAATAACATACAATTCATGCCTATCAATTCATAGGTATAGACAATCCAGGCCTGAAAATTTATTTCTATGGACAATTCCTCCCTAACAATCCGTTGTCTTTCATAGAAAGCAAATAGTGTCTGTTCATACCCACGGATCATCTAGCCAATCTATTATGTTGGATCGGTCCCCAGTAACTTATCGTCATTCACCTGCGCCTGTTTTCCTGAGGACTGATACTCGACATTGCTTGTTGAAAAGATTTTGATCTACTTTGCTTTTCTCTTTTTTCCCTATCTTAATCCTATTTACCCAACCCTTCCGCTCGGGCAGGATATAACACAAGGTCAATTTTTAAGCGGAGTTTAACAGGTTTGAATTCAGATTTTTCCTTCTCCTAGACTAGTTGCCTCACCAAGGCTGAAGAACCTAGTCTGTCCTACTATTTACCCATAGCTGGAGGGAGAATAATTGGATTCATACCTTTCCCAAGGGTATTAGTGCTATGTGAAATGCAATCAGTCTCGTCCAGGATTTGAACTTGTGTCGCCGTGTCCAATTCCTACAACGATAACCATTACACCACGGGCACCTCCCTATCTTAATGGCGGGCAACACATTTTAAATTAGCATTCATTGATACATGGTTTGGTTTGATTTGGTCTCTTTCTTTAATGGCATATCAACCTTTGTGGGTCTTCTAATGCCAAAGTCATCCTTGTAGAAGAACGGCAGTTGTACTATTTAATCAGTAGTTGGGAAGATAAGGGAATTCATACATTTCCTGAGAGTATTAGTCCAAAAGTGAAAGTAAAAGCGTGACTAGGGCTCGAACTCACTTACTACGATGTCACAGTTTAGTGTAATGTAATTGAACGGCCCATAAGAAATTTAAATTGAATAAATAAATAAATTAATAATTCAGACAGTCTCTGAATAGCCAGGCGAAAGCACTCGTGACATTTAAAAAGGATTAGGGAAAACTGGAGGTCCAAAGATTGGGTACACAAGTGCGGAGCGAGCGGAAGCGGATATTTCTGCTCCCGACACGACTGGGGGAAGTAAAGGGACGAATTGTGTCCTTTGGTGTGTTGAGAGTGAAACGTGATAAGGTAAAGACGTACAGTTGAACACCACCCACGAAGATGTAAGGAGACAAAAGTTTACGAGCCCCAGCTTTGGCAGGTGGTCAAAAAGGAAGCCTTAGACCAAACGCAACTTGGCGGACAAGCATGTTAGAATCAGGAAAAATTTCAAGGTCTGTGTCTGTTCTCTCTTTCTCACAATGATATGTTGCTTTTCTTTGTCTAGCTGACGCGGTCATCTCAGTTTCCATTATCTTTCTTTCTCCCGGCGACAACTTACAAGTTGCGGTGGTAAAAACTTTCATCATACAACGTGTAAAAGCACGTAAGATACCCTGCCCTCATCAGCCGCCAACCAGGGTTGATAATATAGTTTCAGTAGCTCAAGGCGGTACTGTTACTTCTGGCGCTACCAAGCAGCTTTTTCGACCGGACAGGGTATTTAAAAGAATCATATAAATACATATATATACGAAGGATCAACTAAAAGCAGAGATTACATTGTACCTTCATTTTCTTTTAATTCGCAGTTTGTGATTTTTAAAAACGCGTTTACTTTCGGCCGTTGATGTCATTACACGCTTAGAGTAACCGTTTTTTGATGTTACGTAATCACGTGGGAATGGTAGTTCCGCGTGCATTTCATTCATGCGGAAGACTTTTTTCTATCGACCAAATCCAACTTGATACACATTGCGCCGTAATCTGAAGACGATTTGCGGACTCTTTCAAACTGCGGCCAGTGATTCCTATTTTCGAAAGAAATGAAATGACTGAAGTGTCCTAGAAAACCAACCTCAATAGGAATCACCTTGTATATCCAACCCTTTTCCACGCAGTCAGCACGCTGTGTCTCGTATCGGTTTTTCTTCCGCTCGTGTGCTTCTTCCCGGTTTTCTTCCTTTGGGTAGTTGAAGAGAGTTTCTTAAGTTCGACAACTTTTACCTCGGCCGTGTCACAACGTAAGTAAAGTTGGCGAATCACAGCTGATAAGTACACCGAAGATTGCTCCACTTAAACCTTGATATGTACCTTATAATGCTGAGTGTTAACCAAGAAGGTATTAAGTACCATTTTCTGAGTCTTTGGTATGACCCAACTTGGGATTGAATTCCGGTCTCCCGGGTCATTGGCGAACAATCTGCTCACTGGACCAATTTGAAACCAAATATAACGAAATAAATAATTATTATCATTGGATAAGATTGCTTGAAACCAGGTAGCAGTGTGGAAACTATTTGTTGTAGATAGGAATATTGGATATGAAAAAACTGTACAAACTAATGATTATAGATTAATAAAAAGTGTGATTTTTTAAGGTATGGAACATTGAAAATATTGTAATAATTACTATCGAGTATTTACGAATGGATCAGGTTTCAGCATTAGAAATCCTATAATGAGTTCATTTATCATTAAACAAAGAAAAGAAAAGAAAAGAAAAAAAACCAAACTATTGGCATGATACGAGGATCATTAAATAAGTTTCCAGACTTTTTTTCCTTTGGGCACTTTTATTGATAGTACACGCATGAAACTCTAGTTCCCTTCGAAGTAATCTCCTCCGGCTGCAATGCACTTGTTGTACCGTTCCAACAACTTCTGGAAGGTCCTCTAGTTTGAGCGTGTCAATGACCTTCGTCACAGCCTCTTTCATCTCTTCAATTGTTTCATAACGACAGCCTCTGAGCTTAGGGAATAACCAAAAGTCACAGGGAGCAAGGTCAGGACTATAGGGAGGCTGAGGAACTGTGTTGATGCCCATCTTGGTCAAATAGTCAATGACAAGGATGGAGTTGTTGACTGGTGTATTGTCATGGTGGAAATGCCACTGACCCAATTTGAAGAGTGCTGGCCTCTTCCCAAGGAATCTCCTCCTGAACTCCTTTAAAACCTCAACATAGTAACCCTAACCCTAACCCTATGGCCAATCAACTCTGGTGTATTTTCTTACTTACTTACTCCTCCCACACCTCTCATCATCCCTCACAGACTCCCTGCCTTCCTTGAATCTCTTATGCCACTCAAAAACTGATGCTCGATTCATGCAAGATGCTCCAAAAGCAATCTGAAGCATTCCATACGTTTCTGTGGTATTGTTTCCAAGTTTAAAACAGAATTTTATTGCATATCGTTCTTCTAAAGTGTCAGGTTGCATTTTTGAAATTCATCAGCTGTGACAAACAGGCTTTAGTAGGGTGTATTCCAATTGCTGCTGTAGCTGTTCATTTGAACTTGAAATCATAAAAATTGGTCTGTCATTTAATAAGATGTATAGCAATAACATACTGAATTTTCAAGAGTCTATGACAATTTTAAATGACTGTACAAAAAAAGTCTGGAAACTTATTGAAGGCCCCACGTACAAACAGAAATTTAAAAGGATTGAACATGTGAATATAAATTTGAATATATTTCAGATTCGCTTTATACCATCTACCGATAAAGTTGGTAGTCCTGATGGTAAAGTGGCTTACGTGCTGATGTACCATAACAGTACTGAAGAGGATTAAATCTATATCCTTGCCTTTGAGGTAATAATAATTATGCTGAAGCGTATTTCTAATACTCTTGGGAAGACGTGGCTATGGAGGTGACCGTGTCCTCTGTAAAGAGTACGGATTTAACTTGTAAGACACATTCAGGTTTATATATATATATATATATATATATATATACGAGGGTCATTCGATAAATAATTGGGATTTTTGGAAATTCTTTTCAAGAATGTAAACTCTGTATTGTTTGGAATTATTTTTTTCTTGTAAAAATATTCGTTTAGACGCTATTCAAAATGGCAGCAAATCAAATGAGTACTCTAGATATGAACAGAGGTCTGTCATCAAATTTTTGGTGGCTAAGAAGTGTAAACTATGCGAAATTTACTGAAGAATGTATGATATGTACAGTATGTTTTAGTAAAAAATATCTTCTCCAATGGTCTGAATCTGGTTTTGGCTGCTACGAGCCTGGATCGAAAAGACAATGCATGAAGACACTCCAGTGAAAAAAAACAAAACAATTCTGGGTGCAACGGTTAGTAAAGAAGGTCATACTGACAGTCTTCTGGAATATTAGAGAATCTATCCCTTGATTTCATTGATAAAGGTGCAACTATAAACAATGTTTCTTATTGCCAGTGCCTTTGACAAAATTCACCACGTATATTTTCATGCTCATTAGAAAATTCTTGCGCTATTTAAGATTTTTTACAAAACAATTTTGGAGCTATATGTGACAGGATTTATCTGTAAAAAGGATGTATAAAAGCTTTTTTTTTTAAATCTGTTTTTTTTTTCAATTTTGATATCCAAGAAAAAATTTCTACGGATTCTGCATTTTCTTTGCTTTCACTTCGTATTCCAGATCGTGACATAAATTGTTTATCATATCATATTTACCCAACCCCTCCGCTCGGGAAGGATATGACACAAGGTCAATTTTTAAGCGGAATTTAGCAGGTTTTAATTCAGAGTTTTCCTTCTCCTAGACTAGTTTCCTCACCAAGGCTGAAGAACCCAGTCTGTCCTACTATTTACCCATAACTGGAGGGAGAGTAATTGGATTCATACCTTTCCCAAGGGTATTAGTGCTATGTGAAATGCAATTAGCCTGGTCCAGGATTTGAACTCGTGTCGCCGTGTCCATTTCCTACAACGATAACCATTACACCACAGGCACGTCCTGTTTATTGAAATATTTTCATCCAATGAGATATGTTGTATATCGGAGAAGCAAGTGACAACAACACTTATTTATAAAAATATAAACTCTCTTTATTTACTACGAAATGTCAAAATCGTTGTTGGAGAGAGAGAGAGAGAGAGATTCAGGAAAGTGCAAGAATTTACACCACGTTGAGATAGATATATTCAGAGTCTTGCTTTTTGTGCTTCTTTCACGGGAGACTAATTCATAACGGTTCTCAGTCCGGAAGCCACCGACCTCTGACTAATGCCCAGACGACGTAACAATGTGGACTCCTTCTGACTGCTGGGATCGAAAACTTCCGTCATTATATATTTTTCTGACGCCCACACATATTTTCCCACGCAATTCACGTTGCAGTCCCGCTATCCCTTGTTTACCATAGAATATAGCTACATATCCTGTTTTTGAAATCACCACTGCCTGGCCTGTCAAAGGTCAATATATAAAAAATACAGAATTCAAGCTTTGTAAACTTTTATTTTAATGGGTTCTGCGTCCTTTTTGAGCAGCGATGACTCAGCCTACGAAACATCAAAATTAGGGAGATTTTTGAATTAGGATATTATTAATCTAAATAAGTGTTTTGATTGACAGCAATAAAATAGACGTATCAGTCTTTTAAATGTCCTTCAAAACAGATATTGAATGTTGACGTGTTGTATTAAATTCAACTGGAAGGTTAGGGGCTGTTTTTTTCCGTTCCTTTGGCTAGACACAATCAAGTGTCTATCCTCCGCAACAGATGTTACTCTGGACCTTCTAGATTTTTCTGTCCACATTTTCATTTTTTGTTATTGGTAAGATTCTAGCAATCCTTAGCTCGGAATATTCTTCTATAGAAAAAAAATTCCACTTAGGATCTTTTTTTCAAACAAATTTTGGCATTTTAATGGTTTCTGAAAATTAATTTCAATCACGCATTAATCTAGATTAAATTGAAGCTCTGCCAAGCAGTGAAGTTGAAACATTTGTAAATTTCTGTTCAGCAGTTCAGAAAATGTATCAGATTGTAAAAAAATTTGCATACCTAATGCTAACAAACTTATAGTGGTTGTAGAACAATTTGTCTGAATTTTATATAATGTTTTGCATGTACACAAAAGTTGAATTTATTTATAATATGTTATTTATATAATACTACTACATATAAATCAAACGTTATAAAATCTTAAATTGTACAAGAATTTTTAATGACCCTGTGTATAAGTCCTTCTTAGAGGTTGATGTAATTGATATTTCCCATTCACGTTAGAAGAATGCGATAAGGATATTGTAGTGTTGTTCTTGGACTGAAGTGAAATTAAATTACTGCGTAAATAGCAAAGAAAGATGGATAGGAACAGTACTGATGAAAAATCTTTTAAAAGCGTTGAGATTTTCTAAAAATTATATCTTATATTTTGTTCTACAGACTTCTCAGATCTTCTGTCATGTAAATCCGATTCTTTCATATATTCTGTGCTTTCTATGTACCAATCTCTTGTAATACTAGAATTTTGTTTAGAATTTAATACGGTCTGTTAATTGCGAAAGTGTAAAACAGTGTTACATCGACGAGGGTTATTCTATACCTAGATTTTAAGGAATCTCGTTCATTGCATGTTCATATTTATATTTTGGGTATTTTTTTTCTTGGGAGGTTTTTCTTTGCACACAGTCCTTTAATGCACAAATAATTTTCTAAATAGGTATATTTGACCTCTAGATGGGACCTTAACAGGTACTATCTCTCACGGTCAGTATGGACCACTATAAGTAATCACAATGAAGGGGCATTCTAAATTTCTGAGAACTTCAGAACTGGTATCTCACTATCAAATTCAGTTTAATGTCATACCAAGAACCCCCCTTATTTTTTTAGGCCTGTTCTCTCTGCAGGGAATACATTCAGCTTATTTTAGCTATGTCCATAGGGATAGATGCAATATGTGTGTTTAATCTCCGTGTTTGACTCTTTCTCGGATACCTATAACCTCTGTGTAGATTCTTCAACCTTTAAACGTTAATATATATATATATATATATATATATATATATATATATATATATATATATATATATATATATATATATATATCAGATTTTAGATATTTTTAGGTTTATACCTGCTCCGCTATTATTGGATCGAGCACTATTTTCATACAACTTTTCTTATTTCTTCAATCTTCATATATATATATATATATATATATATATATATATATATATATATATATATGAAGATAGAAGAAAAACAAGTTTTATATATATATATATATATATATATATATATATATATACAAGAATGAAGAAGAATGTGGGAGAGGAAAAGTTGTGGGAGGGGTAAGATAGGAAAAAAGGTTTCTGTCTTTTTTGTATTCATGCAATACAATTGATTAGCGAAGGGAAAATTCGTGTCCCCTGGCTAAACAACACTGCAACGAAAGACAAATTTCTTATCTATCGCTCTCGATCAATGAAGACACCCAAAAGAGATATGACGAGCAATTTTAAGATGGATTTGACTAGAATTGAAGACACTCTTCTTTTTTTCTTTCTTTCTTTCTTACCTTATTCGGAACAAAATCTCTTAAAGTTTGACCTTTCTTCAGCTCTTTCAAAATTCTTTCGTTTTTATCACACAACTCTCGGGTGGGTCGTCTGGGATGTAAGAATGCATTTATTCTTATTGTCTCACGTGACCTACCCGCGTGTTGTACAAAAATTTGTAAACTATCAAAGTTTAGTTATATAAATTGATATATAACACTTATTCTTCTGACTACTTTTCATTGAAGGAATTATGAGATTTTCAAGTATCTAGATCATTCAGTCAGAGCTATTGCTTGGCTTGTTTTACTAGGAGTACGGTTATGTTCTCGGCCTGACTAAGAAGGAAACCCAGAGCCATGAAACGTACATTCTATTCTATATTTTTATCCTGCTGTTTCTTTATCGTAGCAAATCCTTCTCAAGTTGCTTTAATCATTCCCATAAATACATTAAAATTCATAAAAAAGATTTCAGATGGTCTGAGAACGTTTTAGGACTCTCTCGTATATTACGCATATGATATATTCTTTTAAAGTTAAGTAAAAGAATCGATAGTCTAGAAAAGATATAGATGAAATAAAAAAAAACACTTTAGTAATATCTAACACTAACATGCACAATTTATATCCAACAATCGATAGCCAACAATTTGCCTGATTGGTCATTGCTACAGACAATTCAGTTCTAATAATTCATAGCCATGGAAATTTATGTGTAATTCATATCCATAACCATGAATTGGTAGGCACGAATTGTCTCTTGCTATAAAGTATTATGCATGAATGATCTATAGCTATGAGAAAGGGGAGTATATGTGGAGTTGTGGCAAACATGCTGAACTGTGACATCGTTGAAAGCGAGTTCGATCTCCTGTCGCGCTATTACGTTCAATTTTAAAAAATGTGCGAACCTTCTTATTCTTCCTGTTATAGGTTAAATAGTATGACAACCGTTCCTTTTTAAAGATAACTTTGGCTTTAAATAACCGACGAAAGTTGTCATGTCATTAAGTTACAAAATTATAAACCAAATTATTGTTATAAATTTTCTGTCGCAATGAATTGTTAGACACGAATAATTAAACATCGTCTAGAGTGATGAATCGTTGGCTATGAATGCTAAAGAAACTACCGCTATAGATAGCAATACATCATTTATTCCAAGGAATTACTTTTTTTTTGTTTAATGGCATATCAACCTTTTTGGGATATTGAATTCCATAACCATCCTCGTGGAAGAACAGTAGTGGTATTATTTAACCCATAGTTGCGAGGATGAAGTGGGTATTATTATGAAAGTATACAATACATGGACACTGACCAAACATATTAACTAGGGGGGTGTCCTCGTGATGTAATGGTTAAAGCGATGGACTGCAGAATCGTAGTAGGCGAGTTCGTACTCTAGTCGCGCTATTACGTTCACTTTCGGGCAAATACCCTTGGGAAAGGTATGAACCTCCTTATCCTCCCAGCTCTGGGCTAAATAGTACCACTACTGTTCTTCTAGAAGAATGGCTTTGGCATTAAATAACCTGAAAAGAGTTGATATGCCATTAAAGAAAGAAAGAAAGAAAGAAAGAAACATATTAAGAAAAAGCTAGATATGAACTGTACAAGAATTCTACGAACCACATTAAACAATCCAGGAAGTAACATCCCACGAGACAACAGCTGTATAGCCACTTATCTCCTATCTCTAAAACCATCCAAATAAGACGAATAAGACATGCAGGGCACTGCTGGAGAAGGAAGGACGAACACATAAGTAACGTTCTCCTATGAACCCCTTAATATGGACATGCCTTTGTTGGCTGACCGACAAGATCTTATCATCGACACACTCTGTGCGGACACAGGATGTTGTCTGAAAGACCTGCTTGGAGGAATGGATCATAGGAACGGATAGAGAGAGAGAGAGAGAGAGAGAGAGAGGGTCAAGGAAATCCCTGCTATTAGCGCTACAAGATGATGATGATGATAATTACGAAAGTGAACGTTATAGAGCTAGGATGTCTCAGTCCATCACTTTAGTCACTACGCCATGAAGACGTCTACTTCTCTGCTGAAGAGTAAGACTCCCCCCAACGAGTTTCCTTGATATGACTCTAAACAAAATGATGGTGAGGTTCCAGTAATGCTGGAGTTTTAGTGAATTGCTATTGTTCCCTGGTCTACTCGGGCTCTAAGTGGTAACACCTGATAGGGTTCTATCTAGGGGTTAAATAGAACTAAACTGTGTACTTATACTAAACTGAATTGCTTAAAATAAGACTTTTATGACATAAACTGCGTACTTATGCTTAACTGAATTGTTTGAAATGGAACCGTTTTATACGCTGAACTGATTTGTCTGAAATAGAACTGTTTTGACATTTAACTGCGTGTAAACAAAAACTATACCTATGCTGAACTGAATTGTTAAAATTAGAACTGTTTGACTAAACTGAACTGCTTGAAATAGAAATGTTTTTGACAATTAAACCGTGTGCGTATTCCAAACTGAATAGTTTGAAATAGAGCTGTTTATTTGTATAAAAATGGATTTGGCATTAAATATCCAACAAAGGTTGATATGCCATAAACCAAACCAAACAAACAAACAAACAAACGAGGACAATTCCCTTGCTCATAAATTGTTGGCAATGAATATTCCGTAAATAAAACAAGATACGAAACTAAAGCAATTTACAGTAAGTTGTTTGATACGCAAAGTATCAAATATCATGAGTATCATTAACAATAAGTAATTTTTTTATATTTCTTTTTTCTTTCTTTCCTAATGAAGATTTCCATGAACAGCAGCTGTAGTAACAAGACAGACGACATCACATTCAACAAATCTATTCCTTTTTATTGCCCGTGGCAATGTCGTTTGTCACCTATAAATATTTACTTGTTTTCTTTGTAAATAACAATTACATAAGTTCATAAAATATTCATTAGGTCCATTCGACTGTTGTGCAATAATCGTGAATAAATTTTACTTTGTCCAATTAAATAATAATCATCATAACCAAATCATTTCTATAAAATGATAAATGAAGTTGTTTGCCTGCAGCAAATACATTAAAACAAAATTGGCTTATTAGATGAAAACATCACTTTATAAAAATAGTGAAAAAAGAAAATGTTTTTTTTTTGTTTAAGACTTTAGCTTTCCTTAATACCATTCAGTGAAATAAAGGCATACTTGACTCCAGGAGAAATTTACAATAAAACCAAAAAGAGAATCCTTCAGAAGAAACGTTGAAAAGAAAAAAAAAAAAAAAAAGGAAAAATGAAGAGGTATTAGAATCTTTTTATTTTTAAACATTTTAAAGCGAAATATTGCCAATTATTCATCTTTATTAGTATTTTTCTTTCATCAAAATTTTTGGTTGACTTTTCTTGTAACACATCGGGACCCCAGTCTACGAAAATAAGAAAACAGAGCAAACTGGATATTATAAAAGATAAACTCTCGGCGACATCCGAGCTAGAATTATCCATGACTTGATTAGATATAGCAGCTGTACTAACCAATAGTTTGTTCAAAAAGTATCGAGACTTATGCAATTTTTACCAAGACAGAAATGAACAATGAATGACACGTTCATTTGATTTAAAATATGAGATGTGTTCAAAAAGTATCGAGTCAGAACTTGTATCTACCAAGACAGAAATAAATAATTTGGAAATATTCATTTTCTTAAAAAAATCCCCAGAATATTTATTCCCACGAGTTTTCCATTGGTTGAAGCACACCGTTGCATTTCTTTTAATATCTTCAATTCTTACTTCTGAGATACATTTTTAATTAAAAAGCAAGAGTGTTGAGTTAGGTCTGGTACATATGGATAGGAGTATACTTGCACAATCCTGTATTGCATTAAAACTCCTGATCATTTAATATCGAGACTGCTGATTAAAAAATACATCAAACTGGCATTGACTTGTTTAGACAATGTTGAAGCAGCAGTCAAGACATCTTGAAATAATCACTTTTCTCAACTGTGCACAATTCTTCCTTTAAATTTTAAATTTTAACATTTAAAATGAAAATAGATTTAAAGATTCGGTCATGATAGTTTTTGATCGTACCTTGTATCCATAGTCTGAAAAGTTACTTTTGTGCTTTTCTTGGATGCAATCTTATCGATTATGTTATTAGAATCACAGAGTCGTTGCTAAGCAGACAATGCTTTTTGGAAATTATTGACGGTAGATCACTCTTAATCCTGTTTAGTCTAGAAAATGATATTTCGTCATTGAGTACAGAAACTATCAGAAAATTGTATCCGCACTTGCAAAACCTACTATATTTGATCTATAGAAATATAAAAGAATGTATAATGTAGTCACCGACGATTGATATGCTGGTGATGGCTAGTCGTTGGACAGAGGTAGAGAAACACAAGTGCAGAATTCGTCTTAAGTGATAAGTTCTCCGTTGGTTTATTCCCTAAGCGAGTACGAACCTCATCATTCTATAACAATCGCTTCGAACTAATACCTCTGGGAAAGGTATGAACCCTCAAACACTCCTCCAATTATGGGCTTATAAGTATCACTGCTGTTCTTCTACAAGGATGGCTTTGGCATTAAATAGCCCGCAAAAGTTGATATGCCATAAAAAAGACCCGATGGGCCGAGTTCAATTCCTCGACGAAGTGTTTGCATTTCACTTTGTGCTCATGCCATTGGGAAAGTCAGGAATCCATCTCTTCTCCTCCAATTTCCGTTTTTTGTTTTTGTTTTTTTGTTTTGTTTTTTACTGGAGTACAGTACCTACTGGTAATGGGAAAAGTTTTCAATTGATTGTGAACTGAGATTGGTTGATTTATTGATTAATTTTAACGGCATGGCAATCCGTTTACCATTATTTTACGTCTCGTGTTTAGGATTTTGCGTTCCTTGTACATTCATATTTACATTCTTTGTATAACGATTTCTTCAAGAATTTTTGGCCCACCGTCCAATCGAATACAAATAATTTTTCAACAGATCTACTTGACCAACATCAGTACTCAAGATTCGGAAATGTGAATAAATGAATCTGCAAAGCGTGTTCAAAAAGTAATGAGATTGAGACGTTACTTACGAAGACAGAATGAATGAAACGTTATTTTTCTTTAAAATAGTCCCCATGACATTGTATTCGACCAATGATTTCCAATGATCAAAGCTTTCTTTGAAACACCTCTTTTGATATGGTGTGAAAATCAGTTTCTTTCAATACCCTCCACTTCCTCAAAATTTTATCGTCGAGATGAACTTTCCATTTAGAAAACAATAAAAAGACTCATGGAGTTAAATCTGGCAGTTTCTGCCCTTACACAAAAACTCTCGTTCAAAGAGAATCCTGTGTCCTGAGTAAGACATTAAACTAATAGTGAGACTCCAGTTCTGAAGATCTGGAGAATGGGGAGTATCTTTTCATTGCCGATACTCCCAGGTCTATTCTGACTTTGAGAGGAAGAACTGGTTAGGGTACCATCAATGGATCAAATAGATCTCTTTAAAAATGATCCCCAATTTGATATTGCCCCGCTGGTTGGAGCTATAGAATACACCGCCCGCATCTCTGCTGAGGGATAATACCTCCTGCAACAAGTGTTCTCGATATGTCCCTAAACAATCAGTTGTGACGGAAGAAGGTTCGTTCGATGCAGTCCTAAGGAATGATATTCGTCTCAATGCACTAAAAGCAGCATTAAATTTGAAGGAGGAAGTGTGATGGTGTTCGGCATGATTCCTGTAGTTGGTACCGGTCCTCTTATCAGACTACGCGGTAAAATGAACGCAATTGTATACCAAGAGATATTGAAGAAACTTGTATCTAATATGAGAACTGCAATTAATCAACCAGGTGCATTTATGCAATATAACGCTCCGTGTCACACAGTGAAGTCTGTTAAGACAATTATTTCTGAGGAGGAAGTTACTGCTATGGAGTGGCCTGCTCAAAGCCCAGACATGAATCCAATTGGGAATGTTTGGAATTTAGTAAAGAGCTAAGGAAAAGAATCCACAAAAAGTCGAAGAACTATGGGCTAATTTGAAAAGAGAATGCGAAAAATATCCGTTGATGAATGCAAGACATTAATTCACTCGTGTAGCAAAAGATGTCAAGCTGTTATTGAAAATTAAGACCTACACATTAAGTACTAATGAATTATGAACGCTATTTTCATTTTGATATGATGTATCCATTATAATAGTATGATTTTGTTAATCGTTCTGATGTTTTTGACCATCTATTTTTTCGAATTTAATATAATTATTCTTATAATTTTATCAAAATAAGTTTATGGAGCTTTATATTTCAGAATTGTATAAGTTACCTTTATATCCTTATTTTTGTTTGATAAAATGTTCTATGAAGCTTTAAGATAAAAAATTATTTTACATTTAGACTTTATCTTTATATCGTTTTGATCTTTATGCTCACAACTGTATATATCATCATCATCATCATGCTTATGGTAGTGAGTTCTTGACTCTCTCTCTCACCATCTATCTCAATCGTTTATCGCCCCAAGCAGGTCTTCTAGACTACACCCTGTGTCCACTCAGAGCTGATGTGTGAAAGTCCTTTATTAGTCGGCCAACACTGGTGGATCTATATGTTGGAGTTTATAAGAGAACGTCGCTCAAAAGTTTGTCCTTACTTCATCAGCTGGGCTCAGCATGTCTTGTTTGTCTTCGATGGTCTGTGAGATGGAAGGCAAGTGACAGTACAGCTGCTATTTTGATTCTTCTTCTATTAAAGTGGCGGGGAGGAATTTTTTTTTAATTAACTTTTTTCTCTGATAATTTGATATTCTGATCTTTCAATTAAAGTTAAAGTTAAGCGTAGGAAATAAAAACTCCTTTTCTTTTTTTGTGGGGGGGGGGTGTGTGTGAGGTCGAAGTTGGTGTATCAGAACTTTATTGTTGTCCGGCTATGCTGGACCAAAATTCTTGTTTTTATTTTTTTTTTTTTGTTTTTAAGCGGATGTCAAAACCTGAATTAGAATTTGTAAGATTTAAAACTTTCACTTTTAAACTTTTAAGTTTAAACTTAGTACAAGTACAACAATCCTTTTTCGATTTTACTCGGGTTTTGTGGATTGATTTTATTCCTTACTTTAACAAATAATCTTCAATTTAGCTATTGTCCTTTGTTTGGCTTCTTCTTTTTAATTCTGTATTCTTTGTGGTGTTATTTCTCGTAAAGATTTTTTTAGCATTGAAATATTTGCGAAATATAGAAAATGCCGTTTCTCTCTTTTTTTTTTTGTCTAATGTTTTGAACATTAAAATTCATTCAAAACATTTCCTCCACTCTCACCAGCAACTTTTTATGTTCTTATTGAACTTTCTTGGGGTAACTGTTTTAATTTTCTTAATAGACACGTGTTTGCAGCTTCGGACTGGAGAAATGGTTTGTGAGTGTGGGGTTTTGTGGAGAATATAGCGCCTCTTTTTTTGCTTTTTCTTTTCTTTTTCCTTTTTATTCTGACTTACAACAATCATTCTCGGGTTGGACACTTCTGTTTCTATTCTTAATAGCTGACTTTTGAAAGAATTTGTATTGTTTTGGCGACAGATGAGACCAATAAGTTTCGACATTGAAGATATTTTGCAAGTCCTTTGTATATAAAATCCTGAATACAGTTATAAATGGTTTTTGTAAGAATAGATTTATTTCTTTATTCAATTTATTATTTGCGAAAATGAAAAGTGAATGAGAAAGATTTTTTTTTCTTGCACGGAAAGATTGCATGTGAAAATATACACTTATTTAGAATGAGACTGAAAAACTATCGCAGTACAAGGTTTGGTTGTTTAATGGCACATCAACCTTTGCATGTTATTTAATGCCAACGCCATCCTTCTAGAAGAACAGTAGCGGTACTATTTAACCCATAGATGGGAGGATAAGGGAGTTCATACTTTTCCCAAGTGTATTTGTCCGAAAGTGAACATAATGGCGCGACTGGAATTCGAACTCGCTTACTACGATTTCGCAGTCGATCGCCTTAACCATCACACCACAAGGACACTCCCCGCAGTACAAGAAGAGTATTTCATTTTCTAAATGTTTTTCTTGATTTTGGATGTTTGATATTCATTAAAAACTGCAATAGTCTGTTAATATCAATCTAAGGTCGCCCCTAGCGACTTAATGGTTAAGAAGATAAACTAGCAGACCATTGTTAGTGAGTTTGATTCTCACTGATTGCCCCATATTTCTGGCCTTAAGCTAAACTTGGTAAATAACTGCTCATCACACAAAAAATGGCAAAGGATATCCGCAGAAACTGTCACTGATGCAGACAACTCAGGTGATCTAGCGGTTTTTGTAAATACACCTACTCAAGCCAAATCTATCCTGCAAAGCTGGAACAGCTAGCAGGAAGCATTGGTTTTCAATTGAACCCGGATAAACTGGAGTTCATGTGTTTTAAACAAGATGGTGCTATATCATCAAATGATGAACCTCTAGAATTAGTTGACCATTTCATATTTCTCGATAGCAAAATCTAATCAATTGAAAGCGATGTAAACGTATATATACATAAAGCAAGGACTGCTATTGAAATTATCGACTGTATATAAGTAAGATCCATCTGATAAAATAACACGGGAATTCTTCCTAGCCGTGTCAATACAACTGTATATTTGCACCATTTGGATTCTTACAAAACGCTTGAAGAAAAAAGCAAGATACCAACAATACAAGAATGCTACGTGCTGTTTTATATAAATCAGCACCCTACAAAATAGTAGTTGTACGGTCTCTTACCTTCTATCACCTAAGCGATTCAAGTAAGACGAACAGGACATATTGAGCACTGCTGGAAAACCAAGGAAGAATTCATGGACTTATAAGTGTTGGCCGACCGGCAAAAAAATTATTCATCGGCTTTGTGCAGACATTGGATGCAGCTTAGAAGACCTGTCGAGAGGGATAGCGGATAGGGACGGATGGCGAGTCAGTCACAGGAATTCATGCTATCAGAACACCTTGAGGATGTTGATCTATCTATCTATCTATGTCTGTTTAACTATTTCTCCATATATCTATCGATCTTAGTTTGGTCATATCTATCTCAGTTACAAATCATCTGTCTATCTAGCTGTCTATCTATCAGCCCAGTCGGCAGGGGCCGTAGAATTCACCAACTGCATCTCTGCAAGGGAGTAGGACTAACTAATGAGTGTCCTGTTCATGACACTAAAACATCTAGTGCTGAGAGTACAGTCTTGAAGTTTGGGGGAAATGTGGAGTACCGGTTAATTGCCATTACTCCCAGGTCTACTCGGACTCGCATTGGTTGTTCCTGTTAGGGTTCCATCTCTGGGTCAAATAGAAATATTTAATCATTTTCTTTACTAGAAACCATTTAATTGTATGCAAACAAATGACTGTTAAGTTGAATTATTAGCACTTCATGCCAATACTTGGAACCATTTAACTCTGCGCAAATAAAACTATTACTGTTAGCAATACATGAAGCCATTTAACTGTGTGCAAACAAATTAGCTCTGGATCGTTTAAAAATTGTTACCTTCAAACATTTCGTTTACAGATCATTTGTTTTTAATATATATGTATGAATAGGATTTAGTATTAAATGACCCTCTAGAGTTGATGTGCTGTAAAACACAACTAAACCTACTATCTATCTATCTATCTATCTAACTAGCTAGCTAGCTTTGTCTGTTCATACATATCTTAGTATCAATTGTTTACTATTAATAACTGTTTCAGTTTCTATCTATCTATTTATCTATCTATCTTAGTCTTTTCATACATATCTCAGATAGTATCTATTTTACACTGCTCATACCTTTTTCAGTTACTATCCATCTATCTATCTATCCTATTTTGGAAAAGTCAGGTTAGAAGGCAACCAAAAGAAATCATCTCTTGGACTTAAAAAAAAGAAGAAGAGAAAAAAAGAAAGAAAAGAAACGACAACAACATTTGGCAAAACGACAAAATAGCCTGTTCGATCGATTTTAGTCACGAGATCACGACGCCGTTTATTTCTCTCATTCGCTCCCTGAGAACACAGCCACAGAAAGACGACAGCATCCATACCGGCACCCTCACAACAGCAGCCCTGGTGGCATCGGCGGCGACAGCAATAAAGATCGAGAATAATAATAATAATAATGAAATGTGGTATAATGCTTTACATAATGATAATAACAAAACAAAGACAAAGGTTTCGGCTTGGTTTTGTCAAAGATAAAAGAAGAATCGAAAGGAAAAAGAAACAGAAAAGAATTAGGAAAAATAAAGCAAATGGCAAAAAGAACATGCTGGAAAGAAGAAAGTAAAAAGTAAAGTTCTATGATGTAAAACCATACTGTGCTTTCTTGCTCTCCGGCTGTTTCTTTTGTCTTTGAAATCACTTGGCACATCAGGCACTTGTTCTCACCCACACTCACACCCTCTATTCTTCCCACATGCACATCATACACACACGTGCATACCCAATACACACACACACACACACTCACACACACACACACACACACACACACTCTCTCTCTCTCAATCTCTCTCTCTCTCTCTATATATATATATATATATATATATATATTTGTGAGTGTGCGAGTGTGTGTCCGTGTCTGCATGCATCTGTGTGTAAATCTGTGGATATATATATATATATATATAAATGCATACAAACATACATACATATGCATATAGTGCAGCTGTGCTGCGTTTGAACACACACGCACACACACAAACACACACACACACACGGGTATAAATATGAGTCTGTGCCTATATATTTGCGTGTGTATTTATATTTTTATGATAACACATCAAGAGATAGACTTATATATACGAAAAAAAAATAGTTATAAATGCAGTTGCCAGTTGTTCGAAGATATATACAAGCGCACAAGCACCTACATTTAGACATTAATAGACACTGACAGAGAAGCACATGCTCACACGATAACACACACACACACATACACATATATATATATATATATATATATATATATATAACCGTACCATAGCGTGTGAAGTTTTATTCTATCTATATATTTGTTTACACTTGGATGACCTAATCTGCGAGTTGTGTTTGGGTTATATAACGAAGACAACAGTTCTTTAACGTTTTTGGTATGGTTCATTGAGGATGCCTTTTTGGTTAGTTACATGACAATCTCCATTTCTTTGCCAATTTCTATTGTTAGAAGCACGACTTTTGGAGTAATATCATATTTGGTGGCCCATTGAACATAGAAACATATAAGACTTTCATTTTAACATAACATTTAGAAAAGAATAAAATCTATGATGGGAACAGCTAAATGGTGATATTTAGAAACAGACTCAATTTTCCATCATAGACGCAATGTGTTTTTATCGTCATCTTTTCGTGTTTTTTTAAAGATAAATACCTCGTTTGATATAACGCCAAATAAAGGAATTTTTCGAAACATTCCGATGTGATAAAAGTGTCGAAACTGAATCATTAATTGTTTGAATTTCAAAACTATGAATCATTTCTGGGTCACGAAGATAAAGAATTATTTTTAACAATTTAATCTTTCAATTCGTCAGAGTACTTTCAGAATATTATACGAGGGTTATTCAATAAATTAGGGAAATTAATTCGAATGAAGCAAAATAAATATTTTTTTAAGAATATTTTCCATAAATGTAAACTTTTCTTGTTGGGTAGTTGGTTTATTACAAAAATTATTTTAATATAACGAAAATATTTGTCATCAACTTTTTGATAGCTAAGAAGTGCTTACCATAACTAGCTTGAGTCGAAGAGACAGCCCATGAAATAGAAATACATTGACTCTCCGCTAAAGAAAAAGTTTCTGGCGCATCGGTCACTATTAAAAAGGTCATACTGACTGTGTTCTGGGGTATAAAAGATCCCAGTACAATTAGTTTCCTTGAAAAAAAGGCAACTGTAAACAGCACTTCTTTTTGCTTACTCCTTAGGCAAAATCCACCCTATTTATTGGATGGTCCTCGTGAGTATATATATATATATATATATATAGTGCCTTCAATAAGTTTCTGGTCTTTTTTGTACAGGCATTTAAAATTGTCGTAGAATTCAGTATGTTATTGCTATACATCTTATGATGTGACTGACCAATTTTTATGATTTCACGTTCAAATGAACAGCTACAGCAGCAATTGGAATACACCCTACTAAAGCCTGATTGTCACAGCTGGTGAATTTCAAAAATGCAATCTGGACGTGAGGACACTTTAGAAGAACGATATGCAATAAAATTCTGTTTTAAACTTGCAAAAATGTCACATAAACGTATGGAATGCTTCAGACTGCTTTTCGACCATCTTGCATGAATCGAGCATCAGTTTTTGAGTGGTATAAGAGATTCAAGGAAGGCATGAAGTCTGTGAGGGATGATGAGAGGTGTGGGAGGAGTAAGGAAGTCAATACACCAGAGTTTGTTTTGGCCAAACGGTTAGGGTTACTATGTTGAGGTTTTAAAGGAGTTCAGGAAGATATTCCTTGGGAAGAGGCCAGCACTCTTCAAATCGGGTCCACAATTCCATCCTTGCACCAGTCCGCAACTCCGTCCTTGTCACAGACTATTTGACCAAGATGGGCATCAAGACAGTTCCTCAGCCTCCCTATAGTCCAGACGTTGGTCTCTGTGATTTTTGGTTATTCCCTAAGCTCAGAGGCTGTCGTTATGAGACAATTGAGGAAATGAAAGAAGCTATGACGAAGGTCATTGACACGCTCACATAAGCGGACTTCCATGGGGCCTTCCAGCAGTTGATGGAACGGTACAACAAGTGCATTGCAGCCGGGGGAGATTACTTCGAAGGGGACTAGGGTTTCATGTGTGTACTATCAATAGAAGTGCCCATACGAAAAATGTCTGGAAACTTATTTAATGATCCTCGTATATATATGGTATAACCATAAACTCAACATTAACAACAGAAAATATGCCAACAGTACAAAATAATCAAAACATCGTCAAAATATGTATGGCAATAAAAAATGAAACGGGTAAATCTCCCATAATAAAGTATATTGTGAAAAAGTATAATTTTACAATTGAGATATCAATAGTTGCAGATTTTGTCTTCAGGAAAAATATACGCATTCTAAAACTTGTTGAAAACAAATTGTTGAACAAAAAAAGCGAGTTAATATCAATGGACATATTAAAAAATCTATTATGAGTCATATACTAAGCTGATTAATTCGATATTTATTCTCCTCTATCTGGACAGATCTATCTATCTATCTATCTATGGGTATGGTTTTATGCGTATGAGTATCATGTATTCTTCTGTAAGTTGTAAAAAAGTTGGCGACCATAGACGAGGATAACCCGAAGGCTCCCTTTTCGATTGCTACTACACCAAGGTGTAGGGAAGGGCGCTACTCCTTTCCCAGAATTTCTCCACTTTACCGGTACCTTATAATGCTGAGTGTTAAGCAAGGAGGCGTCAAATTTTTAAAGTCTTTGGCATGACTCGACCTGGTATTGAACCCAAGTCTCCCGGGCCATTGGCGAACACACTGACCATTATGCCAATGTCCGGTACTATACTTCTGTAATAATACGTAACTTTATACCATTATATTATTACGATTGATTGGTCACTTTTCCGTCTGATGATGGCGAAAGCCAGATGAAATTTAAAGTAACTGACGCCGTATTCACACACACACACACACACACACACACATATATATATATATATATATATATATATATATATATTGCCATCCACCGACAGACTGGTTCGTTGTATCCCAACTCTTCAGTGTGACTAGTAACGCAGGACGCTTCAAGCTCGGTTCGAAACCCGCCTAACTCTACACAAGACATGGTATCTAACTGCTCAGCCATTTCAACAACATACGTCAGCTCGGGAATTATAATGCATATGTATTAGCTTTTGTTTGTTTACATTTTGCACTAATGGTTACCAGAGTCCGCAATTCGTTAGAAGAGCTTTGGATTAAGCAGGTGGCAGCAGTTAATTCCTTCGTTCGAGTGCTCAACCCCCGGGAGGGGAGTGTATATATGGTCATCCACAGACATACTATTTCGTTGTATCACAACTCTTCCGTGTTGCTAGACTCACTGGACGCTTCAAGCTTGGATCGAAATCCACCAAACTTTATATATATATATAACATAATTGGAACAAAATTCAACAGACCGTACGGACATTTGTTGTTTTGTTTGCGGCAATATTTAACAAATACTTTCGGGAAAGTTCAGCTGATACTAGCAAAATCTTGTGACAGCTGGGAACGGCCATGTAATCTCTACCATGCAATAAAGATATAGGATTCGTATCTACGATAAATAGAGCAGAATAGTATCATAAAGTCAGAAAACAATTCCAAGCCAGTTCAATAAAATTAGTTGTCCACGTCGATGACTGTAAATCTCGTAAGAGATTGTCAATCGATTGAAGGAATTCATTGAAGGGAACAGTTCCCTGCAGCACAGAGGATTACTTTGGTTATCAGCATAAGTTACCAGTTTAGAAAATTAGTCGTTTGAACAAAGTAGAACGTGAAACAATCTGCGTGCAAACAAATGATTAATATGAAATAGAATTATTAGTGTTAGATAGCAATAATTGAAAGCATTTGATTGTGTAGAAACAAGCTGCCAAAGAATTAATTCTAACTCATTTAAAAATAAAATTACCTACAAACTATCTGCTCACAAATCACATCTGCATAACTGTTGCATACATATATATACTGGATACATACAGACGCAATGATAACAGACACAGTAATAAAGGACGCAGGAAAGAAGACGCAGGAAGATTTCTTTAACAACATATTTACCTCTCAATTTATTGCAAGGTTCGAAAGGGTTGTTCAAGGCTTGTATGTGAGAGGGTGCAGGAGACCGAACATAAACTTCATATTTTGACCCCACTGTTATGACCGTCACGTTGTGTCTTTCTTGTTCTCTTAGATGCTCAACCAGAGGTCTTTAGGGTCCACTTCTGGATGCTGGGTTTCTTTACTGCATCTTAGCATCTTCTCTGGACCCCAGCTCATCAGGGCTTCAAGCCCCATCGGCCTGGTGTGGCTTTCCTTACCACATCTGGTCTCTACTGTCTGGAAGTCTGCTGGCAACTGCTTTGGCACCCCGAACTCAACTCAATTATATAATAATTCAACGCCCACACGATCGCCCACTGGATCATTGAAATCGATTGTTTAATCGTCATCAAGCGGAAATAACTGTCATGCAGTTCAGAGGTTACTCTCTTCCGGTGCATCACTGTAGTGGCACTGTGGGACCTTCACCATGTCCCATATTATTAGCCTTAATCCGCCCATGCGATCTCTTTCGATTACTGGCCATTGGAATGTGTCACTTCCTTCCGGTGCATCACCTTGGAATAGTATTTTTGGGCCGGGTCGAAGGTCAAAATATAACATAACTGGGCAAACAAATGACTGATGTTAAATGAAGTTAATACTACAATACTTGAAACCATTTAAATGAGCAAACACATTATTAATAGTAGATAGAATTATTCGACGGAAATTCTATTCTCGTTCATTGTCGTGTTGTCAATTCAAATTAACGATTTGTTACTGGAATCTTTTGAATAAAACAAAGGATTATACGAAGGACTGAATGTTGATTTGGCATTACTAGAATGTGGGGAAAAGTGATAAGATCTGGTGGTATAGTTAGATACTGTTTGTGCACTCTGAGTAAGTGGTAATGAGGCATTAGCTCTAAAAACAATGCCTGACTCCAGAGTCCTCATTGGATCATGACTTTCTCGGTCGCAAAGCCGTTCTGTTTACTGCTGTATGCATATGTATTTAATACCAGTTTTGATTTGTAGTTTTTCACTGAAGGTTTGAGTGAAGGCAAGTCTCCTCATCT
This sequence comes from Sepioteuthis lessoniana, assembly GCA_963585895.1. Taxonomy (NCBI): domain Eukaryota; kingdom Metazoa; phylum Mollusca; class Cephalopoda; order Myopsida; family Loliginidae; genus Sepioteuthis; species Sepioteuthis lessoniana. Next base: position 75,982,537 of record OY757919.1, read on the forward strand.
CTCCAGGACTCTTTTAAGTATTCTAACTGATCCTAACTGTGCGATGGCCAGGATGGTTTCGACCCTTCCTCTTATCTCTTGTTCCCCCGTTCTCTTTTTTAAACCTTTGAGTACGGTTCCTGGGGCACCAACTACAACTGGTATCATCCTCACTTTCTTATTACAGTGTTTTTTTTTTTTCAGTTTCCTGGCAAAATTTAAGTGTTTATCTATGCTTTCGGTTTCTTTTATTTTTCCCTTATGGTTCACCGAAACAGCAAAATCGACAAATTTTCTTATTAATTAACATAAGGTCAGCACTTCTGGGACATATTATAATTTGTGAATATACAATTAGCATGATTAAGTTTTAATCTCTTGTACGATTCCCAGTGGATCAACTTTCCCACTTAATCATTCTTGCTCTTGCATTCTTTTCGTGTCAGTTTGTTACATTCACTCCTTATGTGATCAACTGTTTCATAATCGTAATAACATAACCTACACTTGCTATTCTTCTGCTTATTATCAATTCTTGCTTTATTATAATTAGTTCTTATGACATTATTTTGTGCGGCTATTAAGACAGATTTCGCTGGAAATGGACACGGCGACACGAGTTCAAATCCTGGACGAGACTGATGGCATTTCACATAGCACTAATACCCTTGGGAAAGGTATGAATCCAATTATTCTCCCTCCAGCTATGGGTAAATAGTAGGGCAGACTGGGTTCTTCAGCCTTAGTGAGGCAACTAGTCTCGGAGAAGGAAAACTCTGAATTCAAACCTGTTAAACCCAGCTTAAAAATTGTGTCATATCCTGCCCAAGCAGAGGGGTTGGTAAATATGATATGATTAAGACAGATTTAGTTTCTCTTTTTAGGTTTTCTCTTCATAACCATGTTCAGGTATAGTGCCTATACATTCCACCTTTTGAAATTTAACGCATTTGTTCACTTTCATCTGAAATTTCGAAAATCATATCTTAAACCCAGGGAGTTTTCAACATGAACAAAATTCACAAAACCTTTGTCGGTGTTTTAGCACCTATTAGGGTTCGATCTATAGGTTAAGTGGATCTGTTTGAAAATTATTTGTATTTGATAGGTTTGGTTATGCTTTATAGCATATAAACCACTGTGGGTTATTTAATGCCGCACTCTGTTCATGAACTTATATTATATATATGATTTCTAAACGAATTGTTTTGTAGGTAACCTTATTTCTAACATTATTTTGCACACATCTAAATAGTTTCAAGTATTGCAATTTAAATCTAACAATTTTATTTGACCCCTAGGTGGGACCGTAACTGGTACTACCACTCTAGATCAAAGTAAACCTGGGAGTAATGGCAATAAAGGTTTCTTAACAATATACAAAGGTTCAGCACTTAATCTTAACCATCAGATGCAGTCTAATGTCATATTCAGGATACTTGTTGGTTGGCGCTCTTATCACACTGCAGAGTTGCAGAGTTACCGACTGGGCTATATTACTTAGGAATGCTTGAGAATAATTGAATGGTAGAAATATAAGTGTGTGTTAATTTTTATCAAAAGGGAATACTTACTTGAAACAATATAATTGTTTGCAGAGAAGATTGGCTTCGATATTGAATAACCCTGCAAAAATAGATATGTTGTAAAACCGAGCAAACAACCATTAAAAGGATCTTTGATGCAAGAGCATTCTTTTTAAAAGCAGAAATTGTAGGAGGAGGGTTTTCTAATGATTGTGTGAGTTAGCAGACGTACGTATATATTTACCCAGATCCTCCCCCATTGGTAGATTGTCACAAAAGGTCAATCGTTTAGCAGAGTTAAAGGGTCAATTTTCTTAGCTGGTTTCAATTGAGAGTTTTCGTTCTACACTGGTTGCTGTCCCAATGCAAAATAACCCAATCTGCCCTACTATTTTGCCCATGGCTATAAAGCAAATGAGATGGATTCCTACCTTTTCAAATGTCATGAGCATGAAGTAAAATTCAAACAGCCTAATTCAGGGTTTGAACTAACTGAACTAACTTAACCGATTTTATTTATTGTTACAATAACCGTTACGCTAAGTGCACTACCATATATGTATGTGTACGTATGTATGTATCTGTATGTATATGTTAGTATTTTTGTACGTATGTATGTATGTTTGTATGTATGTGCATATATATGTTTTTGTATATATGTTTGTATGTTAGTATATTTGTATACATATATGTATGTATGTTTTATGTATGTACCTATGTATGTGTATGAATGTATATATGTTTGTTTGTATATTTGTATGTATGTATGTATGTATGTATATTTGTATGTATGGATATGCACGTATGTATGTATGTATGTATGTATGTATGTATGTGCATGTTTGTATTTATACACCTCTCACCACGAGCAGGGTCTGACACAAAATCAATCACATGAGTTGAGTTCAAGTGGTTCGAATTTTTCTTTTCTAAGATCGGTTGTCACATCAAGAACAGTCTGCATTACTATTTACTCATAGCCAGAGAGAGAATAACTGTATTTATCATATTTACCAACCCCTCCGCTCGGGCAATTTTTTAAGCGAAGTTTAACAGGTTTGAATTCAGAGTTTTCCTTCTCTTAGACTAGTTGCCTCACCAAGGCTGAAGAACCTAGTCTGTCCTACTATTTACCCATGGAAGGAGAATAATTGGATTCATACCTTTCCCAAGGGTATTAGTGCTATGTGAAATGCAATCAGTCTCGTTCAGGATTTGAACTCGTGTCGCCGTGTCCATTTCCTACAACGATTACCATTACACTACAGGCACCTCCAGCAGGATATGACAAAAGGTCAATTTTCTAAGCGGAGTTTAACAGGTTTGAATTCAGAGTTTTCCTTCTCCTAGACTTGTTGCCTTACCAAGGCTGAATAAACTAGTCTGCTCTACTATTTACCCATAGCTGGAGGGTGAATAACTGGATTCATACCTTTCCCAAGGGTATTAGTACTATGTGATATTCAATCAGTCTCGTCCAGGATTTGAACTCGTGTCGCCGTGTCCATTTCCTACGACGATAACCATTACACCACTGGCACCTCCTGGATTTATAATTTTATAACTGGATTTATACCTTTTCCGGGAGTAGTAAGGCTATGTGAAATGCAATGAGCCTCGTCCAGAATTGGAACTCAGGTCTTTTTCCCACGACGATATCTGTTACATTATAAGCCCGTTCCTGTGTGTACATGTGTGTATGTGTAAATATATTATTATCTGTTAAATTTCTCGAAACTTTTGAGGTACGTCTACATTTTCTTTTTTTCCCTTCCTTATTTATAATTTTTTAAAGAATATTTTTCTTTGTTCTAAGTATCTGTAGTTCCAAAGAATAAAATATTTACGAACGAGTAACCTTAAGAATAAAACAAACAAACAAACAAACAAATATACACGGCATGAAAAAATAAAACAAAAAATGCTTTTAGCTGTTGTCAGATGTAAGTTTTAGAGATAGCATATACATAACAACAGACATTTAAAAACTGTAAGAACAATTTTTTAAAGTTTTCCTATGTACAGACAGAAAAAAAAAGTGTGGTTTAGTTGTTTTATTGCATATCAACCTTCCTGGGTTATTTAAATCCATCGTTGAAGAAGAACTGTGGTGACTCTATTTAACCCATAGCTGCGTGGATAAGAGAGTCCATGCTTCATACCAAAAGTGAACATAATAGCAGGACTGGAGGACTCGCTTACTGGGTTGTCATAGTCCAGCACGTTAATCACTACGCCATGGGAAACATAATCCGAGGGAAAAGCCTGGGAAGTAAAATAACTGACTCGATGGAATAGGAGGTGCCCGTGGTGTAATGGTTATCGTCGTAGGAAATGAACACGGCGATACGAGTTCAAATCCTGGACGAGACTGATTGCATTTCACATAGCACTAATACCCTTGGGAAAGGTATGAATCCAATTATTCTCCCTCCAGCTATGGGTAAAAATAGTAGGGCAGACTAGGTTCTTCAGCCTTGGTGAGGCAACTAGTCTAGGAGAAGGAAATCTCTGAATTCAAACCTGTTAAACTCCGCTTAAAAATTGACCATGTGTCATATCCTGCCCGAGCGGAGGGGTTGGGTAAATATGGACTCGATGGAATAGTTGTTTAGTCGGCTGGGGCTATTGAATACAACGACTGCAGATGGGTAAACCATTTAACTGAGTGCAAAAGAATGTTATCAATTAATGCTATCAATGTTAAACGTTATTAACAAGATGTGTTTACAAATCATATATATTTAATATGTATAAAGAGGATTTTGCATTAAAAAAACTAAACTGGTTGGTTATCCTTAAAACCAAACTAAACCAAACCAAACTATAAAACAATGTTTAGCAGTTCTGTCTTAGAGATATATTCACGAATATTTTTAAAAATTTTACCAAACCCCTCAGTACGAACATGATGTGACTCAAGGTCAATTCTCATTTAACAGGTTTGAATGCAGAGATTTCCGTCTACTCGACTGGTTGTCACCGAAAGGCTAAAGAGGACAGCCCAGTCATAGATGGAGGGAAAATAGTTGGATTTATACTTTTCCGAAAAAAGCATAACAACGAGAAACCCTTTGCATTCGTCGCAACATGCAATAAAAAAAACAAACTTAAAACTATTCACAGAAATAATAAAAAAATCTAGAACTTAAACCCAATGACAAAAGCAAAAAAATAGACATAACAGAAATGAATAAAAGCTAGAGGCAATCCAAAAATCTTAAAAGATTACTTACCTCTTTCCCATTTGGAGAAAACACAGCACAAGGGGTTACCAAATGCAATATTAAACAATGTAAAATATGGGATATTTATAGAAGGAAAATCCTATCCCTTTAAAAACCCGGAAACAAAATTCAAAATAAATAAAGACTTAAGCTGCAACTCAAAAAACGCAGTCTACATCAGTGAATGGAGCAAATGTAAAGAAATATACATAGGGCCAAAACAGGCCATTAAAACAAGGACATCACTTCACATGAGCAATATCAAAATACCAGAAAACAGAAAATTAAATGTACCGAAACACCTAAACGAATGTAGTCAAGGTGAATTTAAAATAATGTTCACATACCAAACCAACGACTATATGTTGCTTCAAATAAAGGAAAAGAAATTTATTGATAAATTTAAGCCAAAGTTGAAAAAACATGAATCATGCATACACACAAATGGTTACAAACATACATAGATATGTATATATATGTACATTCATAAATTCTATTAGTAAGAAAAAAAATTACCAGTATATTTCAAACCACATTATCACAAAAAATGCTTAAGATACACATTCACATACACGCAGAGAAAAAGTAACAGTAGGTGAAATCCGAAACCAGTTCAACACGCACACACACTAAGGAGGGGTAAAGCAGGCTAAAGTAAACACACACTAAGAAAATGAGAGGAGTGACCTCCATATAAAACCATAACCAATTAAAAACCATTCAAATTGCAAACACGAATGAGTTCAAATATCCTTGAGTACACCATTAACAAGGCCTTGTGCTATATATGTTCTCTGACGAAAGCAACAAACTGGAAACATACACGTATGTAAGAAAAACATCCTAAAAATATAAATCTCTTCGTGGACCTACTCATTTTGATATATATATATATATATATGGATAGATAGATATTTATAACCTCAGGGAAAGGAGTAGCAGTTGAAAAGAGAGCCTTCGGGTCACCCATGACTACGGGCAACCAACATTAATATATAAATAATATATATATATATATATATATATATGAAGAAAAATTGACAACAAGTAATCCAAATAGAAGGTAGGGATTTACAGAGAAACAATGTCAGTCGACACTATAGCGTTTCGGTTCTGCTGAACAATCATCAGGATTGTGAGGGGTTTTATTAGTGATGTTAAGTGTAGATGGATGTATAAAAAGTGTAAAAATATATAAAAATTTGGAAAAGTTGTACAACAAGAAGAGTTGGCTGTTTATGACAAGAAAAATTGGCCGTTTGATCAATGAATCAACGTTCGTTTCTTTAAAATACGTCAACTGATATTAGAAACATTGTGCAGAAACGACGTTCCGTTAGTTCATCGAGAGATTTCGAATCATTCCTCGTTTTCGACGAAATTCAAATCATATAAATCTGTTTTTTTTTTAAATATTAATGTATATGCCTAGGAAAATCCTAAAATATGAATATAAGCTTCAAGGCACAGACTTATGTAATCAAAGAAAATGTTGAGATGAATGAAAAACGCTGGACATTTAGGTAGGTGTGATTTTTCTTGTGTAAAGTTGGTTATAGAAGTCTTCTTGTTTTTCAGTAGATCTCACCCCAATATCTCACATCAACAACATCAAGATGTTTCGCAGCTGTAGAGACCTTCGAATGTTATACCCACATTAATAGAAAAATAAGAGATCTTATCAAGCCTTTTATTGTTTATCCAGATAAAAAATATGTATTACGCAACTAATAGAAATCACTAGACATAGCATACTCCCTCTGTCAAAAATTATGGTATTGGCACATTTAGAGGATGTACACTTTGCTTTTCATTTAGCAGTAAATAAACTAATAACAAATAAGACATAAAATATCTTTATTCAATAGTTGAACATTATGATTTCGAAAATATTCCTTAAACAAACTCAATAAGCATATATGCCTATTTTCTTCAATGTCATGTGTTCCAATCTGTTCATTTATCTATCTGTCTGTTAAGTTAACTAACTATCCATCTTAACTTAAACCTATAACACTCATAAGTAAAATACATACTTATATACTTTCAAAATCGAACAAATAATGGATATAATCTATCTATCTATCTATCTATCTATCTATCTAAGTCTGGCGTTTTTCATCTTCCTTTCCAATCCCGTATATATATGTGTGTGTGTGTGTGTAATTTATTAAAGTCACATCCATCACACGTGTATCGACGTGTAAAAGGTTTATTAAAGTGTGAACCAAGTTATATCCAATTGATTCAGAATGTTTACTTTGGCAGTCAGGGATGTGGCTTCGATGTAAATTAGATTCCATATTTCGAACGATAAAAGAAAAGATATTCTTAAGTAAAAAGCGTTTGTCTTATCGCTAATTTTATAAGTAGAAAAACAATCATCAGAAATGTTTGGTGGTTTTAGATACGAATGATCATCTTAAAGTAAAATAAGTCGTTTCGATCGATTGATTGATTTTAACGGCATGGAAACCCATCTAGTGTTATTTTATCCCAAGACGTTAGAGAATTGCATTCAGTGTACATTATATTTACAATTTTGTGTAGTTATTTCTTAAGAGTTTTTTGCATAAAGTTATATGATATCAAGTATTCCTATCTAATACTAATAATTTGTACACAGTTTTATGGTTTAAAGTATTTTCATCTGATAATAATAATCATATGGTTTCAAGTAATTAGTTATTATGTCTAGGAGAAGGAAAACTCTGAATTCAAACCTGTTAAACTCCGCTTAAAAATTGACCTTGTGTCATATCCTGCCCGAGCGGAGGGGTTGGGTAAATAGGATTTCTATTCAATAATAGTCATTTGTTTCTATACATTTATATGGTTTCAATTAATTGATAATAATGTTTAGTAGACAATGATAACTTTAAGTAATGGTTCTTAATAAAAATATTATTTGCAAAAATATCCGAGATGAAGGTTGATAATTATTATTATTGAGAAAATTCGGACTATTGACCTCATCTTTATTGTTATAATAACAACGTTTCAGCCGATATGTTCTTCGGTCTTCTTCAGGTGTTTCATGTCGAACTCAGGAGCCCACACAGAATCTCGATCTGAACCCTTTATTTGAACCACAGGGGTAAATTGTTCCAATTCTGCTAACCATGACCGGGTACAAGTGTTAAGTTATCGTAAATATTCCTTGTTAGTCTTATCGGTTGTTGGGATTGAACCTGTAACGTCCAGATGATTTCACTCAAAAGCACCTTCCAGCCAAACGCCTCATCCACTGCGCCATGTGTGTATTTAATAGTCATATGGCATCAGGTATTCCAATCGAATACGAATGATTTAAAAAAAATCTATTTGGCTGGTAGATTGGACATTAAACACGTAATACCATTTCGAGTCAGAGTGCACCTGGGAGTAATGGTAATGAACAGGTTCTCCACATCCTCCAGAGCTCTGGAACTGGAGCTTCATTACCTGTTTAGGGTCATATCCAGGACACCTCTTTTTGGGAGGCGGGATGTTCTTATTCTCTGCATGGGCTACAGTCAGCGAGGGAACAATCGTTTCGAAATTCGAGTAGATATATAGCCGTTGAATAGAAAGGGTTTGCATTGTTTATACAAACAGCTGAAAGTGAAAGGAAATTAGTAAGTAAAGTAATGCAAGAAAATGTTAAACATCAGGAACAAGACAATATTTCTTTAATACTTCTAATGACAGATATTCAAAGATAATTATAATATTCTTTTCAGAATCTCTGAAATTAGTTAAAAAAAAAAAAAAAACTAGAAAAAATACTAGCGTAAGTTAAAAGTTTTGTAATATTGTGAGGCATGCTAGTTTGTGGCATATATATCACGGGACCGCAGCAGTTTGACCCGTGAAAGATACCTGCTGTGTCTGGTAGTATCGTGGTAAATGGTGCGCTAATAAGTGGTGGAAAACTTTACTTCATGTGTATTTGAAAGTTGTACAGATGGACGTACATGTAGTCTAAGTCGGGAACTTATGCTCTACGGGTTTGAAATAACCTTGACACTTGTTTGTTAACCTTAACACTTATTATTTGTTGTTCGAAAGGTAAAGGTACTGTTGATCACTGTACAGTAACGAGATGGTTGACGAAATTTTTCTCAGGTTGCAAAAACCTCGACAATCAGGTAGGCGTAAAACCGTTGATTCCGAGGGCGTACTCCAAGCTATGGAAGAGAATCCAGCGAGTAGCGATCGGAGAGTATCAGGTGAGTTCAGTGGGGTTCGTCACCTCAACCTCGGCAAAAGCACCCGAAGTTGCTGAATTGTGCCTCGCGTTACCAAAATATTGTAAAGTTTTTCATTCATCCTTGTAAATTTTCTTCGGACCAGGTTTTTCGCAACGTTTTGACCCATGTGCCTTTTATTTGGGTTCTTATTTTAATGGCATATCAACATTCATGGGTTATTAAATGCCAAAACCATCCTTGTAGAAAGACTGTAGCGGTACTCTTTAACCCACTGCTGGTTGGGGGAGGTTAAGGAAGTTCATACCTTTCCCAAGGGTGTTAGTCTGAAAGTGAACACAATAACGTGACTGGAGTTCGAACACTCTCATGCGCCTTTAGTCTTTGTCTGCAGTTTGTTGCATTGGTAACATCCTAGAATGTCGAAAGTGTATGACACAAAGTAAACCAGCGTGAACTGCGTACATTTTTAAAAGGAGAGAGGAAGAGTCCACATGGTATATTAGCTAACGTGCTAGACAGCGACATCGTAGAGTTCGAACCCCAGTCGAACAATTACATTCATTTTCAGACTAATATCCTCGGAAAATGCATTAAAAATGTCTGGTGAGTCTGAAGGTACAAGAAGTATATCGAATCATTTTATCTGGTATCAGACACTTAACACTCTTATCATATATATATATATATATATATATATATATATATATATATATATATATAAGGTATTCTTCAATCCAGTAAATCCAGAGAAGGAAACAATTTCGTCTGGACAAATGATTTATTCAAAATTCGAATATTTAAATATTCCTAATAAAGAGCTCAATGTAAATAAATTCACAGAGCAAAATTTTTCTTGAAATATATATATATATATATATATATATATAGATAGATAGATGTTGGTGTAATTTTAGTTTCGCAGTAATAGATGTGTATCAATTCTTTTTTTTCTTTCTGGGCTTAAAACGGGCAGCAGAAAACCCCGACTGCTTCTCAGCAGAGGGGTAAGACACCCCACCGACAAGTGTCCTGAATATAACCCTAAACAATCTGATGGTGAGGTTTCAGTAATGCTGGAGCTTTGGTGAATGCGGAGTACCCTTTCATTGCCATCGCTTCCAGGGCCACTCTGGCCCGGAGTGGTAGCATCTGAAAGGGTCCTATCTTTGGGTCAAATAGAACTGTTTGACATTTAAACTTTACTAATGCTAAGCTAAATTATTGTAAATAGAACTGTTTGATCATTTAACTGTGACTGATGACTGATGTATAATTAAATTGTTAGTGATACGTAGCAATACTTGGAAAAAATCATACTCTGTGTAAAATGAATGACTAATAAGAAATAGAATTATACTTATTAGAAATAAAAAAGTAAAGTAAAGTTGGTGACCGTAGTCAAGGGTGACCCGAAGGCTCCCTTTTCGATAGCTTCTACACCAAGGTGTAGGGGAGTGCGCTACTCCTTTCCCTGGATTACTCCACTTTACCCTTGATTCTTACCTTATAGCGCTGAGTGTTAAGCAAGGTAGCATCAAGTACTATTTTTAGAGTCTTTGGTATGACTCGACCTGGGATTGAACCTGAGTTTCCCGGAATGTGAAAAAATGAGCTCAGGCTCGTCAAAAATGCTAATTACAAAATGTGTGTAGAAATCATATATTTAATATATATGTGTAAAAAATATTTGGCATTAAATAACCTACAATGGTTGATATGCCATAAAACTAAACCAAACCTAACCAAACCCGTCTTAAAACACAAGTGTTTGGGGCGCCTCTGGTGGTGTAACGGTTAGCAAGCTAGACTAGCAAACCTACACGAGTGAGTTTGAGTCTCATTGGGCGCCCTATTTATTCGGCCTTGTGCCACATCGAAGCAAAGAGCTTTGTAAATTACTAAAACACAAGTGTTTGGTAACGTGATATAAAAGTATCAAGTTCACTGTACTCCTTTTTAAAATTTATTTACACTTGAATACTTCTTTGTTGTTATTCAGTAAACTAGAAGTAACATTTGCGAGAACACCAGAAAAGTTATGTCTTCATTGATTTGTTTCTTATTTTTTTTAAATGAGGAAATGAAAATCTGCGCCAATAGAATATATTTCGCCAAGATTTCAATTTAACACTGAATTATTCATTCACAACTTGGCTTGACTGTTCCCTGACCGCTGGTTCTATAATTTCAGTAATTTTCTTCAACAAACTGATTCAGTTACCTGTCTGAGTCACGCACCCAAAAACACGAGTAACAAAAATCTCACATCTTTCATATAATTACAGTATCTATTTTCTTTTTGTTTAGCGCCCTGTCTACCACCAATCGCAACAAGCGCTCGATAACGCCCTGTCTCTTCTCGACCCGAACACAACCATTCATCTCATTCCAGTCCAGTTCAGACCATCAAATATAATACCTCTTTCTCAATTGGCAATTGTTCTTAGTGTGACCGGATAAATCTGTGTGTAGAAGCTAGTTCGACGGTTAAATTAGAAAATTGCACGCGTTTCACAAGTCTGGAAAATCCTTCACGCTGCAAATGCTTTGGCGTTATTTTTTGGCTTGTCTGCGCGGGTTTCTTCTGGTTCATTACCCCGTTCGCTGCGTGCCGGGAAAACACAGCCAGCCAGACACATAGAGGCCAAGGTTCTTATAAGTGCATACATACGTGATCAAACGCATAGGCAGACAGTTTGTGATAAGTACATAGTTAGATCAAAGCATATATTTAAAAAAGCAATGTATCGTCATTTGACTAAAAGGGGTACAATAAATAGATATAGAAATAAATTATTTACATTAGAACGCATATAAATGTAAAAAAATTGTTCGTAGAAGAATACAGATAAATACGTATAAAAATGTTTTCATAAAAGAATCCCATCTGAAAATGTGTTCCGAGAAGAATGTTATCTAAAATGTATTCATTAGTAGAACAATACTATCAGAAATGTATTCATAGTAGACTACTATACTTATAAAAATGTATTCCTAGAAAAATACTGTCTGAAAATGTTGCCCAGTCGGCTGGGTATATAGAATACACCGACTGCTTCGTCGCAGAGGGGTAAGACTCCTCCAAAGAGTTTCCTGGATATGACATTAAACAATTTGATTGTGAGACTCTAGTCATAGAGCTTTGAGGAATGTGGATTACTCCCTCATTGCAATTGTTCTCAGCTCCACTCTGGCCTGGAGTGGTAGCACCTGATAGTGTTCTATCTATGGGTCAAATAAAAATGTTTGACATTTAAACTGTGTGTAAACAAATGACAGATGTTTGATTAAATTGTTAGTAATACATAGCAATACTTAGAACCATTTAACTTCGTGCAAACGAACGAGTAATGTTGAATAGAATTATTAGCGTTAAATAGCAATACTTGAAACTCTTTAACTGTGTGCCTAAATTGAATAATTGTTATTGCATCGCACTACTTGAAACCATTTGACTGTGTGCAAATGAATGAATAGTGTTGAATAGAATAATTACTGTGAAATAGTAATACTTATAACACTTCAATGAGTGCCAAAAAATCATTAATATTGAATAGAAATATTAGTGCTTGATTAGCAATAATTAAAACCATTTCGCTGTGTAGAAACAATAGAAATAGTAGTATGCAAACAAATTTATTTTAACTAATTTAAAAATGACATTAACAACAACACATAAATGTATATCCATTTAACAGTGTGCAAACGAATGACTTGAAACTGGTTAACTTTGTGCAAACAAACGATTGAGATGGTTTGGTTTCTTTAATGGCATATCAACTGTTTTTAGGTTATTTAATGCCAAAGCCATTCTCCTAGAAGAACAGTAGTGGTGCTATTTAACCCATAGCTGGGAGGATAAGGGGGTTCATACCTTTCCCAAGGGTATTTGCCCGAAAGTGAATGCAATAGCGCGAACTCGTGTACTACGATTCCGCAATCCACCGCTTTAACCATTACACCACGAGGACACCCCCAAACGATTGAGAGTAAGGGGAATCCTTTGTATGAGATAGAAATACTTGAAACATTTGAACTGTGTGTAAAAAAAGAAAAAGAAAACGAAAAAGAAAAAACAAAACAAAACAAAACAACCCCCCGCCAAAAAAACAAAAAACAAAAACAAAACAAATAAGTTCAGGCTTCTTTAAAATTGCTAGCAACAGCATGTGTTTACAAATCACACTTATGTAATATATATTTATAAAGAGGATTTGGTATTAAATAACCAACAGTGGTTGATATGCCATAAAACCCAACCAAACAAAACTATCTGAAAATATCGTCCATAGTAGCATACTATACATGAAAAAATGTATTGATAGAAAACTACTAACGTAAGACGTATTCATTGAAGAATGATATCTGCTGCTTAGGCACAATCCCTAATTATCCCCCGGCCAAAGGTATTTTATCATTAAGGGTTTTCGGACTATTGTCTTCATCTTTATTGTTATTTCCAAAACGTTTCAGCCGATATGTCCTCAGGCTTTCTTCAGGTGGTTGTCGAACTCGGGAAGCGATACGGAACTTCGATCTACGTCCTTTATTGAATCAACGGGGGTCGCCTGCTGTGATTCCGTTAGCCATAACCGGGTACAAGTGTTAGGTATTCCTGTATTGTTATTCGCCTGCAGTCAGGATTGAACCTGCTACCTCCAGATGATTGTCTCATTAGAAGCTTAGGGAACCAACGTCTATAACCGTTACGCTATGTATTTTATTTTAAATCAGGATTTTAGTATTTCCAATGGAACTATATATTAAGTAAGTAAGTAAAGTTGGTGGCTTTAGTCGAGGGCGACCAGAAAGCTCCCTTTTCACCGAGGTGTAGGGGGAGGGGGTTACTCATTTCCCTGGGTTGCTCCACTTTACCCTTGATACGTACCTTATATTGCTGAGTGTTAAGCAAGGAGGTATCAAGTACCATTTTTAAAGTCTTTGGTAAGACGCAACCTGGGATTGAACCCCGGTCTCCCGGACCATTGGTGAACACTCGCTGAAACTCTGTATGCAAAAAATATGAATAGGTTGTAATACAAAAATAATTCTATATATTTATGCAGTTTTGTTTTTCCTTACAGAGTTAAATACTCTTGAATTTGTTTACAAATAATCCCTAATAATATCCGTTTTCTTTGAAGTGGATTTTGGAAATTCTGAAACAGTTGGGTTGTCATTAATCTCAATGTATGGAGGTCCAGCAGTACGGTTAAAGACGTGAACAGTGAGAATACTTATACTGGTGAATTGTTTAATGTGGTAGAAGCTTGTGTTGAACCATTAACTATTTTTGAATAAGCTGATAAAAGAATTGTTTACCAGTGTGCTACAAATTTTTCCGAACAACACTCCTCAGAATTTGAATTCAGAGTTTTTTTTCTTCTCTTTGAGGGGTTGTTAAAGTGTCCAATCTACTCTGCTATTTACTCATAGCTGGTGGGAGAAGAGGATTCATGAATTTTCCTTAGGGAATTAGCGCGAAGGATTTCTTTATTGCTTTGTTACGACAAATACGAAAATAGTAAATCTTTTAGATCTTACATTCTGTCTTAAGAATGAAGAATTTAGACCCTATAGAAAGCCAAACAATGTCCTAGTTTACATAAATACCTCATCTAACCATCCTCCTACCGATTGTCTGTAAACTCAAGTAATAACAGAATCTTTGAACAGACAAAAGCACAATATAAAAAAGGCCTAAAGCGAAATTTGATATAAAAATATAAACTTTGTTTCCAAAGAAAAAAAAAAATAAGAAAGAAAAAAATAAATAAAAAGCAACAAAAAAACAACAAATAATTTTAAAAAATTACAAATGTAAAAAGCAATAAAAAATACTCCAAAACAAAACAAAACAAAACTTGTTTTCAGAGAAAAACATAAATAATCAGTCTTCAAGAAGGAGAATCAGAGACAGCAATATGATATACTTTACTTCCTATTTTAACAAGGCTTTAATGACAAATATAGGGAAAAATGTTCTTGAGTTTAGTAAAGAAAAATTTTCCCAAAACAAGCAAAATAAATCCGACTTCCAACCGAGTCAGATGTTACATGGATTCATTTTATAGTAGAGTGGGTACACGCACAAACCAAGACTCATACGTGACCACCACAAAAAGTGCTTGATACCATCAGTATTACCCATTTATGGCGCTCTAGGCACCAAGTAGAGATTATCTTGGAGGAAAGCGCTCTAGGACCAGGCGATCAGCTTAATAACACTCACCTCATGCGAACGCCAGGCAGACCCCGGAAAGCCAGGAAGGACAAGCCCGTGGTATTCATTTTTCCCCTAAACAAGCAAGCTGTATAAAATACTCAACAAAAATACAAAAAGCTTAGCTACAACAGCTTATGTATAAAATAATATCCAAAAGTAACAAAATAAAAAATAGGGATAATATCGCAAAATCCCTCTGTAATTGCAGACACAAAGATCAATGTCCTTTGCCTCACAAAAAAATGTGGTATATCAAGCATTAGTGAAAAATGGAACAGGATTTATATTGGAGCAACACAATGGCATTGAAAACAAAGGTTTTATCATCACAAATTGTTTGTTCCAAAATAGACAATACGTGAATATGAATATCAATGAAAATTTAAAGATACTAGTGGAATAGATTCCCAAATAAAATGAAAAAAAGAGCGTACGCATACAAAGAAGGGTGAGAATCCTGTAGATTATGAATGTTGGAAAAATTGGGTGCCATAATAATCCCTATTTCCAAAAAAAGTTGGTGTCCGAATTCAGACACGAAACAAAACATCTTTCAAATCTAATGCTTGATGAGTTGAAATCATATAATATATATTAACATCTTATAAAGGAGTAGAGAGAGAGAGAGAGAGAGAGAGAGAGAGAGAGAGAGAGAGAGAGAGAGTTTGGTTTTGCTTGGTTTTATGACATATCAACCATTATAGTTCGTTAAATGCCAAATCCCTTTCTTACATATGTATATTAAATATATGATTTCTAAATACATTTTGTAGGTGACATTTTTAAACAAGTCTGAGCTCATTTTTTGCCCACATTTAAATGGTTTCACTTACGTATTTCTATTTGATACGAATAATTCTATTTATTAATAATCATTTGTTTGCACATAGTTAAATGTTTTAAAGTAATGCTCTTGAACAAAAACAATTCAATTAAATATCTGTCATTTGTTTACGCATAGTTAAATGATCAAACAGTTCAATTTAAAAAAATAAGTTTAGCATAAATCAAAGGTAAAGGGTTCGCAAAATTGCAATGTATCACTAAAAAGTCAATAAAACAAGAGTCATTTATTTACACACAGTTAAATGATCAAACGGTTCAATTTCAAAGAATTCAGTTTGGCATAAGTCGTTTGTTTAAATGTCAAAATACACAATTTGAATGTCAGTTCTATTTGACCCATAGATAGGACCCTATCAGGTGCTACCACTCTGGGACTGAGTGGAACTGGGAGTGATGGCAATAAAGGGGTACACCGCATTCCCCAAAGCTCTTACATTACTGGAGCATCACCATCAGATTGTTTAGTGTCATATTCAGGACACTCGTTAGGGAAGTTTTACCCCTCTGCAGAAGTGATGTCGGGGTATTCTACAACCCCAGCCGATTAAGAGAGAGAGAGAGAGAGAGAGAGAGAGAGGGAGAGAGAGATATTCTCATTAGCTGCCCCATACTTCTTGCTATGTATGGAAGTCAGCTGGATACGAAAAAAGTCAGTGTTTAGAAGATCATTACTGAAGATTCGGGAATGTCTGTTAAGAAACAGAACTTGATGTACTGAGTAGTCGGAAGTCACAAGGGGGATGGTATCAAGAGGACCCGTTTAGTAATTGTGAAGGCCATCAAAAGGGCCGTACCGATGGAACTGAAAATCATTCCAGAAGAATAAGTCGAACAGTGCGAAGAAGCGTAGTAGAGAAAGATGGGAAAATGAATTAGACAAGAGGAAGATTACTTTCAAAGGAAAACCATGAAGTTTGTAATTTGTAATTGAAATAAATTGTTTGTGACACCAGTCCCGTTACTTTTCAGATACACCTTGAAATTCTTAAGTTCTGAATGATAAAGTGATACTTACCACTTATAATTAGGCACAGCCAAACCCTATTGACCTCGTATTACCTTTCTCGAATCCTCCCCATATATATATATAGCTAAATATGTATAAGTATAAATATATAAGTATATATACTTGTATTTTGATATAACAAAATTCATCACGCATAAGCAACATATATTTGAGCACAATTCGATGAATATAATCTATTATTTACTTAATTTTGTAACTATATATGTAATCCTCTATTTATTTATACGCGTACATCATATGCCATTTTTAATATATCATTTTGTTTTACCTGTCACTACCAATATATTTTCGTTTACATTACTGTAAATATATACATTTAATAATCTAATTGCCTGTTTACTATCTTCCTATCTAAATCTGTAACTTTTGTATCTCTCTCTTTCAATCAGTCTCTCTCCTTTCTTTGTTTTTCTGTCTGTATCTCTGCCTCTGTCTCTGTCTGTCTGTCTGTCTGTTTCTCACTATATATATATATATATATATATATATATATATATATATATATATATATATTCAAATTTACGTACATAAATCTGTAACGTTTATCACTCTCTTACTCTATATATGAATACATATTTCTATTTAAACCTGTCTAAATATATAACGTCTCTCTCTCTCCTTTTTTCTCTGTATGTCTGTCTGTCGGTCTCTCTCTCTCTCTATATATATATATATGGGGGGGGGCTATTGGGAAAAGTGTGGGAGTACAGATCCGAATTATTACTATTGTTCTTCTACAAGGATGACTTTGGAATTAAATAACCTGCGAAGATTGATTTGCCATCAAACAAAGAAACCAACATATATATATTTCTATTTAGATCTGTAAACTTTATTTTTGATCTGTAAAATCTATCTATCTATCTATCTATCTATCTATCTATCTATCTATCACTTTTATCTTTTTCTCACTCAACCTTCCTCCCTATATATATATATATATATATATATATATATATATATATACTCTTTAATTATTTCTATCGAAATCTGTAGAGATTCTTACTCTCTTTTTCTTCTGTCCGTTTTTCTTTCTGTTTCTCTCTCTCTCACTCTCTCTCTCTCTCTCTCTATATATATATATATATATATATACAGGGAGAAAATGAGAGAGGGACGTTATATATTTAGACAGATTTAAATAGAAATATGTATTCATATATAGAGTAAGAGAGTGATAAACGCTACAGATTTATGTACGTAAATTTGAATATATATATATATGTATATATATATATATATATATATATATATATATATATATATATATATACCCGTAAATTCTATCTATCTATCTATCTATCTATCATAGAATTCAATTAACGATATGCATATGTGTCTGTTCGAAAGAATAACAATATCCGAGGCGATGCCAGTCTACAAATCACTTTATACTCCCAGGCAAACACGACCGACTCATCCGTTGTTTGCAAAGAAATAAACCTGTTTGGAAAGAAATGCCGAGGAATATCTGCCAAAACTTCATTTTTCCCTGCGAGAAATCACACGAGCATGTAGAAATACGAAAACACTTGCTTGGAAGGCAAACTGGCTCCAAGCCAGTTCCCGGTAAGTGCTTTTTGGACGAAGTACTTTTAAACATTCAAACATAAGCCCAATTTTAAAAAAAAATGTTATCTTTATTATTTTCTGTAACTGCAGCGTTTTTGTATTATATCAAGTTTTTCCAGTCGTCAATTGTTTTATGGGTGAATTCTGGTTTAGCCAAACTACTTATACGTTGTTTATCAACAGCTATAAGTCAAAATATATCAGTCGTTCAATGTTGTATACTTGGAGTCTGAGGTTATGTTTCCAGTATTATAGAATATGGGTCTATCATTCATCACAATACTAGTGAGGCTAATACTATACCGACTGTATAATCAGCAGGGAATAAGGTTGGTTGGTTGTTTGGGTTTGATGGCATATCAAACATTGTATGTTATTTAATGCCAAATCCTCTTTATTCATAGAGATTAAAAATATGATTTCTAAACATTTTGTTGATAACATTTTTAAACAAGCCTGTTCTCATTTTTTACACGCTGTTAAATGGTTTCAAGTACTGTTATGTATCACTAACAATTATATTATATAAATTAAACATCAGTCATTTGTTTACAAACAGTTAAATGATTTAACAGTTCTATTTCTGTACCATTGCCATATACATGAATATGCGAAATGTACATGGGATGTTCATATATATATATATATATACATAGAACATGGGAATCTCGAAACACGAAAAACACTTACAACTTCTCAGTTCAAGTACGAAAATTTTTATTACCTTTGAGTTTAAAGGTTTTTCGACATAAGGAGAGAGAGGCATAATCTTTCTATTCTGGCTTTTTCATCTGCCCCCCCCCCCCATCTCGTGCGACACCTGCCCAAGGCTTCCGCGAGCAAGTGAAAGTCAACCCTTCTCGTCCGGTGTCTAGTCTCAACTCTACTAACTTTCTTCAAATTCCCAAAATCCTCCGTGCGCTTCCGGTGCGTGACGTCATTCTCAATTGCTAGCTCCGTTTCCCATCTCGGGCTATTGTGACATCTCTGAGTGACACGTCCGCTCCGCCCCCGTGCGCGCGTGTGAACACCTGCGTTAATGTTGCGCCTCTGTAACCCATGCACGAGCCGAAAGGTTCTCAGCCTAACTAAACCCAAAGGCATGAAACGAAATCCCTCGGCCGTTATATTACATTTCTAACAAATTAGTTAAGCATTAGTCATTTGTTTGCACTCAGTTTAAATATCAAACAATTCTATTTGACCCTTAGATAGGACCCTATTAGGTAATACTGGGTCAGAGTGGACCTGGAAGTAATGGCAATGAAGGTGTACTCTACATTCCCCAAAACTCTAAGACTGGAGCCTCAACATCAGATAGTTTAATGTCATATCCAGTATAGTCGTTGTTGGTTGTGGGGAGTCTTACCCCTCTGCAGAAATGCAGTTAGTGTATTCTACAGCCCCAGCCGACTGGGCTGTGCAGGGGATAAGATCTCTTCAAAGATCTGTATTCTGTGTATGGAAATAAATTGTATTCGGTAGTGAGGCTCTAATTATGCAGCTCTAGAGAGCGTGAAATATCCCTTGATTGCCATTACTCCCTGGTCCACTCTGACCCGGCGTGGTTGTAGTTGTTAGAGTCACGTATAATTTTTAATTTGACTGTGGGCTACATTAATAAATTGTCTTTTAAAATATTGATATTGCAGCTAAGTATTAAGGGTTTAATTGTTTAAAATGATTGTTAACTTTACTAATGCACCGACTCTTAAAAAATAAATATTGCAACTAAGTATGAAGTGTTTACCTGTTCCAAATGATTGTGCATTTAATTAGTATTTTTTCGCTGAAAACCTTGATATTGCAATTAAGTATGAAGTGTTTATCTGTTTGATATGATAGAAAACTTTATATATCGACTCTTAAAACATTGAAGTATTTACCTGAATAAAAGGATTTGTGGACTTTATTGATTCATTAACGCTTAAAAATGATATGGCAACTAACTATGAATTGTTTAACTGTTTAAAGAGATTAAAGGTACATTTTTATTATGCATATAAACGAATAACATAATTGTTAAGCTTACTTCGGCATAAAATAACCCCCAAAGTATCGAAATGTAGTAAAGTCAACCAACCAACTAACCAACCAATCAACCAGTCAAAATACGAGGATCATTAAA
>OY757919.1:76008260-76215760 GCA_963585895.1 Sepioteuthis lessoniana
TATCTCCCGCGGATGTGAAAATTAGCATACATGCACGTCGGTGTAAATGCGCATGTCTGTTCGTTTGCGCACGCGTGTGTATCTGTCTTAGCGCTTCACTGCATACATTTGCTCAGATATCAACAATAAAAATTAGGTTCTGGCGTCTATAAAATCCGAACATTGTATTATTTCTCGAGTTAATGTATATAAAACGATGGATAATGGGATGAAGCAGTTTTTCTTCTTTTTTTTTTAAATTTTTGTATGATTCTTGGATGTTTTCCTTCTCACGATCGCCTAATGGCAACTTTCCAGATTCAGCAAACATTGCCGAAAATCGACTCTTTGAATCAGTGAATTTAAATGCATGGAAAGAAAGCAAAGAAAAAGAAACAAAGGAAAAAACGTGTTTGGAATTACCGAAATATACATAGTTTTATAACACTAAAAGAATTAATCAGTCACCTGTGGTGAGACAACCTGCAAGTTAAGTGTGGATATAGAAACGGTGGATTTGCGTTTGAAAGTAAAGAGAGAGAGAGAGAGAGAGAGAGAGAGAGAGAGAGAGAGAGTGATCGAGAGAGAGAGAGAGAGAGAGAGAGAGAGAGAGAAATTGCAACTATAAATCATTATTGATGAAAATGCACTTCCTTGTTATACGCCTCGTTTGCTGAGTCGTTTGGGCATTTTTACCCAGCAAATCTGTATGTAATGAATAAATAGATAATAATGAAAATAAAGAATAAACAGTTTTAATCAACGATTCGAGATATAATCTAATATTTCCAGGAGAGATTAAGAGATAACTAATAGAGCACAAAAGAGATTGAATGAATACAATTGAATATGCATGAGAGAGAGAGAGAGAGAGAGAGAGAGAGAAATGGATTGAGATAGTGAAAGGGAATAGAGTGAAATATATGGTAATGGTTCGAGCCCTGATAAATGTAATGATTTGAAACACTGATATTCAATCCTCCTAAGTAAATGATACATTATCTCAAACTGATTTTCGACCAATAGAAGGGGCCCATAACAAGTACTACCACTCATGATGAGGGTGGATCTTCAAGTAATAACAATGAAAAGTGACTCCATACAGTGGGAGATGATGGATCCGAACCCTGGTTGATGCCAGGATATGGAATGCTGATATTCGATACATCCAGGTAAAAAAAAAAACAAAACAAAAACATCATCTTAAACTGATCAATTTGATCCCTAGAAGAGACCATATTAATTACTTCCACTTCGAATCTTGTAGTATTGACAAGAAAGCAGTGGTTCACAACTCTTCAACTCTCCAGAATTGGCACCTCACTATTGGATACAGAACTTTTAAAGATTTGATAAAAATAAGCTTAGCTTAGTAAAGAAAGAACTTTTACTGGTCCACACAGTGAGGATCAAACTCACAAACATTAACCAAGCTAGATACGCATCGCAATGTATGTAATGTAATCACGTAATTTAATTAAATATATTTGTCTGTCACTAAGTCTACCTTAGTTTAAAACAAGACCAGAAGTATGTATCTGGACCTCATTAACAATGGTCTGCCATCTTGGTGCGTTAACGATTTCCCCAAAGGTGGCGCTCGTTTTAAGTACGTTTAGATAAGTGGTACGACTAGTAAACCATTGCTTAGTTTGTTTCTGTATTTCGAAGACCAGCTTAAAAAATGTCCTGTGATGGGGAGCGACAATCACAGGTTGAGGAGTAATCAGAGATTCTGAATAAGGAAAGATCGTTCTTTGTACGACTTCACTTATTCTTTTCATTTTATGTCAGAATCAGGAAAGTGCGAGCTTTCAGTTGCACATGTTGTATTAGATTTTTTCTAATTCCTAACCATCAGACAGGTCATTGGTCATTTCCTGGTGTTTTTAAAAAATCATATTACATTTCATGTCATGGCAGACCAATTCATCATTAAATAAACGTTTATATTACGTTATATATATATACATATATATATATATATATATATATATATATATATATATGTCAGGGAAAAACTTGCAATAAATTCGACTGTATGAAAATGTACAGAAATGATAAAACATAAAGTTTTCAGTGGCTTATTTTATTTTACAATTATTTGCTAACTCAAACGCTTCGGTTTTTAGACCTTCATAAAAGTGTATAAGTTATTAAATGAAACAAAAGATGAGAAAGTTTGAAATCATTTAATTTCCGTTGATTCCGTGCTCTTTTAAATTCGTACGAATTAGTGTTCCAAAATCCATTTAAAAAATCGATTACACATCTATCTATCTATCTATCTATCTATCTATCTATTATTCAGTTCGTATCTACCAATTATAAACATTCCATAACATACCTATCCGTTTTTATCAATGTTAACCTTTTTCTTTCTATCTCTGTCCATTGTACATATCTTTCTATTAATAACGAAGCCAAATAATTTTGATTTAGAAATTTTGCAACTTTTTAGCTCCAATCTGACCAAATAAGAAAAAAAAAAAAAATCAAAAACAGCAAAAAACAAAAAACAAAAAACAACAAAAAACAAACAAACCAAAAACAAAACACGTAGAGGATGTTCGCAAAATTATTTTAACAGTAAATAATATAGTAACAGATTTGATGCAAAAGTTTTTTACCTTAAAAGTTGAACAATCTAGCGTTATAAAATTGTTGTGGGATCCTTACCCATCTTACCAAAATGGACTCTTTTCACCGTTATTAGTACGGAGAGATTTCGTTGCCAAGAGGCAGATCAATATCGGTGTTATCCGAACACTACGAGACTTCTTACCTTTTCTATCGTTCTTGTGTAATATAATCTATTATCTGATATCTGTGTTTGTGTTTTCATTAGTGACCCTTTCCGGGGCCACAACATACTGGCGACGAGGAACTCGAACGTTAAAAGGGACCCTCCAACAAGCAAAAGGGGTTAATCGCACCACATACTGGCGAAGATACATCGCAACAGCAAAGAGATACCCAACTACAAGTTGTTAAAGAATCTACAACAAAGTTTCAGCATACAACGAACCGAACAAGATTTTTGTTAAACAACTACAAGGTATCAAATTGTACAAACGACGGAGTGTGTCGGATAGCAGATATTTAAAAAAAATTCTGTAAGATTGTCACGTAATCCAAAAGTGATTTTCATATTTTTCTTTCTTCCTCCCCCTTCAGAGAGAAAGATTTAATTCGGCGCTTACAGTTTGTGTTGTACAAAAAACACACACACACCCACAGTAATTATACTTGATTTCTGGGGATATTTACTGAAGAAAAAAAAAAACTTCCCCCGTGCAGTGAAAAAAATGGAAGACCTTAAAGAAATGTTTGCACAAATGATGAAGTTCCAAATGAAGTCTCAACAAAAAAAAAAAAAAAAAAAATGAGGAAAAACTCCTTCAACTTCAGAAAGAAAACGAAGAAAGAATCTTAAAAGCGAGGAAAAACAACAACTTCAGAAAGAAAACGAAGAAAGAATCTTAACAAACGAGGAAAAACAACAACGGTTCTTCCTTGAATTGCAAAAACAACAAGAAGCACTTTTTAAAAGTCTAAGTAATAACCAGCCTACAGATTGTACAACTATTTTCACTCAAAATGCAGTGTGGAACGCACTCGAAACTTTTTCCTACGCACCAGATGATAAGAACTTCGAGGCATATTATAGAAGATATGAAGATATCTATATTACCGACAATGCCGATTGGACTGATGCAAAAAAAAAGTCCGGCTTCTTCTACGAAAACTATGAACTGTGGAACACAACAAGTTCGTAGATTATATCTTACCAAAAAAAAACAAAAAACAAAAAAACTTGCGAACTTGGCTTTTTAGAAACAGTTAAATTACTGTCAGAATTATTCTGCTCCAAAATATCTCTATTCTACAATATATGGAAATGTCTAAACTTAAGAAAAAGGGACAGTGATGATTATTTAGGGTTTGCCTCGGTCGTCAATAAAAACTGCGACGATTTTAAACTAGACGAATTGTCAGCGGATAACTTCAAATGTCTGATATTCGCACAAGGCCTAGTGTAGGCAAAAGACGCGGAAATCAGACGCAAAGTTTTGTCGAAATTAGAGAACGAACCCGATCTCACACCTCAAAAACTGGCTGAAAACTGTCAGAGGATAGTGAGTGTCAGAAAAGACTAAAAAATATCGAGGAGTCTGGTGTTGCTTACGTAAGGAAAGTCAAGATCCCAATCATACTCTCCGGTAAAAGAGAGAAAAAATATATGATTACACAAAATTTCAATACAGGCAGACTAGTGACAACCAAAAAAAAAACCCACCCAGTACTTGCTACCGCTGCAGAAAATTACATTGGGCCAAGGACTATCCCAATCGTACAAAAAATTGTCAAAACTGCGATAAATTCGGACAGTGTAGAAACAGAAAACAAAAACAAAAAAAAAAAAAACAGAGTCAGACATACAAAAAGCGAGGACAAGTCAGACAAAGTCGTTCGTAAATACATTATAGTCAAAGTACTAAATAAGTCGGTAAGATTTCCGTTAGTCTCTGGTTCTGATTTATCAATAATAATCTTACAAACTTGGAGAAAATTAAATAGGCCACTAATAAAGATGACAAGCAAGACGGCGCGAACGGTAACAGGAGACAAAATAAAATTTGAAGGCGAAATAATTATCCCAGTATCACTAAATGGTATAACCAAAAAATTAAAAGTCTTCCTACTGAAGAACACAGAAAATTTGTTTGGGTCGGACTGGTTTCAGAAATTTAATCTTTGGGATCAACCAATTAACACGTTTTGCCAAAAAGTAGAATGTATTACGGCCGAAGCTGAAAAAATTAAGATGGAACTAAAAGGTAGTTTCCCCGAAGTATTTTCAGCTGGTCTTGGCAAATGTACTAAAATTAAGGCAAAATTTGAAGTGAAGGAAACTACACGCCCCATTTTTAGAAAGAAGCGAAACGTACCGTTCGCTGCGACCGAAGAAATAAATAAAGAGCTAGACCGATTAGTGAATATGGGCATATTATCGAAAGTGGAATTCAGCGAATAGGCTGCTCCAACGGTATAAATAAGAAAAAAATCTAAGGAAATCCGGATATGCGCAGATTTTTCTACAGAATTGAGCGCTGCACTCAAGGGTTATCAGTATCCACTCCCCAGCCCAGAAGAGGTTTTTAATAAATTAAATGGAGGAAAGGTCTTTTCAAAAATTGACTTAAGCGAGGCCTACCTCCAGATTCCAGTAGAAGAAAACTACTCTGTATTAACACACACAGAGGGCTGTAAAAATTTGACAGACTAGTTTTTGGAATAAAAGTCGCACCGGCTATCTTTCAACAGATGATGGATACAATGCTGGGTGGCTTTAACTTCACTTTCGCTTATCTTGATGATATTGTAATTATTAGTAAAACGAAGGAGCTACACAGAGAACATCTAAACAAGGTTTTCGGACAGATACAGGAATTTGGGTTCAAGGTAGAGGAAGAAAAAAGGCGATTTCTGTATGAACAAAATCAAATATCTGGGACATATCATTGACAAAGACAGGAGACGTCCTGACCCCGAAAGAGCTACAGCTATCAAGGATATGTCTGCCCATGATAATGTTACGACATTACAGAACTTCCTTAGACTTGCCAACTACTACCAAAGTTTCATAAAAAATTTGCAAGGTCTCCGCGCCCCGCTAAACGAACTACTAAAAAAGATAAGAAGTGGAGATGGGCGCCCGAATGTCAAATAGCATTTGACCAAATTAAAAAGGCATTAACATCTGATCTTTTTCTCACGCACTATAACCCAAAACTGGAGATTATTGTCGCAAGCGATGCCACCTCATATGGGTTTGGTGTGTGTATCCTACATAAAATACCCGATGGGACAAAAAAGCCAATCTAGAACCCTTCTTCCGACAGAAAAGCATTATTCCCAGATTGAAAAGGAGGCATTGGGAATAATATTTGCTGCGACAAAATTTCATTGATACTTGCATGGCAGATTCTTTACTCTACAAACAGACCACAAGCCCCTAATAACCATTTTCTGATCAAAAAAGGGTCGACCAATTTATTCTGCCAATAGGCTGCTAAGATGGGGAACGATTTTACTGAATTACAATTTAAAAATCGAATACCTCCCGTCAAACCAAATTAGCCACGCAGATGGACTACCAAAGCTGGTACCGAAGTATAGTGAACCCTTCGAGGATACAATAATAGCAGCTTTACGAACAGACTGTGAAATTAAAAACATGATAGCCAACACCATCAAAAACTGCCTGTGACGCTACTCGAGATAAAAAGCGAAGCAATGAAAGACGACTTTATAACCAATATTAAACAGAAAATCACAGCAAAAAACGAAAACGTACCAGAAGTATTTTCACTGTGACAACGTTCTCCTATATAGTGAAAGGGTCGTAATACCAAAGAAGTTGCAAAACAGAATTTTAAGATATTTCCACACGGGGCACCCGGGAATATATAGAATGAAGAGTCTCATGTGAAGCTATGTTTATTGACCGAAGATGGATAACGACATTACAGATATGATAGAAAAATGTAAAGGCTGTGCCATAGCGGCAAAAGCACCGCCACTACTTTCAAACCTTGGCCAAAAACAGAACAACCTTGGTCGAAGATACATGTTGATTTTGCGGGTACCCTGGAAGATTTCTACTACTTAATTGTTGTGGATAGTTACTCTAAATGGCATGAGGTTCTCAGATGCAGAAGACCTACTACGGGGACAACTATTGGGTTCATACATGAACTATTTGCGCGGTTCGGTGTAGTAGATTGTGTGGTCAGCGACAACGGAAGCCAAGTCACATCAGTTGAATTCAAGGGGTTCTGTGAAACCTTCCAAATAAAGCACATAACCACACTGCAACGGCCAGGCTGAACATTTTGTAGACATGTTAAAGCGAGCACTCAAAAAAGCATCAGGTACACCGACGGACAAGGCGCTACAGCAATTTCTGCAGGTATACAGAATCACACCCAATCCCAAATCACCACAGGCAGTCTCACCAGCCGAGACAATGTTTGCCAGAAAGATAAGATCCGTCTTCGATAAGCTACTCCCGAAACAAAATAAGCTACGAAAGACCACATTAGCGCCTACAAAAAGGTTCAACCCAGGAGAAAAAATTTACTTTAAAAGAATATCAAAATAACACGTCCTGTTGGAAACGTGGAATAATTAAAAAAAGAATTGGTGATATGGTGTACATTGTAGAAAGATCCAAATACAAACATAAGAGACACCAGAACCAATTACAGAAACGCCGTTTGAACGACTCCAACGACGTACCACAAACAGAAGAGTCAATAGACACCATTTTCGACATGTTCGATTTAGATCCTCCCCAACCAACACCTGAAATACGGCGGTCAGGAAGAAAAAGGAAATATTAACAGCACTTTTACGAAGTAAAAGGCTTGGGGGAGGAATGTTGTGGGAGCCTTACCCATCTTACCATAATGGACTGTTCTCACCGTTATTAGTACGGAGAGATTTCGCTGCCAGAAGCAGATCACTATCGGTGTTATCCGAACAGTACAAGACTTCTTACCTTTTCTATGTAACCCTATCTTTCTTGTGTAATATAATCAGTTATCTAATATCCGCGTTTGTGTTTTCATTAGTGACCCTTTCCGGGGCCACAACAAAAATATTCCATAAACTAGATTAAATTATATCAAACGCCTTCTTGTTTGTTTGTGTTTTATGACATATCAACCTTTGCCAAATCCATAAACAGTTCTCTTTCAAACAATTCAATTTAGCATAAGTACACAGCTTAATTGTCATTAACATGTCTATTTTAAGTCAGTATAACTATAGTTTTTTGTTTACACACAGTTAAATATCATAACAGTTCTATTTCAAACAATTCAGTTTAGCGTAAATACAGTTTCAATGTCAAAAACATTTCTATTTCAAGCAATTAAGTTTAGCATAAGTACAGGGTTTTGTTATATTTGGCCCATAGATAGGACCCTCTCAGGTGCTACCACTCCGGGCCAGAGTGGACTCGGGAGCGATGGCAATGAAGAGGTAACTATGCATTCCCCCAAGCTTCAGCATTACTGGAACCTAACCATCAGCTTATTTCTTGTCATATCCAGGACACTCGTTTGGTGGGGTTACATCTCTGCAGATAAGCAGTCGGTGTATTGTACAGTCCTAGCCGACTGGGCAATTGTCTTCTTGAATGAGTTTTACGTTTCTTTCCATTGTTTCAATCGACAATTTCTTTTGTTGTGGCCATGTTTCTTTTCAATTCAGTATGCTCAACTCTTTGAAGTGTTAAACAATTTACATATTTAAGCTTCTGCTTGTGTTTATTGCTAAATTTCAAATTACATAATTTTTTCATCAAGAACTATTATATTTTTCTCTAAGAGAGTATAGAAAAAAAAAATCATACCATTAATTTAGATAATATACTCTTGCTTGTTTAAAGTATATCTTATAAATCCATAATGATCAATTATTAAAAAAAAGTTTTGCATCTTATCTGTTATAATCATATTTACTGCTAAATAAAAAAAACCCAACAAGATTTCTTATTCAATAGTTTAAAAAAGGACTAGAAGTTACCTCAGTATCCTTCACGAATCTATAACAATACGTTTCATGTGTGCATAAAACACAATTTTCAAACAGGTCTGTTACAATTGTATTTTATTCACACATAAAACTTTTAACTACTGAACCGTGAAGCATACTGAGGTATCTAATTCAATCCATATATAAAAAAAAATATATATATATATATATATATAAAAACTAAAATAGATACCTTAGTATGCTCCTCAGTTATATATATATATATAGGCAGCATTTTCTCTTGTAAACATGTTTGATTGAATAAGACAGGTGTCTAAAGACTGTACTAAATCAACTCATGAAATTCTTTGCAACAGAACTCTGAAGGATACTGAGATATCTAGTTTATATATATATATATATATATATATATATATATATATATATATATATATATATTAAAATAGATGCCTCAGTTTGCTTCTCGGTTCTGTATATATATATATATATATATAAAGAAGATGAGTTGGGAAACGATTCTATTTGAGAATATGTAAGTGGATTCTAATAAATCTCCAGAAGTGCTCAATATATGATAATTAATGTATAAATTTCATGCAGAGCACATTCCATATAATTGAAAAAATCTCAACAAACCGTCATTCGACATTATAAATTTATTTCAACTCAAAAGAGAAACCAACCTCTTCAGATAATCATCACACAATGGAGAGAAAGAATTGGTCATAAATTTTTTATATATATTTTGAAATGATTCTTACTCGTTAAAATGGGGGAGGCGGTGGGGGACAAAAAGACATGGGTAGAAGTTGGTGTCAAACCCGGATGTAAGGACATGTCTGGTGCCATGTATGTATATGTATCAAAAAAAATTTACACTGCTCAGAAAACCTTCAGCAACTAAAATCTTATCAATTAATTGACCTATTTTACTCAAAGAAAATATCTCTATTTATTTTTTTTGTTATGGAATACGTGTCGATATAATACCAAACTGTTTAGTTAAAAACAATTTTTGGTTTTATTTGATTTCAAATTTAGCATTAATTAATTTCTTCATACTTTTATATATTTTTTCATTCTGAATACCATTAAAATCATTGATATTATAATAATAATTATCAATTAATAAAAATATTATAAATAATAAAAATAACTATTATTAGAGTTATTGCTAATTTATCCTTATCATTTCATTTCCAATAATATTAATAATAATACTGATACCGTTAATCTGATCATACTATAGTTATCTATCAATTTTTCTATTTTAACGCTTTTTATGAGAGTTCAAATCTATTTTGTGGCGGCATTTAAATATCAGTTCATTACGTATTAGTTCATTACGTTTATTCAATGGTTGGCTTGTAAATTTATATCTAATGATGCTTATTAGTAGCCAGCTATTACTATTATTATAATTAATTTAATTCTTTCGCTTCTTTCAGTATTCGTATCCCCGAAGATAGTTCCAGCTGGGGCCGAAAGTACTTAGAAAAAATATGGCGCCTTTTTTAATTCATTCCATCCAGATGTCAAACAACTCATAAGGAGACTTGAACTGATCATCTATGAAATAGGTAGAAGTGAAGTATCTGTTTTATTCAATCACACACACACACACACACACACACACATATATATATATATATATATATATATGTGTGTGTGTGCGTGTGTGTGTGTAAAAAAATATTTTTTGTAGGTTCAAAGAGAGAAAAAAGTAAATATTTCAAAAGGAATAGGTCCACTCTGTGATTTATATTATTTAAAGAATGTTTTACTTAGTTATTACAGACTAAGATTGTTGCTTTCGTCAGAAAACATTTAGTAATTTATTAGGTTCTTTCTTAGATGTGGCACAAGACTATATGACTGGGACACCCAGTGAGACTCGAGCTCACTCGAGTTTCTTAACAAAAGCAACAAGCTGGAAACATACACTTATGTGAGAATGAAATAAATAATTATTGAAAAATATAAATCTCTTTGTGGACCTATTCATTTTGAAATATATATATATATATCGAATGGATACAGTGATTCGATTTCAAACCTGGATGTGGCTATTTGCATTTCTCATAGAAGTAATAACTTTAGGAAAGGTATTAATCCAGTTATTCTCACTCCAGCTATGGATATATAGTAGGACAGGCCGGGCTCTTTAACCTTGGCATGGCAACCAGTCTTGGAGAAAGAGAACTCTGAATTTAAACGTGTTAAACTTCGTTTAGAAATTGACCTTGTGTTGCATTCTGCTCATGCGGAAAGGTTCGTAGATACACACACACACACACACACACACACATATATATATATATATATATATATATTGTGTGTGTGTGTGGTTGCATGGAAGATTACTAGTTACCTTTGTAGCAAACCTCCCCTTTCCTTGTTACCGATGCTATACACGAGAAAAATGAAATCCAATACAATTTGGCCCAAATATCGTTGCAGAAATTGCTAAGGGTTGAAGAACGCGTCAAACTACCTTAACAGCCATAACTCTGCAATTTTTTCTCAAGATTTCAGTTTTAAGAAACAAGAAAAACTCACTCGGAAAAAAATCTGGTGAGTATAGAGCGTGCTTCACTCTCACATCCTGTATTTTACAAAAAGCTTCTAAGAAAAAAGAATCTAAATATCATTCTCGGATGTCCTCGTGGTGTAATGGTTAAAGCGATGGTCTGCGGAATCGTAGTACGCGAGTTCGAACTCCAGTCGCGCTATTACGTTCACTTTCGGGCAAATACCCTTGGGAAAGGTATGAACCCCCTTATTCTCCCACTAGCTATGGGTAAATAGTAGTACAGACTAGGTTCTTCAGCCTTGGTGAGGCAACTAGTCTAGGAGAAGGAAAACTCTGAATTCAAACCTGTTAAACTCCGCTTAAAAATTGACCTTGTGTCATATCCTGCCCGAGCGGAGGGGTTGGTAAATAGTACCCTATGGGTTAAATAGCACCAACACTTTTCTTCTAGGATGGCTTTGGCATTAAATAACCAACTAAGGTTGTAATGCCATTAAACAAAGAAACCAAACCAAACTAAACATCATTGTCGACGTCTATACATTATCTATATAAATTGCAAAGCTGTGCATACACAGGCTTTCACCTCCTTCGGGAGGGTTGGGTTTATTGCCCGACGCCTGAGGCGCCCCAAAAGGGGAATGCTGACGGGACCGAGGGCATTTTTGGAACCTGCCGGATGCGTGTGGGCCCACCATAAAAAGGCCTTGTGCCATACTTGCCCGTTCGGTGGGGCGAGTAACAAATACCGCATACACCTTCGTTTAAATTTTAAGTTTTAAATGAAAAAAGAATAAAATAAAGATTCAGTTTTGATACCTTGATTATTTCGCTTATATTCTCATGCATTGATTTTAATTAATATTTCTAGTTACTTCATTGTTTTTACAAGTATTTCCTTAACGTCTTTATGCCTGTCCGTATGTCCATCAGAAGAGTAAGACCCACTGCTAAAAGAGGCAACTGGATATGACACTAAATTGCATCTAATGGGGAGACTTTAGTTCTTGAGATCTGGGGAGTGTGGAATGCTCTTTTATTGTCCTTAATCCCAGGTTTATTTTGACCCGGAGTGGTTAACATTGTTAGGGTCTCATCAATGGGTCACATGTATCTGTTTAAAAATTATTCGTGTTCAAAAATTATTCGTATTTGACCCTGTGCAAAAAAAAACAAAAAAAACAAAAAAAAACAAAACCAACAAACAAAATTAAACAACTTGACTAACTACACAAAAATATAAATATGACACGAATTCCTATCCTCAAAGTTAAAAATAACCCTTGAAGGCTTGACATGCCGTTAAGATCAATTAATCGATTAACGTCTTTGTTCAGAAATGAACGAATACTTCAAAGTGATATGAAGGGCTCTACTGGGTACTATTTGAAGAAAACATTGCTTAACTTGAATATTCCTGTTTGAGACAAAGGCTAATTCCAATATCCTGCTGACCAAAAGCAGAATGGCCAGTGTGAACACTGTGATCAGCTCCTTACTTAAAATTGATTCAAGCAGAATTTCGACATCGACGTAATTCACTTATTTATTGTCTCTATCAAGGCAAAGCATCAATTACTAGGGCGATTTACGGAAGGATATAATAACCATAATCATTAAAACAGACATTATTGGAATTATTCCCATAAAGCGATTATAAAATCGTTTGCACACTCAATTATTCAAGCATCAAGCGTAATGAAGATGGGTCTTAGATATTAACAGTATATTTTCGCATATAGGCAACGGTATTTCCACGATGGTGTCAATATTTACAGTCTAAGCCGTTCGAACTAATCAAAATAAGATTGTACTTTGCTTGCAAATTCTCTGCTCACACCAAGATAATTTTGCAATATAATGAATTATTACAATGATATATCAAACAATTGATAAGTCCAGGGTTATTTTATTCCTAAAGAATTGGAAATTATGTTTATTCTATGTTCATATTTTTATCAATTGTGTAATTGTCTTTTAAGAGGTTGTTTTTTTGCACGCAGTTAAATAATGGCAATTATTCAGGTTTAATAAAAATGATTTATTGTATAGATTCAAGTATTCCAATCTGATACAATTTATTCACGCTTTTTTTCAGGTACTTATTTCAATTTAATTCCTGTCATTTATTTGCACACATTTCCATTGGCCTAATGAGTAGAGTGTTCGCCAGTGGTCCCGGAGACCGTGGTTCAATCCCAGGTCGTGTCATATCAAAGACTCAAAAAAGGTACTTGAGGCCGCCTTGCTTACACTCAGCATTACTAGTTACAGATCAAGGGTAAAGTGGAGCAATCCAGGAAAAGGATTAGCGCTCTTCTCTACATCCCGGTGTAGTAGCTATTGAAAAGGGAGCCCTCGGGTTACATTCGACTAAGGTCAACAACTTTGATTTACTTTTATTTTTACACAGTTGTATGGTTTCAGGTAACTAATAATAATAATCCTTAATAAACAATTATTGCTTCAAGTAACTATTCTTAATACAAATAATTTTCTGTTGTATTATATCAAGCATTCCTATTGAATGTAAAGATTTTTTAAATTGATCTATCTAATAGGAGTGCTTAAAGCTGTACAACTTTGCATTTTTTTCTATTAGATAGGAATAATTGGCGTCTATGAAAAAACTCTTAAAAAGACAACTATAGACAAAATAAACGTAAATGTAAACGTACAATGTTCGCGATTCCTTAACCTTTAGATATAATATACTCCCTGACGAGTTAAAATGCTGTTAAAATCAAGCATTCAATTAATCATACTAAAATCGAGCATCTTAGGAACTGATTCTTGGTGAGGTGCAAGCACAGAGAACTAAATGAAGAATGTTATGATTTATCCCTGTGGTTGGTTGGTTGGTTGGCTGGTTTTACAAAATGTCAACCATTGTTTATGTATGTGTAAAAATGCGCAACACAGTTAACTCCCTTGGATTTTGGTAGGGAATACTTCCGGTCCGGAAGAGACCACGGAAAGAACCTCAGTAGAAATAAAGACGTAGTCGAGTTAACACACGTGTTGCTGTTATCTACCTATTTGTGCCCGGAAATAATCTCTTTCTCTAACAGGTCCAAGTCCTAACTCTACTCAGGTAAGCCTTATCTCACCTTCGTTTTTGAATATAACAGTTGTAGTTTTTTTTAATGCTGATCCTAGTCTTTATATTCTTATAAGCAATTGTATAGTTCCAAGAATATAATTATAATCATCTGCGATTAATTATAGTTTCAAGTAACTATTCTTTATTCGTGTCGTAATGGCTAAAGTGCTAAACTAGGGCCTCGAAGGAAACGGGTTCGAACTCCTGTCACGGTATTACGTTTCGGACTAATACCCTTGGAAAAGGGTTGAACCCCCTTATACTCCCCACCCAGCTATAGGTTAAATAGTATCACTGCTGTTCTCCAAGGATGGCTTTGGCTTTAAATAACCTACAATATTTGATATGTCATTAAACAAAGAAACCAAAAACAAACCAAGCTATTCTTAGTACAAATAATTTGAACACAGTTAATATGTTTCAAGTATTCCTATCTAATACTAATAATTTACCTACAGTCATATGGTTTCAAGTATTCCTATCTAATTCTAATAATTTTCAAACAGATCAATCTAATCAATCGATGAAATTTACACGAACTAACACTTCATGTTCCAGTGGACCTAGGAGTAATGTCAAAGAAGAGGTGATTCGATTTTCCGCAGAGTTCCAGTTCACAGAATTCAGCTTAGTTTCCAAGCCAGGAAACATTTAAGTACCTTAATTTATACTAAAACGAATTTTTTTTAATGACGTTATTGTTTGTTTTTGTTTAATTCTTTATTCGGTTAATATAATGGTTAAAATAGATTTCTTAACTCGAAAGTACCTTTGTATAATGGGCTCAGAAATGCTATTCGTGTTTTTTAGGCCTTCAAACCTAAATAAACTATTACCCACATTGAACACCAACTTTCTGGCTGAACTGTTTGATCTGTGAATCTACTCAAGTATGAGGGGTGCTTCAAAAGTAAATTGATTTCCACGGACAGTACAATTGATAGAGGTAACACAATATCACTATTGGATTGTATTAGCATAATTTCTGAGACGAAACTTCTGTGTCTACTCTCGTGTTCGACATAAAGAAGGCCGAAGAACGTATAGGCCGAATCGTTCTGAGTATAACAATAAGATAAAGACAATAGTCCGAATATTCTAAGGGATAAAAAAACCATTGGATAAAGCAATTTTCCCGTTGAAACGTCTCTGGTTAATGACGCTTAGAAAAAGCACAAATGTTCTGCTCCAAAATACTATTTTTTATACAGTCTAACCAATATGGAAAAATAGAGTTTTGCAGCTGAAAACTTGGGTTATCTAACGACTTTTAAAAAATTACCGCTGTATCTTGTGAATTTTCTGGGAGGCATTACTTTTGAAGCGTCCATTCTATATTCAGTATCTATGATGCCATCCAAGTGAGAGCTAATGTCTTTTCCAAATATATTTATTTTTGAATTAGCAGAAGAGCCGGGAATTTGTCCCTATAATAGAAATCCAAACCTTGTGAAAATCGGTTTGATGTTTGTCGACTGTAAAGCGGAATCCTGCTAATAATAATGCATTCAGGAAATACCAACAAAACGATATATCCGATGCGGACATTAAAGATCTATCAGGCGAGCTAAATGAAACCAGATCTATTCCGAGAGATTTGGACGTTTTCATGTCGATTGGCGTACCTCATTGACCAATCGCAGCGGCTCCACATTTTCCTCCTAGAAGCCT
This sequence comes from Sepioteuthis lessoniana, assembly GCA_963585895.1. NCBI lineage: Eukaryota > Metazoa > Mollusca > Cephalopoda > Myopsida > Loliginidae > Sepioteuthis > Sepioteuthis lessoniana. Next base: position 76,024,115 of record OY757919.1, read on the forward strand.
TACTCCCGCCCGCAATCTCGTTTACTTATGCGCACAAATATGGCCTTGTATCTGTCAAATTCAAAAGTCATGTAAAAGTCGACTAATGAGCCATGAAGACAAGTCACTTCCGTGTCACGAGTTACAGAGTCCCGGATGGGGACGATCACATGCACGCAAATGCAAATGGACACATCTTTAGAAACTGGCCACTGAGCAAGAGTTTATTCCTTCGAGTTGGAAAGGCTAGAGTCCGACAGCAAAGGTCTATCAATAGACGCTGGGCAGACGGCCAAGTGATTTAGTTGCTGGGAGCCAACTGTAAAGGCTGTGAAAGTGTGTGGAGAGCAGCCGTCTTAGTGGTGATGGAGGTGGTGATGGTTAGGAGTTGTCGTTGATTATGTTTCGGGATCAGGCGATGGAGAGAGATGGTTGAAGGAAGAGCGGAAGCTGGGATTAAATAGCTGTGTGACGCCCAGTTAGATTGACAAGCGGAGATAGTGAACAGAATTATATAATGATGGCAAATAAGGGGGGAAAGAGAGAGAGAGAGAGAGAGAGAGAGAGAGAGAGAGAGAGAGAGAATCAATATGAAGCAAATGAGATGACTACTTTGATAATTAGCGTAAATGGAAGGAAATACCGAAGCACGTATATTTCTACAGACACTACAATATTCAATTCTTACATATATATGTATATGTATATATATATATATATATGATAAGAAAAAGATAAAAGCAAATGAGAAAATTGTGGGAGAAAAGTGCTCTACGCTACTACAGCAGGGAAGGTATCGGCCGTTGAAAAATATCAAATTATGAACACTGAAAGTTCATTACTTTACGTTTTATGTGGTGTGCACAATTATCAGATGGAAAATTGAGAAAAGTGACTTATCAGTTGTAATTATGGAGTGGTGCAATGTGACTTGTTGGATGGAAGTACATGTGTGATGTTGCTCACAAATGCTTTTACAGAATAAAGGAAAATGCTCACTTTCATTATATATATATATATATATATATATCATAAAGCTCAATGTCTGCGTCTTTGCGTTTGTGTGTCTGTAGATCTATAGGACGAAAGGGAATCGAACATAGATGTAACAAAGTATGTATTCTTATATAAGATTTAACGAGAAAGACAATGAGCTACAAGAAATTTACTTTCCAGTTCGATTAAGAGGGTTTATAGGAAGCAAACGCCCCCGGTAAAAATTCAGATACCTCCGATTTTGTTGAAAATAAAAAAAAAATTACTACGAAAAATCAATTAAAGTCGATATCCAAAATTTCCCTGTCTTACAATAATATTTACCCGCCACCATGAGGTTTATAACACGGCGCAAAGCCTCTTTGAAAGTGAAAATACATCCAGTTTTTATGGGAGATATATAAAAACAAAGTATGTATTCTAAAGTAAGATTTTACAAGAAAAACAATAAAGTACATGAAATTCACTTTCCAGTATAACTAGGAGGCTTAAAGAAAGTAAACGCCCTAGAAGAAAATTTAAATACTTCTAATTTTAATTTATATATATATATATATATATATATATATATGAGCATATATATTTATATATATATATATATGTATAAGTGTACAAATTGGATCTATCTGCATATATATGCATATATATATATACGTATATATATATATATATATATATATATATATATCTATATATATATATGTATGTATATATATACATATATATGAATGTATATGTACATATGTATACGTATATGTGCATATATATGCATATATATGAGTATATATGCATATTCATATACATATGACCGTACATGTATATATTTATATATATATGAGTATATATGTTGATATATGAGTATAGATATGAAACATATATATCTTCATATATATATATATATATATATATATGTATGCATGGATATATATATATGTATATGTATATATAGAAAAGTGAATTGTTTGACTTAACTGAATAGCTTGAAATAGAAATGTTTTTGACAATTAAACCGTACTTATATTTAAACAGCGTGCTTATGCCAAACTAACTTATTTGAAATGGAACTGTTTTTTGACATTGAAACTGTACTTACACTAAACTGAATTAGCTGAATTTTAAATAGAACTATTCGTATAAAAATTGATTTGTCGTTAAATAACCGACAAAGGTTGATATGCCATAAAACCCAAACAACCAACCATAATGTAATATAATGGCCGAGGGACTTCGTTTTATATCTTTGGGTTTAGTTAGGCTGAGAACCTTTTGGCTCAGTGCACAGGTTACTTAGGTGCAACATTAACGCTGGTGTTCAAGCGTACGCGCGGAGCGGACGTGTCACTAAGAGATGTCACAATAGCCCAGATGGGAAACGGGGACTAGAGAGTGCGAATGACGTCCCGCACCGGAAGCCCACGGAGGATTTTGGGAATTTTGAAGAAAGTCAGTTGAGTTGAGTTCTACCTCGGGAGAAAACGGTTGGCTTTCGCTTGCTCGCCGAAGCCAGGCCAGTGGCCTTTGTGGCGGGTGCCACATGTGTTACGGGGGCAGATGAAAAAGCCAGAATAGAAAGAATGTGTATCTCTCTCCTTATATCGAAGAACCTTTAAACCTCAAAGGTAATAAAAAGTTTCGTACCTGAACTAAGAAGTCGTTAGTGTTTTTCGTGTTTCGAGATTCCTATGTTCTATGTATATATGTTACGAACAATCTATGTACGTTTCACGTATTCGTATCTGGCTATGGTACAATAATACATGCATTTGTTATAAAAATATATTTAAGATTTCATGATACAAGCTAAAGAAGACAAATATAGGAAATTTTGAGGCATCGTTGGTATTTGAACTAATGATCGTTTTGGTTCAGGCACAACTGGTACCGTGAACAAACAGAATTTCAAACATCATTGAGTTATTGCTGGTGTTCACACTGATAAACTTTTCAGGAAAAGTGCTGCTAATAACGCGAACACATGAAATTGCTAATTACAAAAATTATTTATATCGGCACGTGTATGTTTTCTGTTTCAACTGCTACTTTCATTTCATTTTTAGATTTTTGTATGAGTTGTACCATGAAGTTAAATGGCTCAAATAAATACCACAGTTGAAACTCTAAGGGAGCAGAGAACTCGGATGTTACCGTTGAACCCCATGTTAACATGCCAGTAATTACAGTGAGGTGTGGATTATCAGTGTAGGGTGTAATTGGAGCATTCTTTTTAGAAAACACAGATATTAGTCAAAGTGGGTATACATTGTTTAGTGAACACCCTATATATATATATATATCATCATGTAGTGCCACTAGCACGGATATCCCTGACCTTCTCTCGCCTCTTCTCCCTATCGTTCATCGCCTCTGGCAGATCTTCAGGGCTATATCCCGTATCCTCACATAGCTGCTGTATGTATGTTCGAGTTGGTCGTCCTGCTTTTGCTCGGCCATATGTGGGGGTTCATTAGAGTACATCACTTATGAGCTCGTCCCTGCTTCTCCAGCAGTGTCCTGCATGTCTGGTTCGTCTAACTTGGATAGTTTTTGTAATGGGAGGTAGGTGGCCGTATAGTTGGTGCCTTGTGGGGTGTTGCCGCCGGGACTTGTTCAATATTGCTCGCAGCATTCTTGTGTAATTGCCGTTTAGCTTCTTCTCCAGGCGTTTTGTTAGCGTCCAAGTTGTGCATCCATACAGCAGTATGTTATTGTAGGTCCAAAGAAAGAATAAAAATATATTTTAAAATAGAAAGGTCCACGAAGAGATTTTTATTTTTTGAATATAAATTAGAAATACAAATCTTTTCGTGGACCTTTCGGTTTATATATATATATATATATATATATATATATATATATATATATATATATATATAACTGTCATTTCTCTTGTTCCAGGTCTGAATTCTCTATAAAATCATGGCACCAAAATACCTTCTTCTTTTCACTTTAAATAAATTTCTTAGCAGCCTGCTACGTAACTTCATAAAGGCAACGATTTCTAAAATAGGGCTTACTAATCTACTCGTGTTTCTTTAATAATCTCATATTAAGGTAAAAAGAAAAAGTGAACATGTTCATAAGATAAATTGATTAATTGATTTTAACAGCATATCAACCCGTCTAAAGATTAAGGAATCGCGTTCATTGTACGTTCATATTTACATTTTTTGTGTAGTTGTTTCTTTGTATACGGTTCCATCGAATACGAATAATTTTTAAACAGATCCATTTGACCCATAGATGAGACCCTAACAGGTACTACCACTCTGGGTCAGAGTAGACCTGAGAGTAATGCCGATAAAAGGGTAGTACACCCTCCTCAGGTTTTCAGAATAGGAGCTTGGCTGTGTCATCACCAGGACACCACTTATTTTGGGGGTGGGTTTTTTCCCTAACAGGAGTTACAGGCAGTATGTTCTAAGCTCCATTAGCAAGGCGGAAATACATTGAAACGGAATAACTTCCTTTTTTATTTTTCTAAAAAACTTTAGAAAGGAGACACTATTCTACCTTCCAAATGACTCTATTTTAAAGGATCTTAAATTGTTTTGTAATTCGGATAATAATAAAATGTTTTATATAATCAACCTTATTTTTTAGTCGACCGACTCTGTATGGTAAGTGTTTATGTATTAAAACCCTCTTTTTAAAACTGTGTACCGAAAGTTGTTTTAGATTTTTTTTTAAACGTTGAAAAGAACGCTACGGTTTTCTGAGAATTAATTTTATCCGAAAAATCCTTCAAGTTTTGCATATATATATATATATATATATATATATATATATATATATATATATATATATATATATATATATGTATATGTATATATATATAGCCATTATACGCTTTCATCCAATTTGACATCGTAGAATTATCTATCTATCTATCTATCTATCTCTCTCTCTCTCTCTCTCTCTCTCTATATATATATATATATATATATATATATATATATATATATATATATTCAACAAGAATCGAAGTGTGTGTGTGTATAAATATATGTATATATAAATAATCTATTATTAAACGCCTAAAGAATTTTACATTTTTTTTTTTGGTTCCCTGTTTTGGAATCTGGGGGTTAAGAAGACAATTGATAGATTTCTTGTGGGGACCAGAATTAATTTTCTCCGTTATGTTCCGTATTGTCTCTTACGGGAATAAACGAAATTACGTTCCATGTCCACCAGTAAATATTTGCATCAATTTTGATCTATGTTTTTTATCATGCGTTGGATGATTTCATTCGGGCATACTTCTCGAAAAAACGACGGGACTATTTACGTACGGATCAGCATTTCTACGTTGAATCAAAATGAGTGCACTGCCTAATATCAAGGTAAGAGGATCACAATGTCGTAGTCTTCTTCTTCTTCTTCTTCTTTGGGGTGTAACGTCGTGTCTTTGTTTTCGAGTAGAACGTTGTAAAAATGAGGGGCGACAGCTTGGTCTTGATGGTTCCGAACCTTGGGTGACACATTTGCTTTAAAAAAGGAGGGTTTAAGTCATTCGATGACTGAAGATACTGGTTGCCAAGACTGATATGTGCACGTGTGGGCCCTGATGATATCTGACATTCTACTCCTGTAGAGCTGGTGATTTTTATCAGTATACTGGGTAAAGTGCTGGACTGTGACCTCGAAGTAATCGAGTTCAAACCCCAGTCGCACTATTACATTTAGTTTCGGACTAATACCTTTGCGAAAAGTATGAACTCCGTTATGTACCCCAGAGGTGCCCGTGGTGTAATGGTTATCGTCGTAGGAAATGGACACAGTGATACGAGTTCAAATCCTGGACGAGGCTGATTGCATTTCACATAGCACTAATACCCTTGGGAAAGGTATGAATCCAATTATTCTCCCTCCAGTTATAGGTAAATAGTAGGGCAGACTGGGTTCTTCACAGCCTTGGTGAGGCAACCAGTCTAGGAGAAGGAAAACTCTGAATTCAAACCTGTTAAACTCTGCTTAAAAATTGACCTTGTGTCATATCCTTCCTGAGCGGAGGGGTTGGTAAATATAGTTATGTCCCCCAGATTGAATAGTATCACTGTTGTTTTTCTACAAGGATGGCTTTGGCGTCAAATAACCCTCGAAGGTTGACATGCCATAAAACAAAAACAAAAAAAGAAACAAAACAAAAAAACAAAAACAAACAAACCACGGTAGTGAACTATATTAGAGAACAGTAAATCTATTCATGGAAATCTTTCAGTAATTAAAACTATTTGATTTAAAATAAAGGAGGAAGACTATTATTTTTAAGTGTATGAAATTTATTAACTCCCTAAAAATGATCCCAACTCATAAAAAAAGTAAAAGAAAAAAAGAAACGAGAAACAAAAACAAACCAAAACAAAACAAATAAACAGACCAAAAACAACAACAGAAAAAATACAGATGCCAAAATTCGAGATGTGATTAAAAAAAAAATTGAGACTGAAGTTTTAAATATCTAATTTTAAAATTTAAAATTCAAATAAGGACGTGGGCACAGCAGGGCAGCTTTCACAAGAATATATTAATCTTTCTCAACGTCCGCAAACAGTTTGAGAAGCTTCGGGAATTATTTCAACTGCCTTTTCAGCTCTCTAAAAGACAAGGGAACCAGAAACAAGAGCTTTGTAAAAGTTGCTAATTGAATAAAACAAGTTAACATGTTGACAAATGTCACTGTAAACAAGGACATTTATATTCAAAAGGAAATTCGAAATTAAGGAACAAATTATCTCGATATCAAATGTAAATGTCTTCAGACTACATAAAATCGTGTGAATATGTTGAGTGGCTGAAAGGAGTAACAGAAAAACCTGTGCAGAAATATACCTGTGAATTCACAAATTTATTCGGGACAGTGGCAGACAGCAAGAAGGGAACGGTTTCAGTGGACCTGGGATTTATGGCACTGAAACAGTACTCCACCTTTCCCGAAGCTCTAGAACTAGAGCCTCGCCATCAGATAGTGTCATACCAGAACACGGTCTAAATAAAACAAATAGGAATCCAAATCTGCATGTATTCAAAGTAAAGTAAGTAGAGTTGTCTCCCTTAGTCGAAGGTGATCCGAAGGCTCCCTTTTCAATAGCTACTACACCGAAGTGTAGAGAAGGGCGCAACTCCTTTCCTTGGATTGCTTCACTTTACCCTTGATCCATACCTTATAATGCTGATTGTTAAGCAAGGAGGCATCAAGTACCATTTTTTGAGTCTTCGGTATAACGACCTGGGATTGAACCCCGGTCTCCCGGGCCAACAAAAAGAACAAAACTTAAAGTAATTAATATTTCGAGATTTACAACAGAAATAAAAGTTACTTCGACGTATTAATAGCACTATTATTGTCTCCTATCATGTTTTCGTCGTATGTTCCTTGGTAGTGGTGTCTACAGTTCAGTATATCTGATTGAATAAGTCCGCTTTGTTCCTATTGCCATGTTCTCTTTGAATTTATCACGATGAGCGTCAGAAATATAAAATTACAGGCCTACATTACCGTTATTCTTAATCAGATCTTCAACCACTTAAAAAAATTCAATTTTTTGACTGCCAAAGAAACCCTAAACGACTGCAAAGAAGAAGAAAAAAGTAGAAAAAGAAGATGAAAAAAGAACGCTGTCTGAAGCTTTTTTTCTTTCCTGCTTGAGTGACTCGGCGAAATTTTTACGATCCATGATCTCCTATATATGGGGTCCCCCGAAGACAAAAACTTTGACTTTTTATCCATTTTTTTTATAAATCTAAAAAAAAAAAATCAATGTGAACATTCTTAAAACATTTACTTTAACCATAAGCAATTGGTAAATAACACTTTTTGTGCCGGAACAAGGAGAAATGAAGATCTTTTAACATTGGAAATTTACTAAGCTTTTTGCTTAGATGTGGCACAAGGCCATATGAAAGGGGCACCCAATGAGACTCGAAAGATCTTTTAACATTGTGTAATTTTTTTTTTTTTTGCTATTGGCTTTCTTTGTTTAATGGCATATCAGTCATCTAGAGTAATTTAATGCCAAAGTCATCCTTGTAGAACAACAGCAGCGAGACAATTTGACCCAAACCTAAGGGGATTCGTACTTTTCGCAAGGGTACTAGTCCGAAAGTGAACGTCGTAGCCTGACAGGAGTTCGAACTCACTAACTTCGAGGTCTCAATCTAGCACGTTAACCATTACCCTACGGGGAATCCCAAATCTTTTTTTTTTTTTGTTATTCCTTCCTTCGGGTTTTTTCTATTTTTGTTTGTTTTAATATAGTTAGCATCCTGAAATTTCTTCATATTCCTATTCATCTTAATCACTTTTCACTTTTTTATTCAAGTATTGGATAGACTTCTCGCCGCCGAGTAAAATCTTACGGATACCAAAGCAAAGATTATCGTCTGATATATTAAGCTTCAACTGGCAGTAGCATCATCATCATCTTCATCATCTTCAGCAGCAGCAGCACTATTGACACAATGTTTCATGTTGCCCTCATAGAAAGGCGATAGTCATAATTAATTTTATGAATTTAGGTTCGTTTAGATAACCATGACATTTAAGAATGACAGCCAATATATCACCCACACAACATACCAGAACGAATAACAACCGTATTTGACAGTCTATAAATCACCCTTTTTTACGTAGGCTGACCCTTGAATTCTGGCCGATATATATATATATATATATATATATATATATATATATATATATTTGTTTGGAGAAAAATAATTGCAGTTTTAATATCGAAAAACTTTGATGTATATTTGGGAGTTAACTGTAACTTAACTATGTCTAATATACCATTTTAAAGTGGAAATCTAACTTATTATCCTCATCATCATCAAGTTGCACTACTAGCACGGATTTACCTGACTCTCTTTCTCTCTCCATTCGTCCCTATCGTCCATTGTCCAAGACAGATTTTCTAAGCAGCATCCTTTGTCTGTGCATAGCTGTTCCTATTTACCCAACCCCTCCGCTCGGGCAGGATATGACACAAGGTCAATTTTTAAGCGGTGTTTAACAGGTTTGAATTCAGAGTTTTCCTTCTCCTATACTAGTTGCCTCACCAAGGCTGAAGAACCTAGTCTGCCCAACTATTTACCCATAGCTGGAGGGAGAATAAGTGGATTCATACCTTTCTCAAGGGAATTAGTGCTATGTGAAACGCAATCAGTCTCGTCCAGGATTTGAACTCGTGACGCCGTGTCCATTTCCTACGACGATAACCATAACATCACGGGCACCTCCTACATAGCTGTTGTAGGTAAGTTCTTGCTGGTCGACCAACACTGGCATGTTCATGTGTCGAGGTCCATGAGTTTGTTCTTGTTTCTCCAGCAGTGTTCCACATGTCTTGTTCGTCTTACTTGGATGATTTTAGTGATGGGAGATAGGCAGCTGCACAGCAATTGTTTCGTGGGGTGTTGCTTCCAGGATATGTTAAATATAACTCTTCATTCTTCTGTAGTTCCCAACTTATAATCTATACGAATAGTCTTGTTTTTCCTTGTTTAAGTTTGCCTAGTCGGCTGAGGCTGTAGAATACACCGGCTGTACCTCTGCAGAGGGGTAAGACCCCCCATGGGTGTCCTGGATATGACACTAAACAATTCCAGTGATGCTGCAGCTTTGGGGAATGCGGAGCACCCCTTCATTGCCATTGCCCCCACGTCCACTCTGGTTGTACCTGATAGGGCCCAATCTATAGGTTAAATAAAACTAACTGCATCTTTATGCTAAACTGATTTGTTTGAATTAGAACTGTTTGACTTAACTAAATAGCTTGAAATAGTAATGTTTTTAACAATTAAACTGTATTTACATTTAAACTGCGTGCTTATGCTAAACTGAATTGTTTGAAATGGAACTGTTTTGACATTTAAACTGTACTTACAGTAAACTGAATTGTTTAATATAGAACTATTTTGACATTTATTGCGTGTAAACAAAATCTGTAATCATACTAAACTTATTAGGCTGAATTAGAACTGTTTGAATAAATTGAATAGCTTTAAATATAAATGTTTTTTGTCAATTAAACTGTGTACTCATGCTAAACTGAATTGTTTGAAATAGAACTGACTATTTGTATAAAAATGGAGTTGGCTTTAAATAACCTACAAAGGTTGATATGCCATAAAAGCCAACCAACCAACCAACCAACCAACCAACCTTGTTTAGGTTTGTTGTGTTTGGTTTTATAGTACATCAACCCTTGTAGGTTACTTGATACCAAATCCTGTTTGTATATATATATATATATATATATATATAATTTAAGATTTGTAAACACATTTTGTAGATAACATTTTAAACGCGTCTGAGTTCATCTTTTTGGACATAGTTGAATTGTTTCAGGTATTTCTATTTATTAATTATTTGTTTGTACACATTTTAATGAATACACATAAGTGATTTGTAAGTTAATAGTTTGTTGTTGATTTCATGTTTACATCAGTAATAACTAATTTGAATTGCTGTTGTTTCTGCACAGTTAGATAATTTCAGTTATTGCTATTTAATACTTATAATTCTATTCAATATCAATCATTTGTTTGCAGACAGTGAAGTGGTTACAAGTATTGCTATTTAATACTAATTCTTTCGTTTAAAACTAAATGGTTCCACATATTTCAATGTTATTCCAAAAATTCAATTTAGGCACACAGTTTAAGAGTTTTAAGTATTGCTATTTAACACTAATAATTCTATTCAATATTAATCATTTGTTTGCAGACAGTGAAGTGGTTACAAGTATTCCTATTTAATACTAAATCTTTTGTTCAAAACTATTCATTTGCACACAGTTAAATGGTTCCACATATTTCAATGTTATACCAAAAGTTCAATTTAGGCACACAGTTTCAGAGTTTTAAGTATTGCTATTTAACACTAATAATTCTATTCAATATTAGTCAATCGTTTGCACACAGTTAAATGCTTCCAAGTATTGCTATGCATCACTAACAATTCAATTAGACAGTCATTTGTTTACACACAGATAAATAATCAGAGTTCTATTTCTGACGATTCAATTTAACATAAGTCATTTGTTTGCACACAGTCGAAATATCAAATAGTTCTATTGGACCCATTGCTAGGACCCTATCAGGTGCTACTACTCCGAGTCAGAGTGGACTTGGGAGCAATGGCAATGAAATGGCAGTTCACAGTCCCCTTAATCTCTAGGACTGGAACCTCACCATCAGATTGTTTCATGTCATATCCAGGAAACTTCTTGGGGTGGGGGGAGTTCTTACCTACTGCAGAGATGTAGTCGGTTTATTTTGCAGCCCCAGACGTCTGGACTGGATCGTTTTGTGTCATATCCAGCACACTCGGTAGAGGGCGGGGTCTTATTGCTCTATATTGTTCAGTCGGTTGGGGCTGTAGAATACACCGAATGCTTCTCTGCAGATGGGTAAGATACCCCCCCCCCCCAATGAGTGACCTGGATATGACACTAAACAATCTGATGGTGAAAATCCAGTAATGCACCCCTTCATTGCCATCGCTCTCAAGTCCACTCTGGCCGGTAGTGGTAGTAGCTGATAGGGTCCTATCTATGGGTCAAATAGAACAAAAATGTGTACTTATGCTAAAATGAACATTTAGAAACAGAACTGATTTGTATCAAAATGGAATTTGGCATTAAATAACCTATAAAGGTTGATATGTCATAAACCCAAAGAACCAACCATGCATCTAACAAATGTATAATTCAGATTCAGCACTTAACCTACAATTGTTAACATGTCATCAAACCAAACAAGAGATAGATAGATAGATAGATAGATAGATAGATAGACCTATCGCTTTACAGAGACGCAGTCACTGTATTCTACTGCGCCATCTTGGTAGACGGAGCTTTTCCGTGTTTATTTGTTTATTTTAGGTTGTCAGATAAAAGATTAAAAAAACCCGATTTTTCGCGATTTCATTATGTAAGTTAAAAGTGACGCAAGCTTTTTAACTTGAATAAACCAAAAAGAATCTCTAACGGAGAACCAGGTACTTGAAGACGATTAGGGATGCGAACGTCCTTTGCAATTGATGACAACCAATGTCCTGTGGACGGGACGAAGAAGACGTTGAATTTATCACCAAAACAAGTATGTCCTTAGTATGACTCGAACTTGATAGTGAGGCTCTTGTTCTTGAGATCGAGGGAGTGTGGACTGCGCGTTCCGTGTAATTACTCCTAGATTGACTCTGCTCTGGAATGGTTGTACCTATTAGGGTCCCATCTATAGGCCAAATAGATCAGCTGTAAAATACTTGTATTAGAAAGAAATACTTGATACCATATAAACTATTTAATTTTGAATTATTTTACTTTGTATTAATAGTAATGTGATATTTTTATCAATAAAAATATGTTTAATTTTGTTTTCGTTTTAAATTTTGTTTTTAGTTGGTTTCATAGGATTAGGATTATAATTGGAATTATCTTAGGATAAGAGTTTGGGTTTTTAGATTAGATTAGTGTTATCTATTCATTTATTAAATTTTTTGCTGTTAGCGTAGGTTTAAAAAATTGTTTCAACTGAAAACTTTTATTGAATAAATGAAGAAAGAATCTTGTATGATTGCAGCTCCGAAATACTTCTTGAAAATTCTGTTAATGTCTACTTGGCTTGACAAATCTCGGCTAAATTTTTTATTTCTAGTTTTTCTACTTAAAAAAATTGAAACGAGCATTACGTTTCGGAGAAATAGAAAGGATTGAAACTCATCCATCTAAAGAATTGACACCGTCGCAGAAAATTGATGTTGTCATAAAACAAGAAAGAGAATTTAAAAAAAAAAAAAAAGAAAAGAAAAAAAAAAGAAAAAAAAAGGGATATACAGTAGCCTTCTCAAAAGCGTTAATAAAAGTGCTGAGGATTTGAAGGGAAAAGATATTTGCTTTACGTTTCATAAGGGAGGCAATTTATAAAAAAAAAAAGTTGACTATTCATACAATCTTACATATGCGTACAAAACTATTACTTCGCTATTTATGAACACTATTATTATACATATATAGACATATATATGTAGTAAAAAATATTCACTTTATATATATATATATATATATATATATATATATGTGTGTGTGTGTGTATGTGTGTGTGTGTGTGTGTGCATATACACTATTTTAGAGATATATATATTTGAAAAAATCTATGTCTGAATTTTTTCACAGTGATTACATAATTTATGCCTTAGATATCAACTTTATTGAAATAACTGCCATTTATCTCAATTTAGCGGAAAAGCACACACGGGTCCATGCATAAACGTTCACATAATGAAATGTCCATACTAATACACACATACATGTATGGGGAATCCTTGCTGCGAGTATATATATATATATATAGAGAGAGAGAGAGAGAGAGAAAGAAAGAAAGAGAAAGAGATTTTACACATGAACGGGCCATTATTGGCCGACCAGCAAGGACTAACATACATCAGCTCTGTGCTGACACTGGATACGAACTAGAAGAACCTAAAAGTGCGATGGATGATAGGGACAGATAGCATGTGTGTGTGTGAGAGAGAGAGAGAGAGAGAGAGAGCGAGCGAGAGGAAGAGAGAGAGAGAGAGATTGATAGATAGATTGAAATAGATAGATAGTTTGATAGATAAGGAGAGACAGAGAGGGGGGAACTCCGTGCTATTAGCATGATTTGATGATGATGATATATGCACTGTAGTCATGTGTTGTGTAGCGGTTATCGTTGTAGGAAGTATACGCGACGACTTGACGAGGCAGTTTTCCTTTCACTTTGTACTAATGCCCTTTGGAAATGCACGAATCAACCTCTTCTTGCCTAATCTGTGAGTAAATCGTTGGGCAGATCGGGGTCTTTAACCATGGTATGGCAACCGGTATAGAGAACGAAATATTCTGAATTCAAGAGAGAGAGTGAGAGTGCTTAAGAATTGACCTTGTGTCTCATCCTATCGATGGTGGAGAGGCTAGATAAATACACACGCACACTCACATGCTTCGATTAATTTGTTTGGTTTAAAGGCATATCAACTCTTGATGATTATCTAATGCCAATCATATTCCTGATCTTTAAGTAAATAGTTTGTAGGTAACTTTTTTAAAACGAACAAGAACTCATTCTTTTGCATACAGTTAAATCGTTTCAAGTCTAGGAAATTATTAACAGTTCTATTTGTCCTATAGATGGGACTCTAACAGGTACTACCATTATTAATCAGAGTGGACCTGGGAGTAATGACAATGAAAGGGTGCTCCACATTCCCTAATACTTCAGAACAGAAGCCACGCCATCAGATGTCATACCCAGGACTCTCCATAGGAGTGGGTCTAACCCTTCTGCGGAGATACAGTTGGTGTATTCTACAGTCCAAGCCGTCTGGGCTTACTTGGCCCAGTCAGTTTCGACTGCATCTCTACACAGGGGTAAGACTCTCACAACGCGTGTCCAGAAATGACACAAAACAATCTGATGGTGAGGCGTCAGTAATGCTGGAGCTTTGGGAAATGCTGAGTACCCCTCATTGCCGTTGCTCCTAGGTTCACTCTGGCCCGGAGTGATAGTACCTGCTTAGTTCCTATCTATGATCTAAACTGTATAATCACGCTAAACTGAATTGTTTGGAATTTTACATTTAACAGTGTGTTTAAACTGTGTAATTATGTTAAATTGAATTGTTTGAAATAGAAATCTTTTGACATTTAATTGTGTGTAAACAAAAAAAAAAAAAAAAAAAAAAAACTGTACTTATACTAAACTGAATTGTTTGAAACCTTTTTCAAAATGACTTAATTCGGCGTTAGATAGCCCGAGAAAGGTTGATACGCCATAAAACCAACCAACAAACCAGCCAACCTCGGCTTACTTTTATGTAATAATTAGCGTTCGAAAATTTACTTTAAAAAGCTTATTTCCTTAAAAAGTTCATATCACATCAGTCAATCTTTCTGTGTTCTTATATATATCATTTTGTTAATATCTACCTATTCTAATCAATGTCTGTCCGCGTTTTTTCTATCACTCGGTCTGTTTGATCCAACCATCTGTTTATCTATTCAAGTATATATAACCTTTCGATCACTAATTAAATCATAAATTTGAAACAGAAGGCTACTGATGTAAATAGAATATTTAAAACTTTCTCATCTTTTTGTTTCATTTAAAAATTCATACGCCCTGATGAGGTTTTAAAAACCCATACGTTCAACATTGGCAATGATTCAAACTATAAATAAAATCATCCTCTGAATTTGTACGTTTTCGTGATGTCAGATTTATTTCCTGTTTTCTCAGATAATATATATATATATATATATATATATATATATATACTTGCCTTCAATGGATTAGAATATACACATATATGCATGTGCATATGATTTCATAAACACACACACACACACACACACACATATATATATATATATATATATATATAGTTACCTATCTGAGTTCAATTTGAAGGAAAACGTACTCTACATAAATATATGCAATATATCCATCCTTCTAAAGTGCATATATATATATATATATATATATATATATATATATATATATCCTTCTATTGTATATGTATATACTTGCATTCAATGTGGTAGTATTTACGTATATATACACGTATGTATACTCCCATATACATAATTATATATATATATATATATATATATATATATGCATATTTGAGTGAGAATTACTTGAATTACCATACTTAACAGAAAAGAATATAACGTTGCAGAGATACACAACCGTGTATATTCATGAAAATTTTTTTAGATTTTGAGAAATGCTTTAGGTAAAGCCGATTTGTACGCCAGAAGAAGAAGTGTGTGTATGTGTAAGAGAGAGAGAGAGAGAGAGAGAGAGAGAGAGTGAGAGAGAGAGAGAGAGAGAGAGAATGACGACGAACGATTCGAAAAATGATTTCTGATAGGAGAACGTGATTGGAATAGTAACAGTGTGCGCTGAATTACGACATTATCTGCGATTCTGAAAATCTCTTCAAACCTTTCACTTTTTTGAATCAAAGGCCCAACAGCGTTTTTCCTTTCTATTGCTTGTGCCTCGCTATGTACATTTGAAGTGGATCTACACTTTTTTTTCTTACATCGATATTCAAAATAAAAGTGCTACTGAATAAATTTGCCAGTAATTATTTCTTTTCTGCGCTTTTCTTTGTCGTTAACTTGTTACAGTACTGTGGTTTTCTTCCTTTGAATAATACGTTTTAATAATAAAGGGAGAGAATCATTATGATAAAAAACACTTTTGTTCATATTGTAGACAGGAAAAATGATGGACTGTGACATCATCGTAAGTGAGTTAAAACTAGAGTCACGCTATAAGAGAGGTTCATGATGATATTGCTACTTCTATTTAGGAATGATTCGTTGATTAATTTTAACGGCATGTCAACCCATCGAGGGTTATTTCATGCCTAGAGGTTAAGGAAACGCGTTTATTATATGTTCATATTTACATTTGTTGTGTTGGTTTGGTATGGTTTGGTTTCTTTGTTTAATGTTATATCAAACATTGTAGGTTATTTAGTGCCAAAGCCATCCTTCTAGAAGAACAGTAGTAGTACTATTTAACCAATAACTGGAAGGATAAGGGGGTTAATACCTTTGTCCATAGTTTTTGTCCGAAAATGAACGTAATAGCGCGACTGGAGTTCGAACTCGCTTATTACGATTCCACAGTCCATCGCTTCGGCCATTACATCACTAGGACACCTCTTGTTGTTTTGGAATTTCTATAGAGTTTTTTGTATACGTTCCCATGATCCATATAGGTATTACTTCTCAGGTAAATAGTCTACCTGGGAGTAATGGCAATGAAGGTGTATTCCACATTCACCAGTTCTCCAAAAGTAGAGTCTCAGTATCAGTTGCAGTTTTGCGTTATACCTAGGAGACTTTATCTAGGAAACCGTAAAGGATTTTAAGAGGGATTTCGTAGTTATCTCTGTTAAGTAGGGAATTCAGATATTAAAAATGATGTTTATTCTGTTGAGAATTGGCCTGAAAATGGCTTGATTCGCGGAGAGCATTTTAATGATAGGGCTATTGTAAAAATCTCGCTCTAATTTCCTGTTTATGTTGAGGGTGTGCGTGTGGGGATATACGTATATAAAGTATTTATATATTCTGGTCCATTAGTCTAGTGGGTTGAGTGTTCGCCAATAGTCCGAGAGACTGGTGTATAATCCCAGGTCGTCATACTAAAGAATAAAAAAAATGGTACTTGATGCTTTCGTGCTTAACAATTCAACATTATAAGGTACGGATAAAGGGTAAAGTGGAGCAATCAAGGGAATCGGTGTTGTAGTTACTGAAAATGGAACCTTCGGGTCGCCCTCAACGACGGTCGCCAACTTTACTTTCATATATATATATATATATATATATATAATAAATTTAAACAGAGCCTTCATCAGAGGATTCATCTTGGTTCAGTCATGGTTTTGGGACAGAAACATGATTACCATTAATTCAGAACGCCCCAGCAGTACTCACAATACTACCAGGCTTTGTTGGTTTGGCGTCACTCGATGGGATTGTTTTATCTATGTTGATCAGTTTGGCAGTTAGGGCCTTATTCTGGATATTTCTCTCTCTCTCTCTCTCTCTATATATATATATATATATATATATTCATTTGTCTGATGGTGAAAGTCCAAGATTAGTCAGATATGCGAAAGTTGAGTTGGTAATAAAGCCTCGACATCCGACCTCGATAGGAAATATACATCTAGGAGGTCCCCGTGGTGTAATGGTTATCGTCGTAGGAAATGGACACGGCGACACGAGTTCAAATCCTGGACGAGACTGAATGCATTTCACATAGCACTAATACCCTTGGGAAAGGTATGAATCCAATTACTCTCCTTCCAGCTATGGGTAAATAGTAGTACAGACTAGGTTCTTCAGCCTTGGTGAGGCAACTAGGCTAGGAGAAGGAAAACTCTGAATTCAAACCTATTAATCTCCGCTTAAAAATCGACCTTGTGTCATATCCCATCCGAGCGGAGGGGGTTGGTAAATATGATAGGAAATATACATATTATCCAGCCATTTCTGAACACTTCTCGCTGATATTCATATTTTTCCAATTTTCGCTTATACACCAAATAGATATTTTCTTTAACAAGGACCGTTAATTCGTCAACCAATATATATATATATATATATATATATATATATATATATATAATGTCTATATTTTTATCTGCAGTAATCTCAGTAAACTCAGGTTGCTGGTATATTGTATTTAATATTCTTATGTTAAAAGTTACGATGTTAAAAGTAATCTTACCTCTAAGTAAGTTTGGTTTGATCTCTAATTGATTTTTTGAACACTGGTGCTAAAGCTTCAACCTCAACAGAACACACCTCTTGCTGACTCGTGTAAAGAGCGATGAGGTTTGGACGTTTGATTTGAATTTGAGTCATACTAATCATTTGATGTCTATTTTCTCTTATCTATAGATTTCACCCTTATAGATGAGCAGCTGCTGCTTCCTGAACTGATTGAATGATTTGATCCTTGACGTTGACCTATGAGTTTCAGTTGAAGTGTCCGTTGACCTGCTTTGGATTCCACTGACTTATTTCACACCCGCCATGTTACATCCCATGTTTTCCCTACTACGAAACTGCATAGAACCACAAAATCGACAACATACTTAGAAAAAACCAAAATGGCTTCCGAAGAAATAGATCCACGACCTCACAAATATTAACCATCCGTAGAATCCTTGAAGGTGTACGGGCAAAGAACCTACAAGCGACATTAATATTTGTCGACTTTACCAAGGCTTTCGATTCCATTCACAGAGGAAAGATGGAACAAATCCTACTAGCGTACGGCATACCTAAAGAAACCGTAGCGGCAATAACGATTCTCTATAGAAACACTAAAGTAAAAGTACGATCACCGGATGGAGACACAGAATACTTTGACATTGTAGCAGGAGTACTACAAGGGGACACGCTGGCCCCGTACCTCTTTATCATTTGTCTAGACTACGTACTTAGAACATCGATTGACAAAATCAAAGAGGATGGCTTCGAACTGACGAAGAAAAGAAGCAGAAGGTACCTCGCAAAAACAATTACCGACGCCGACTACGCCGATGACATAGCGATACTTGCAAATACACCTGACCAAGCCAAAACACTTCTGCATAGTTTGGAACGAGCAGCAGCAAACATAGGCCTCTATGTTAATGCACACAAAACGGAATATATGTGCTATAACCAAACGGGGGACATCTCCACTCTAGAAGGAATCCCTCTTAAACTGGTCGACAAATTCACTTACCTAGGAAGCAGCTTCGAAACAACCGAAAAGGACATCGAAACAAGGTTAACGAAAGCATGGACAGCTATCAATAGGCTATCGATTATATGGAAGTCAGACCTGGCCGATAAAATGAAACGCAGTTTCTTCCAGGCAGCGGTCACATCGATACTGCTATATGGCTGTACTACATGGACGCTAACAAGACGGCTGGAGAAGAAGCTAGATGGCAATTACACAAGAATGCTGCGTGCAATCCAGAACAAGTCCTGGCAGCAACACCCCACAAGACACCAACTATACGGCCACCTGCCCCCTATCACGAACACTATTCAAGTTAGACGAACCAGACATGCAGGACACGGCTGGAGAAGCAGAGATGAACTCATAAGAGATGTACTCTTATGGATCCCCACACATAGCTGCGCAAAAGCAGGACGACCAGCACGAACGTACATTCAGCAGCTATGTGAGGATACGGGATGTTGTCCTGAAGATCTACCTAGGGCGATGAACGATAGGAAGGAGTGGCGAGAGAGGGTCAGGGATATCCGTGCTACCAGCGCGATATGATGATGATGATGATACAATTGTATAACACGTACAAAATTAAAGGCAGAAAAACTGCTGATCTTGACGAAAGACCTCCTGAAGTGTAGAAAACAAGAAAATTCGATGACATACTTCTTCGATTATGCATCGCTGAATATAAAAAGTATAAGTGAAGAGAGGGAAAAGCTGCTTCCCGCCTTTTCCGAAGAAAAGTGACCTCGGAATCACTAAGAAATACAGACATAACTATTTCTGTCGTAGCTGCTTAGGTTTATAATTCTCTGCTTCCCAATCGTGTCAAACCTAAAGTTAAGAAAATGTTTAGAAAAAAATCATAACAGCTTTTGGACAAATCAATCTGCTAGGTCTCAAATTCTGACTATTCGTCGAATCCCTGAAGAAGTACGTGCAAATATCTCGAGGAGTACTATTGTTGGTAAATTTCTCTATGCATTTGATTTCATACACTGAGGAACAGATGGAACAAAGATTACGAGCATATGATCCTCTCTCACAAAGAAACTGTTACCGCCATATTGTTGGTTTACAAAACCCCAAAAGTTATGGGTCGCTTATCCGAGGGTGACAACATTTTTTTGACACTGTCTCTAGACTGGAGATACAGTAGCACCATTTTTATTTATAAACAGCCAAAATTACCTGCAATCAACTACAATAGATCTAATGAGAGAAAATGGTTTAACACTAAAAAGCAAGAAGCAGACAACGTCCCATCGAAACTGTCACGGACTCATACTACGTAGATGATCTAGCACTCCTCACAAATACACCAGTCTAAGCCGAATGACTGCTACATAGCCTGAAACAGGCGGCAAGAGGCATTGGTCTCTATGTGGACTCATTTTTTTTAAAATCAAGATTTACTCATTAAATGGCAAGCCCATGAAATTAATAGACCATCACACATATTTCAGTAGCCATATCTCCCCCATTTAAAGCGTTGTCAACATGCAGATACGAAAAACTAGGACTGTAATTGATAGATAATTGATTATATGGAAATCTAATTTCCCTGATAAATAAAACAGGAATCCTTGTAAGCGGTAGCTGTGTTAGTACTATTGTATGGCTGCACCACTTGGCCTTGAACTCAAGTAAGACGTGTGCTATTTTGAACAAATCCTGAAAACAGCGCCCCATAAAACAGCTGCTGTGAACCCTTTCATTTAAGAAACCATCCAAGTAAGACTCACATGATATGTTGGGTACTGCAAGGAAGCAGAGACGAAGTTCTGCTATGGGCTCGCAAATATGTTCGGCCGAACAGCAAAGAATTACATTAGTTAGCCCTGAGCTGACACTGGATGCCATCTAGAGGACCAGCTGAGAGCGATAAACGATTGGTACGGATGTTTAGAGAGAGAGAGAGAGAGAGAGAGAGAGAGAGAGTCAAAGGATGGAGTATTGCATGACTTGATGATGGTATATATATATATATATATATATTGAGAGAGAGAGAGAGAGAGAGAGAGAGAGAGAGAGAGAGAGAGAGAGAGAGAGAATGCGTGTGTGTGTGTGCTGAATGCAAAATTCAAATCTACCACTGATCCCTAAATGTCTGGTGATCTCTTAAACGTCAGATTTTAATATTTATATTTTTGCACGAGTTAGTACAGTTAATAGCATCTCCATTTTTATTTTCAAGCGAGGCAATGTGTTAATTTTGACTAGATAAAAGAAATTTTTCATCAAAATTATAATAGTGATGATTGATAATACTTTATCCAAAACAAAACTAAAAAAACCCAAAACCAAACCAAACAAAAAACAAACAAACCAACAAACAAAAGATTGAACAGCTTATTTCTTTGTCTTGGCTCTTACATTCTATTCGACTGATGTTAAAGTTACCAGCAACAACTTTTAAGCTTATTAAGCTCTTCAATGTTTGTAAAACCAGTAAATATGTTGGACGTTTTTTCCAAGCTCGAAAGAAAATGTAGCTAGGAAAAGGGTTTTATAAAAAATTATAGAAAAAAACGTCAGTCATAATTTATTCACAGTATAATGTAAAGGGAAATAAGACCTTCATTACGTGCGCTGTGTGTAAAGTCACTCAGTGCAGATTTGTTGACGTTGAAATGAAGATTAGAATATAAATATGTCTCTGATGGCGAGTAAAAAGTCAAAAAAGGTCATAGTATATATAAGTCTCACGTTAGAAAGCAGCTGAGGGAAAGAGATAGGGAGAGAGAAAGAGAGAGAGAGGAGAGAGAGAGAGAGAAAGAAAGAGAGTGAGAGAAAAGAAAAGAGAAATAAATAAATAAATAAAGAGATAGAAAAAGAGAAAGAAGAGAGTGAAAATATATATATATATATATATACAGAGAGAGAGAGAGAGAGAGAGAGAGGGGGGAATAGATAAATAAATAAATAAAGCGAGAGAAAGGAGAGAGAGATTGAACAATAAATAAATAAATAAAGAGAGAGAGAGAGAGAGAGAGAGCGAGAGAGAGTGAAATAGTGATAATACAGAAATAGATAGATAGAAGAATCTCTAACACATTTGAAAAAAAATGGCTATGACTGAAACGTCCTGACACATTCAAGAACATAGGTAAAGAAGGCGGGAAAATTGTGGAAATTGTGTACAGACAGACAGACAATGATCGATCAAAAAGCTAATGTGCTCCCCTTTTCGCCTTTGCGACAATTAACAACAAGTTGATCGTTGATCACGACGGACGTCTAATTTTTCTTCGCCCCACCAAAAAAAACAAACCCCAAACAAAACAGATAACAAACCTTATTGCTATTCAGTGGAACGACACGACACCCCCACTTAAAATCACACAAACAAAACAAAACATAATAAAATATGTTCAAGTGTTCCTACTCTCTCTCTCTCTCTCTCTCTCTCTCTCTCTCTCTCTCTTTCTCTCAGTCTGTCTATTTATGTTTCACGATTTTGCCGATAAAGTCTGTTCCGTTAAAGTTATATCGGATATTTTGTTAAAACATCCGTTCTATAAAGTTCTGTCCTTTCTACCCAAGTTCACTCAGTTTGGGGTTTTTATGCCTTATTGAACTCCGTTTTTTTTTTTTTTTGAAGATCCAAAATTACTGAAAGTATACTATGAATACCAGATCCAGTACGAGAAATAGAGGTTGCCAGTATTTGACTCTCTTTTGAGAGATTACTCATGGCGGAGAGGATAACGTGTTGGACTGCGGGTTCGAACTTCCAATCGTGCTATTATGTTCACCTTCGGCATTTGGGAAAGTTATGAACCCACTAATATTCCACAGCTATGGGCTAAATAGAACCACGACTGTTCTCGAAGAGTGGCTTTGGCATTACATAATACACGAAGGTTGATAAGCCATTAAACAAAACAATCAAACGTTGATTTGCTTTCTTATCTCTAAATACGTTTTAAGTATATATTACCAGATTGCATTCTCAAGAACTTTTTTGTCGTGAAGAGAATATAAATGTGGAGCGCTGATGAGATCAATACTTTTTGTGACGGACATGCTTGAGTCTAGATTCGTGTGTGGCCTCCAATTATAAAATGATCCCATGTCAGATC
The DNA here is from genome assembly GCA_963585895.1 of Sepioteuthis lessoniana. Classification (NCBI taxonomy): domain Eukaryota; kingdom Metazoa; phylum Mollusca; class Cephalopoda; order Myopsida; family Loliginidae; genus Sepioteuthis; species Sepioteuthis lessoniana. The sequence goes on from OY757919.1 coordinate 76,047,487, forward strand.
TGACTTGGTGGCAAGTTGGATAAGTATGAATATATCATGAGAGTTAATGTACTCGATTCCCCGTATATATTTGATTTCACTTGTTACCATTCTATGTGAGAACTATAGTTTTGCAATTGGAATCTAATATACGTTAAGAAGTAAGCATTGCTATAGGAATTACGTTATCACCAGTAGTTGCAAACTTTTACATAGACAAATTGGAGAAAATAGCTTTTAGAAGGACAACATTTTACCAGAAAAATAAATAAAATAGCTATTTATTCCTATCTATGGCTGGGCGGTTGTATTTTATGACATATGAACCCTTGTAGTTTAACTAATTTCAAATCCCGTTAATACATATATATTAAATATATATGATTTGTAAACGAATAGTTTGTAGGTAAAATTGTTAAAATGAGCCCGAGCTCATTTGTTCACATATAGTATAATGGTTTCAAGTATTGCTATCTAACATCAGTAATTCTATTCAACATTGCACAGTGAAATAGTTTCAAGTTTAGAAAATGATTACATATTTCTATTTGACCTACAGGCGGGACCCTAACGGGTTCTACAAATCCTGGTCAGAATAGACCGGGGAGGAATGATCATGTATGGGTACTTCACATTCCCCAAAGCTCAAGGACTGGAGTTTCACCATCAGATTGTTTAGTATCACATCCAGGATACTCGTGGAGTTTTTTTTTTACTCCTCTGCGTAGATGCAATCGGCTTATTTAACTGCACCAATCGATTGGGCAAGTTCATGTCTATTTATCTTGGTCTATGCTTGAGTATAATCTATCGATCTGTACCTGTCTCTAAGATCTTTTATGGGAGCTAATACATATGTTCGGCTTTTCTGTAACGTTCCTTGTGCCAGTCTTAAAAACTTTTATGGTAGTCAATCCACGTTTTCGACTACACTGTTATGTTGCTTGTGCCAGTCTTAGCGGTTGGGATCTGCGCATTATCGTATTGGAAGAGAAAACCATCATTAAGAATGATTATTTGTATCATAAAATGGACTTGGTTACTTTTGAAAGTTTATATTTCCATTCATTGTTACAATAGAATCAACAGAATAACTATAAGAAATCCAATTCTCATGAAACCGCCTCAGTCCTTTACGGTAAGGATTAGAGGTTTCTTTGTGATGACTCTGGATGTGAACTCGTTCTAAGCATAGAATAAACATCGAGAATGATTCTTCAGAAGACATGACATTCTTCTATTTATTTATTGTCTGCTTCCGGTGGGCTTTCTAATATTAATATTAGAAAGTTAATATCATTGTTAGAAAGGTGAGATTTGACAATTGCAGTCATCCAGTGGTAACCAGCTGCATTAAGATCTTTTCGCGCTATTTTGGTTTATTCCGAGTTAGTAAGGCGTTCGATAAGTTCTACAGTCATCTTAGCAACCTTGCTCTTATGAATTTTTGACCGAGTGATTTTAACGCTTTACAATCTCTCTCGTTCTCTCTCTCGCTCATTCTTTCTTTCTGTCTGCCTATCTGCCTGTCGGTCTCTGTCTATGTATCAAACATATGAATTTTTATTTTTTAGATATTGTAACCAAATGTATTTTTAAAATTTTGTTCATCCACTTTATACAGATTACTTCATTTGTCACTATTCTCCTCTTCATCATCATGAAGGCGTAAATATATTACCTCGACTCTCTATCACTACCTGTCTCAATAAGTCACCATTTTTGGTAAGTCATCTAGACGGCATCCAGTATCCACCCAGAGTCGATGTATATAAGATTCTGCTGGTCGGCTAACACTGGTGTGTCCATGTGTTGGAGTCCATAGAAAAACGCTACTTATGAGTTCGTTTCTGCTTCTCTAGCAATACCTAACATGTCTTGTTCGTTTTACACGGACGGTTAGCGAGATGGAGGGTAAGTGATCGTAAAGCTACTGTTTTGTCGGGTATTGCTTTAAGGATTTGTTCAAAACGGCACGCAGCAGGATTGTATAGTTTCTATCAAGCTTTTTCTCAAAGCGTTTCGTTAGAGTCCTACTGGTGATCCATACATTAGTACTGATGCGTTTACAGCTTGATAGAATTCCCATCTTATCTCATCAGTTAGTTAAGATTTCCGTAGGGTCGATAACTTGTTAATAACAGCCTTTGTTTTTCCTATGCGGATATTAACATCATTATCAGTAGATGAGGTATGTGAACTATCAACTAACTTCACAGGATTGCCATTTAATGACACCATCTTGTTTAAAACATACGAAATATGTTTTATCTGTCTTCACATCGAGGTCAATGCTTCTTAATGTCTGCGTCAAGCAATGCAGTAGAGATTCGCTTGAGTTGGTGTATAAGTAACAAAAATAAATATGTTTTGTTTTGTTACTCTAAAGGCCAAACCTTGATTCCTATCAAGCCGAAATCGGAACATTTATATAGGCTAAAATATTTCTACGACTAACGCTGTTTGCTTGCTGCTAAAACCCAGACTTTTTTAGAGGACGTACTCGTAGTGTAATGGTTAAATTACTGGACTGAGATATCGCAATAAAACAAACAAGACTTTAAAAAAAAATCACTAAGAATATAGGGACTGTTGTCTTCATTTTCATCGTTATATTCACAACGTTCTGCAGGACACGTACTGCAGTGGATAAGGTGTTTGGTGAAAAAGTGAAATCATCTATATGTTGCAGGTTCAGTCCCAACTATAGGCAAAAATATTAAGGAATACTTACAATTGCTTAACACTTGTACTCAATCAGGGTTAATGGAATTATAACAACCTGTATCCGTGGATTAAATAAAGAGTTCAGCTCGAGGTTCTGTGTAAACTCCCAAGTTTGACATGAAACACTTGAAGATCGAATGATATTTCGGCCGAAACGTTGTCAATATATCAATGACGACCAGGACAATAGTTCGAAGAGATAAAAATTAACAAGATTCATTTAAGAAATTTAGACGAATAAAACCCAGACTCAAATATTATGGCAGAGAGATTAAACATTGTAAAATATTTATAAATGATAGGTTGTGTTCAGATTTTACTCATTAACAATAGAAAAAAGATCTTGCACTTTACCGATATACCACTTCATAAACAGATACTCTAAATCAGTCTAAAACCTACTTACACTAAGTAATTTTTGTGAGGATTTTATTTTGTTAATTTTTTTTTATGTTTGCGAAATATAAGAGGAGCATCTGGTCTTCTCAGATACGAACAAAATGTAGTGTGACATGTTTTATGTACTAGAATATTCTTCATTCTCTTCCTTCTCTCTCTCTCTCTCTCTCTCTCTCTCTTATCAGTATTCTGTTTCTATAAATGTGAGGTTTGGTACATGTGTAAACATGCTCATGTTTCTGTGTGTGTGTGTGTGTGTTTATGCGCGCATGCGCGTGTGTGAAGCGTCTCTTCGTAAAAGAACGATTCTTAATTTTTTGTTGCCGTTTTTTTCTTGCCCGGTTAAATCTTCGTGAATAATCTTGACGCGAAATTTTCTTTTATAGATACCTTTTATTACATTTTCTGTAATCTTATAAAAAATAACAAAAAAGTAACCCTCCCTCCAAAAAGAAAAAAAAAACAATGAAAAACAAAACATAACAAAATAAAAACAACAAACAAATTACTAACAAGAAAAAAAACAAAACAAAAAAAAAACAACAACAAAAAACAAATAGTTTTCTGCTTTGGCTTACCAAGAAATAAATTTGTTATCTAAATCAGTGCATATGTAAGATTATGCTGAGCTTTGCTGAAATAGGTTTGCGGTTACAGCTGCTCGTATATATTTTTTGTCAATTTATATCTATACTGTATCTATTTCTACCAGTTCCTTACATCTTATTTGAATATACGAATATAAATCAAAGTATGTCTGTGAAAGTAGATAATCAGGATAAAATATATTTTATGCAGACTACGGCAATGCACAGATATACTTATCTATATAAGCATATGTATTTGCCTATAAGAAATTGTCTACGTTGCCAATTCAATTTGGTTAGATCGTCTCAAAAATGCACTATAGAACAGCGTATTCGTAAGGCTAAATGTTTTTTTGCATAAAGGTGGAAGTCACACTTGTAGGTTATCAATATTTAATTGCAAAACAAATCTTACATTCGAACTGAAATTTAGTGGCAGACTATTTTTGAAACAAATACTTTAGCACAATTTTCAACTTTATAAATATAAATATTTGTTATTTACTGTAACTCTAAAAAAAAAAAAAAAAAAAAAGAAGCTATGATAATAGATTGGTATCATTTTACTCTCTGTATTTTTTTTATTTTTCGTGGAAATAAATAGGAGATATCATTTCCGAAAAGTTACTCGTATTTATATTCAGAACATTCGTAAACAAACATGGATTATTTGTTCCCGAGAAATTCCAGTTGAAAAACACGTGTTTAGAAATTATGTTGTTATTTAGCTTGACGCTCAAATTCTTTTTTTTAAAGGGCTTAATATTGTTCACCAAACGATTCTCAAAGGGTTAATTTTCTTTCTTTTTTTGCGTTATTTTTTTCCACAATAGTCATTGAATATTTTCCGACAGGAAATGTTCTTTAATAAACATACAGAAAAAGTAAGGAAAATAACCGGGGAAATATTTGGTGAGAGAAGAAAGGGAATAATAATAATAATAATAATAATAATAATAATAATAATAATAATAATAAAAAACTCCAAGGGAGTTTAATGACCTTCTTGTTCGGAAAATGAGATTGTATAAAAAAAAACCCAGAATCGGAAGTAAGAAAAAACGAAACGATATAAACGAAAAAATACTTGTAACTGTATGAATACTACAGCGATCAAAAATTGAAAATTTTATGGCCAAGTAGAAGCAACGTTTTGGACACAGGGACAGAAAATAAAATCTGACGAACAAAAAATGTTGCTTTTACCACATTTGCTGCGATTTTTTTATTATCTTGAACAGCATATAAAATGCCGCAGTTGCATATGGTAAGAAAGTGTTTTCTTTTTTTTTTTAAGTAAAGTCTATTTACTTAATGTAGAAATGAAAAAAAATGTTGCGTGGTCGTATATAATACGAATCTGTCAATCTATCTAACTGTTAGCGCAGTATAACCATAGTTGTACACACATAGAATACATAAAAATAAATAATTTATACAGTTATTATTACCGAAACGTATTTGTATGTATGTTTGTATGTATTTATTAACCAAACCCTCTGTACGGGCAGGATGTGACACAAGGTAAATTTTTAAGCGGAGTTTAACAGTTTTGAATTCGGAGTTTTCCTTCTCCCGAACGAGTTGCTTAACAAAAGCAATAGAAATCAGTCTGTCCTACTATTTACCCATCTATCGAGGAAGAATAATTGGATGCATACCTTCCGTGCAATGTGAAATGCAATCAACCTCATTCCAGGATTTGAACTCGTGTCCCTGTGTCCATTTCTTACGATGAAAATGATTACGTTATGGGCACTCTAAGTATGTATACATGTATGCTTACGGAGTGCATACATCATATTTTTCAACATTATCATTATTATTATTATTATCAAAGTTGACAGACCAGAATATTGAGTTGAGTTTTTTATTTGCCTTTTATTGTTTCACAAGTGAGATGTCACACATGAGTTTCAAGGCTATTTAGTTATTCTTCGAAATAATGCGTCGTAACATCTGGGATATCGGACAATTACCAAACATGTATATATATATATATATATATATATGAAAAAAAAGTTGAAAAATAAGATAATCCAAAATTTCATTGATTTATTAGGAAAGTCGATGTTGAAAGTTTCAGTTGTAATAATCTTCTTCAGGACTCTAAATTCACGAAAAATGTTGTTAAAAGAAAGATTTATAAAAGCATATTTATAATCTTTCTTTTTAAACACACTTTCTTTTCTCCTGTATATTTCATCAAATATCCATTGCTATTTTACCAAAAATTTTCATGAATTTTAAGTCCTGAAGAAGGTTATTACAACCGAAACGTTCAAGGTCGACTTTCATGATAAATTCGTCAAATTTTGGACTATTTTGTTTTTTTCCATTTTTTTCATACTGTCGGATTTATCTTCTTATTTGCTTCCATATATATATATATATATATATGTATATATATTGATTGCCAGGAAAACATATAGGCCTAGGGAAGGTGTGGGCATGTTTATTGTTTAAAAAAAAATTCTTTATATTTTTGAACGACCGGTTTCGTCTGGCTCTTGTCAAGACGAAATATAAACAGTTCTATTTCAAAGAATTCTCTTTAGCGCAAGTACGCTGTTTAAATGTCAAAACAATTCAATTTCAAAAAAATCTTAACGCCAGAAAAATATTTAAAAGGGGGAATGTAAATGGAAAAAAAGTAGAGGAATGGAGAAAAGGGAAGGAAAAAAAACACTAAGAGGGGGTAGTAGTATCATCATCATGTCGCGCTGGTAGCACGGATATCCCTGACCCTCTCTCGCCACTCCTCCCAATCGTTCATCGCCCTAGGCAGGTCTTCAGGACAACATCCCGTATCCCCACATAGCTGCTGAATGTATGTTTGTGCTGGTCGTCCTGCTTTTGCACGGCCATGTGTGGGGGTCCATAAGAGTACATCTCTTATGAGTTCGTCCCTGCTTCTCCAGCAGTGTCCTGCATGTCTGGTTCGTCTAACTTGAATAGTTTTCGTGATAGGAGGCAGGTGGCAGTACAGTTGGTGTCTTGTGGGGTGTTGCCGCCAGGACTTGTTCAAGATTGCACGCAGCATTCTTGTGTAATTGCCGTCTAGCCTCCTCTCCAGCCGTTTTGTTAGCGTCCATGTAGTGCACCCGTAGAGCAGTATCGATGTGACCGCTGCCTGGAAGAAACTGCGTTTCATTTTATCGGTTAGGTCTGATTTCCATATAATCGATAGCCTATTGATAGCTGTCCATGCTTTCGTTAACCTCGTTTCGATGTCCTTTTCGGTTGATTGAGCGGATATATATATATATATATATATATATATATATATATATATATATATAAGAGTGGATCAGTAGATCCGTAGTGCAAAATGATTGGCTTGATGAGCTTTGAAATATTCGCTGTAAGAATTTTGCTTTAGAGGATTAATATTTAACACTAAATTATGTGCAAGGAAAGAGATTAAGTTTGGTTTGGTTTTATGGCATATCAACCTTTGTACGTTATTTATTGCAAAATACATTTTCTTGCATATAAACAGTTCTATTTCAAAGAATTCTCTTTAGCGCAAGTACGCTGTTTAAATGTCAAAACAATTCAATTTCAAAAAAATTACTTTAGCTTAAGTACAGTTTTTGGTTTACACACAGCTAAACGTAAAAACAGTTCTTTTTCACGTAATTCAGTTTAGCATAAGTACACAGTTTAGTTGTATTTGACTCATAGATAGGACCCTATCTGGAGCTACCACTCCGGGTCAGAGTGGACAGGGGAGCGATGGGAATGAAGCGGTATTCCGCATTCCCAAAATCGCCTGTATTACTGAAGTCTCACCATCAGATTGTTTAATGCTATGTCCAGGACACTTGTTGGGGGTGTCTTACACCTATACAGAGATGCAGTCAGTGTATTTTTCATCCCCAGCTGAATGGGCCAAGTAGAATTAGAAATATTCTTGTGTAATTGAAAGGAATCTATTATAAAAACAAGATTAATTTTAATTTAAAAAAATAAACAACAAAATAAAAAGATAGACACAAAACAGTAAATTTATTCAATATTGTCGCCATTTTTTCTATTGTAGTATCAGCAGGCCTTTGAAATGATTTGCATGTCTTCAAAATAATTTCATCAGATATTTTATTCCATTGCTTCTCAATTGCAGTCTTAAGCGAACCAATATTTGGAAGAGAAGTTACATTTGTTTTGTTTGCTAAAACGTCTCATAGAGCGTAATCAAGGGGGTTAAGATCTGGGCTTGGTGGAGGCCATTAAGAGACTCTAATTATTTCGGAGTCTTTTTTGGCTTGGTTTCGGCGTTAAGCAAATCATAAATTCTTTGTCATTTTTTTTTCTTGCTCAGACATATTAGGCTGAATTTTAATGAAAAAGTGCTTGAACTATAGAGCTAATAATGAAAATTTCGATTTATCGCATTTTTAAAAAAATGGACTAATCAGACAAAGAAAACGTTTTAAAAATCATTCCATATTTTGCTTCCGCATCCTGTATATATAATGTCACCTATCAGTACTAATTCTAAAATGAAAAGATATATATATATATATATATATATATATATATATATATATATATATATATAATTGGGGCATTCAATAAGTTTCCAGACTTTTTTTGTACAGGCATTTAAAATTGTCGTAGACTCTTGAAACTTCAGTATGTTATTGCTATACGTCTTATGAGACGACTGACCAATTTTTATGATTTCGGATTCAAATGAACAGCTACAGCAGGAATTCCATACTAGAGCCTGATTGTCACAGCTGGTGAATTTCAAAAATGCAAGCTGGACGTGAGGAAAAACGATATGCAATGAAATTCTATTTTAAACTTGGAAAAAATGCCACAGAAACGGATGGAATGCTTCAGACTGCTTTTGGGGCCTCTTGCATGAATCGAGCATCAGTTTTTGAGTGGCATAAGAGATTCAAGGAAGGAAGGGAGTCTGTGAGGGATGATGAGAGGTGTAGGAGGAGGAAGGGAGTCAATACACCAGAGTTGATTGGCCAAAGGGTTAGGGTTAGGGTTACTATGTTGAGGTTTTAAGGGAGTTCAGGAAGAGATTCCTAGGGAAGAGGCCAGCACTCTTCAAATCGAGTCTGTGGCATTTCCACCAGGACAATATACCAGTCCACAACTCCATCCTCGTCACAGACTATTTGACCAAGATGAGCATCAAGACATTTCCATTTCTCAACCTCCCTATAATCCAGACTTTGCTCCCTATGACTTTTGGTTATTCCCTAAGCTCAGAGGCTGTCTTTATGAGAAGATTGAGGAGATGAAAGAGGCTGTGACGAAGGTCATTGACACGCTCACACAAGAGGACTTCCATGGGACCATCCAGAAATTGTTGGAACGGTACAACAAGTGCATTGCAGCCGGAGGAGATTACTTCGAAGGGGACTACAATTTAATGTGTTTACTATCAATAAAATGCCCATACGAAAAAAGTCTGTAAACTTATTTAATGATCCACGTATATTGTGTATATAATTAAAATATAATTCGTAAAATCTTTTCAGACTACACGAAAAATCTAAGATATATGATTAAATATTTGAAGTATAAGACAGTGGTGTAATGGTTAAAGTGATGGACTGTGGAATCCTAGTAAGCGAGTTCAAACTCCAGTCGCGCTTTTAAGTTTCCTTTTTGGGCAAATACCATTGGGAAAGGTATGAACCCTCTTATCCTCTCACCCCTGGTTAAAATAGTACCACTACTGTTCTTCTAGAAGGACGGCATTGGCATTAAATAACCTACAAAGGCGGATATGCCAAGAAACCAAACCAAACCTAGTATAAAATTAGATGATAAAATATCTTGACTCAGTTTCACGGATCCTCGGATGAGCTAATATCAAACACGTCTAACAAGTATTATATATATATATGAATTTTGAATAGATGAATGTTGCATGAATATCTACTTTTTGGTGGAATGAGGATTAGTTTGGTTTGGTTTGGCTTGGTTTAGTTTTATGGCATATCAACCTTTGTAGGTTATTTAACGCCAAATCCATTTTTAAGTAAAAATCGGTTCTTTTTCAAACAATTCAGTTTAGCATGAGTACACAGTTAGTCAAAAACATTTATTTCAAACTATTCAGTTTATTCTAGCAGTTATATATAACAATTCAGTTTAGAGTAAGTACAGTTTCAATGTCAAAAACAGTTCAATTTCAAATAGTGGCATTTCTACCAGGACAATGCACCAGTCCACAACTCCATCCTTATCACAGACTATTTGACCATAAACATAAATTTAGCATAAACACGCAGTTTAAATGTTAGTACAGTTTAATTGTAAAAAACATTTCTATTTCGAGCAATTCAGTTTAGTCAAGCAGTTCTAATTCAGCTAATTCAGTTTAGTACAAGTATAGATTTTGTTTACACACAGTTAAATGTCAAAACAGTTCTATGTTAGACAATTCAGTTTAGTATGAATACATAAGCACGCAGTTTAAATATAAGTAGGGTTTAATTGTCGAAAACATTTTTATTTCAAGCTATTCAATTTAATCAAACAATTCATTTTAGCATAAGTATGCCGTTAGTTCTATTCCACCCTTAGAAGGAGCCCTATCAGGTGCTACCACACCGGGCCAGAGTGGACCTGGGAGCAATGGCAATGCAGGGGTGCTCCGTATTCCCCAAGGCCACAGCATTACTGGGACTTTACCATCAGACTGTTTAGTGTCATATCTAGGACACTCATTACCCCTCTGCAGAGATGCAGTCAGTGTATTCTACAGCCCCAGCCGACTGGGAAAAACACAGAGTTAAACAGTTTTATTTCAGGTAATTCAGTTTAGCATAAGTACACAGTTTAGATGTCAAAATAGTTCTATTTCAAGCAATTCGGTTTAGCATTAGTATGCAGTTTTAATGTCAAAACAGTTCTATTTTAAACAATTCAGTTCAGCATGAATACACAGTTTAAATGTATAAAAACAGTAAACGCCAACCACCGTTTATTTCTATTTAACCCATAGATAGAACCCTTATCAGATGCTACCACTCCGGGCCAGAGTGGACCTGGGAGCGATGGCAGTAAAGCGGTACTCCGTATTTCCCAAAGCTCTAGCATTGCTGGAACCTCACCATCAGATTGCTTAGTGTTATATCAGGACACTCGTTGGGTGAGGGTCTTACCCCTCTGCAGAGAAGCAGTCGGTGTATTCTACAGCCCCAGCCGACTGGGCAAATGCGGATTGGAATATTCTTTGTAATATTCTTGAAAATGAACAGGTCCAGTCTACTTACCCGAAAGTCAGTATCTGTTTGGTTTAAAGCCTAATCATAAGCGCAACTGTTTCAGCCACAAAATATGTCAAATATTCAGAAGTTTATGCAACTCTTTTTTTTTTAGCTGTCAGATTCTATAAGTTTGTGAAGGAAATTTTGAGTCATAATTCCCTTTACCCCAAGCCCCCCTTCCTTCTCTCTAAATTTATTGGCTTGTGTATTTCTCTCTCTGTTTTTAATGATATTATTATTTACTGTGACCGCAACGTCATAGTAACTTTGACAAAAGCTGAAAAGTTTCTGTTACATAAAAAAGATGGAGAATTAAAATACAAAGATTCGCTTCTTAATATTCTATATGGGCCTCCAATGCTCGTACATAAAAAGGAATTTGCCGTGACACTCTCATGATTAGGTTCACACACACACACACACACACACACACACACACACACACATATATATATATATATATATATATATATATATATATATGAGGAATTTATGAGGATTTTACTCATGAAGATAAAAAAAATTCTGAAATTCTTAAAGAGCAATGGAAAACTTTTATGAATCACACTTGAATATTATAAAAGTTTTAAAAAATGCAGAAAATAGATAAAAATAAACATGCAGATATATTCACAATAAAATTTAGCGAAGTAAGAACCTTACTTTTTTCAGTTGTATCGATAATGCTCCAAGGCTGTCAAATCTCTTGTAGATATGAATGCTATAAATGTTTTGTTAATATATATATATATATATAGTAAGATAATTAACGAGATACGTTGCAGTGTAAAATTGTTAAAAATTTTTTTACAAGGCTTTATTCACAGCTTATGAAGATGTTCGCTGCAGTAATTTTATTGCCCAATATCTCTTTTTACTTATTTTAACTGCAATATTATTTGTGTTGTAGTACTTTAACGCTTAAAGGTGGTTCCTGGATAACTTGATAGTCTTGGAATAAAACCTCATGTGCCCGGTTCCGCAATAAAGCTTATAATTGACTTTAACACTTTTCTTTATAATTTCTTACAACGATGAGAAAACTTTATTATTCGAGGAGCAATGTTGCCCGAATATCTGGGGCTATATATTGTGACTCTTTATACATTATTTCTTTTTGATTAAATTACCTCACCTTAGCTGTTTTTGCGCTAGCGTTTCGACCTCTGTATCTCGGAGGCTTATCCGTCTTTGGGTGAGTAAGTTTGGGTAAGCTCCTCAAGGGGAATGTCGACGGGGTCAAGCATTCTTTTGTGCATGCCTTCTCCCCAGTCTAAAATGATTCCCTGTCAATTCTAACTTGTTAGAAAGTCAGAAAAACTTCAACATGGTTCGTTCTTTATCTATGGTTAAATAAGGCGCGCTTAGCGTAACGGTTATAGCTGAAAGAAATGAAATCAGTGACTCGAGATCAAATCTAGGACTAGGCTGTTTGCGTAACCTTTTGGGCGAATGTCCTTGGCAACAGCATAAATTCGTCTTTTCTCCTTCCAGCTGTTGGCAAATAGTAGTGTAGACTGAATCTTTAGCCTTGGTAACGTAACCAGTCTAGGAGAAAGAGAACTTCGAATTCAAACCAGCTGTACTCCGCGAAAATATTGACATCCTACTCGTGGTGGGTGGGGGTTGTTTAAATGCATTATTGACATTTTTATTTTGTTTGCATGTAGGTCAAAACTAAATTACGGTCAATTAACACTAAATGCATCTGTTCCGATTAGATCACGGAAGTTAAGCTGTACTTAAATGGGTGTCATCTCGCAAACAGTAAGTACTGTAAGCTACCTGAGTCGTTTGTGACAGACAAAGCAAATCTTGAAATATAACATGTAGCAGGAAAAAAGTAGATCACTGAAATTTTTTATTATAATGATATATTTAAATGTATTCAGACAAAAACCCAATTTCATGTCAATTTGCAACCGAAAATATTTGTTCGTCTGCGGTCGTGTTGAATTATCTATCTATTAAAATTGTCAGTTTGTTTGTTTTCCCATTCAGTTGGGAATCTAGAATACACCCACTGCACCTCTGCAGAGGGGTAAGTCCTCCCCCAAATAGTGTCCTGGATATAACAGTAAGCAATCTGATGGTGAGGTTCCATTAACGCTGGAGCTGTAGGGAATGCGGAGTACCCCTTCACTGCCCTCGCTCCCTGGTCCACTCTGTCCCGGAATAGTTGCATCTTATAGGGACCAATCTATAAGTCAAATAGAACTGAACTGTGTACTTGTGCTGAACTGAATTGCTTGAAATAGAATTGTTTTGATTTTTTAAACTGCATACTTAATTTAAACTGTGTACTTTTGCTAAACTGAATTGTTTAAAATAGAATTGTTTTGATATTTAAGCTGCGTACTTATGTTAAACTGAATTGTTTGAAATAGAACTGTTTTGACATTGAAACTGTATTCACACTAAACTGAATTGTTTGAAATAGAACCGTTTGATTAAACTGAGTTGCTTGAAAGAGAAATTTTTTGACCCTTAAATTGTGTACTTTCGCTAAAGTGAATTGTTTAAAATAGAACTGTTTATTTGTATAAAGATGGATTTGACATTAAATAACACACAAAGGTTCATATTCCATAAAACCCAAACAAACAAATAGACAAACAAACATTCTGTTTGTATCTAACTGTAACCCAACAAACAAGACACCGCGAGCGAGATTTTTATTCGAGCAATATATTTAAAATCTTTAACTTAGAGAATAAAGCCAATTACAGTTCCGTTTGCGACTGAATGATAATTTTGTGGCGGTGACTGTAATTTTTCATTTGAAAAAAATGAAGATATGAGAAAGATTACTTTGAAATGGTAATAAGAATCCTTAATCACACCCTAAATAGAAGTATTAGTTTCATGAATGACTGCTGTTACTACGGAAACCCAAAGGATTTACAAGTTATATAAGTGAGTATTATTTTTGCCTCGTATTTTCTTTAATTATTTTAAAAGTTTTTAGTTGTCTTTTATCGCAACTCACTCAACTTGTTGTTTTTATCACAGCGCGTGTCAAAGATAACGATAAAGAATAAGCACCCGATTAGACTCTAACTCACGTTCGCTTTGAGGTCTCAAAGCCTGGTTATTCTTATTAGCTGCTTCACCTACTAAGCTAGGAGAACAATTGGTATTACAGAAGCATAAATATATAACTTGAATTATACATGAATATACGTAAACTCCTTGGCTCCGCTATTTCCCAGAGTTCAGTAGCTTGCTCTGCCACATAAAAATGAAAGAAAGAAAAATTTATATGTAACCTTTTAAATCACCATAAAAACATGAAAAAAAACCCCTTTACAACACTGATAAAATAAAATGAGAATTCTTTCAAGTTGTAGCTTTGTCAGTACTACTGTATGGTTGCTCCCCTTGAGCTTTAACGAAACGCTTGAAGAAAAAAACTAGATAGGAACTTCAAGGAGATGCTGTATGTCGTTTGGAACGAATCCTGGAAGTAAGACACTTCAAAACAGCAGCTTTATGATCACTTACCTCCCATCTCTCGAAAACCATCTAACTTAGACGAAAAAAATATGCTAGGTACTCTAATGAACTCCTACACATGGGCATACCAGTGTTAGCCGATTAGCAATAACTTACATTCGTCAGCTTTGTGCAGACACTGTATACCGTCCCGAGGACTTTTGGTTATTCCCTAAACTCAAGGAAAAAGGTTACCTTTTTTTCCAATTTTACACTCTTTTCTTTGCTTTCTTCTTTGAAGTGAAAGGCTGTTACTGTAATGAATATGGTCAGGTTTGTATTTGGAGGTCTGGATTGATTGAGATATTGATTTTAACGGCATGTCAACTGATTTGGTTTATTTAATACCTAGTGGATAGAAAATTACATTGATTGTACATTTGTATATATATTTTTTGTGGTTGTTTTTTGTGTATTTTTTGCACACGTCGTTGTCAAATAAGAATATTTTTTAAACAGATCAATTTGACGCATAGATGAGACTATAATAGGTACTAACACTCCAGGTAAAAGTGGACTTGAGAGTAATGGCAATGAGGGAATACTTGACACCCCACAAAATTTCATGGCTCAGTCTACTGAGTGGGGGCTGCAGAATACACCGACTACATCTCTGCAGAGGGGTAAGACTCCCTTAGTGAGTGAGTGACCCAGTCAGCTGGGGCTGTAGAATACGCCGATTGAATCTCTGCAGAGGAACAAGATTCCCCCAATGAGTGATGGTGAAGCTCCACTAATGCTGGAGCTTAGGGAAATACAGAGTACTCCCTTATTACCATCGAACCCAGGTTCACTCTAGTCCAAAGTGGTAGCACCTGATAGGGTGCTTTGTAAGGGTCAAATCGAAATAAACTGTATGTTTATGCTGAACTAAATTGCTTGAAATAGAACTGATTTTACAATTAAACTATGTACTTAGGCTAAATTGAATTGTTTGAAATAGAACTGTATTGACATTGAAACTGTGTACTTATGCTGAGCTGAATTGTTCAAAATAGAAATGTTTTTACATTTAACAGTGTGTAAATAAAGGACTGATCTTTAATTGAATTGTTCGTGATACATAGCAATACTTGGAACGATATAACTTTGTTGACTAAATTGAAATAGAACTGTTTATATGTATAAAAATGGATTTTACATTAAATAACCTACAATGGTTGATAGGTCATATAACCAAACCAAATTAAAACAAGGTTTTTATTAAAATTATTTGATTCGGCATTAAATGACCCGAAAAGGGTTGATATGCCTAAAGGTAAAGCAACCAGTCAACCAACAATCAAAATTTCAGAATTTAAGCTTTCTCACAAGATAAGATTTAGTGTCATACGAAGACATCCTTTTTCATGAGAGGATACGGGAGACGTATTCTAAGCTCCATTGACAGGGTTGTTTGTATTTGGAGTTGGAGTTTGTAGACATGACAGGAAAGTGATGTTTTTTAGACGATCTCACATTTGAACACACTCAAGGATATGAAAACTTAAAGGGACCAGTAACGTTTTAGAGAAATTCGAATATATTTGCATACAACATGGTGCTCAGAATTCGACTATAGTCGCTTACTGTAGTTTAAGAGACAAGTTTTGAGAACTGGGAAAAAGTAAAAGAAAAGCAAACAAATGAATAAAAAAAAATGAAAAAAATGAATAGCAAAAGTTTTCAAACTTAGAAGAACGTTTGACTTAAATAAATGAATCGGTTTAAAGTAAAAAGTGATGAATAAAGCAAGAAAAGAATATCTAAAAAAAAAAAGAAAAGAAGAAACAGTTGGTATATACATAAGCTTAAGATGGTTGACAGTCGGTTTGTGTGTGTGTGTGTGTGTGGAAGGGATTTGGTGATGGTCGAGATGTGTAGAGGCTCGAACTCGTATAAGTCACAACTATCCCAACAGATAGAAAATTGACATTCCTGTTACAGGGACTAAAAAAACAATGGCAGGTTTCAAACTAAAGGAAGAAAACTGACAAAAGAAATCGACAAAGAAATAATGAATATAAATAAACAAATAAAATGAAAAGAGCTTTTGAAAAGGAGGAGTTTGGAGAGAGAGAGACAGAGACAGAGAGATAGATGAAGAGACAGAGAGAGACTG
Source organism: Sepioteuthis lessoniana (assembly GCA_963585895.1). Lineage (NCBI taxonomy): Eukaryota > Metazoa > Mollusca > Cephalopoda > Myopsida > Loliginidae > Sepioteuthis > Sepioteuthis lessoniana. Next base: position 76,064,022 of record OY757919.1, read on the forward strand.
AGAGAGAGAGAGAGAGAGAGAGAGAGAGAAACAGAGAGAGGAGTGATACTATGTATTAGACTGAGAAAGGAGATAAAAGCATAAAACTTTAGAGAATATTGCTGGAACTAGAGAAGAAGGAATGCTGATGATTGGTTGGTTGGTTGGTTGGTTGGGTTTTATAGCATATCAACCTTTGTAGGTTATTTAATGCTAAATCCATTTTCATAAGAATAATCAGTTTTATTTCAAACAATTCGGTTTAGCATGACTACACAGTTTAATTGTCAAAAACATTTCCATTTTAAGCTATTGAGTTTAGTCAAACAGTTCTATTTCAAACAATTTAGTTTAGCGTAAGTACAGTTTTAATATCAAAAACAGTTCTATTTCAAGTAATTTAGTTTAACATAAGTACGCAGATTAATTCTATTTAGCCCATAGACATAACGCTATCAGGTGCTACCACTCTGGGCCAGCATGGATCTGGGAGCGATTGCAATGAAGGGGTGCTCCACATTCCCCAAAGCTCAAGCATTATTAGAACCTCACCATCAGATTGCTAAGTGTCATATCCAGGATACCCGTTGGTGGGTCTTACCCCTCTGCAGAAGTGCAGTCGGTGTATTCTACAGCCCCAGCCAATTGGGCAAGAGGAATGCTGATATATATATATATATATATATATATATATATATATATATATAATGAAATTAAGAAAAGGCAAGAGTTTTTCAAAGAATGAAAGGAAGAGGGAATGAGAAGGAAAATAGATAAAAAAAAAGCATGGAAAGAAAAGGAAAATAAGAAAATAAGAAAGAAAGAAATCGGAAAAGAATGAGTAAAAGAAAGAAAAGAAAGACGATAAGAAAGGAGGAGGAAAAAGATGGCAGAAAGCAAGAGAAGTATGGAACATTAAAATTAATAAACAAAGAAGAAAGAAACAGGAAGTAAAAGATAAAAACTCCCTTGAAGAGATACAAGAGTAGAATGAACGAAAGATAAAAGTATAAAAAAAAGAAAAGAAAACCCGTGGCGTAATGGACCCCAGCCTCGAAGTTAGGGAGTTCGAACACCTGTTATGTTTTGACCTTTTGACCCGGCCAAAAATGCCATTCAAGGTGATGCACCGGAAGGAAGTGACACATTCTAATGGCAGTTATGAGAGGAAATCGCGTGGGCAGAAATTGGCTGATGAAATGGGACGAGAAAAAAAATCCCATGATACTCTCATAGACTGACGCACCGGAAGAGAGTGACCTCTGAACTACATGACAGTTATTTCCGCTTGATGACGATTAAACATTCGATTTCAAAGATCGCGTGGGTGATCAAGTGGGCGTTGAACTATTATATAGCTCAGTCAAGGCAGAAGTCAAGCCAGTTGAGTTCCAGACAGTTGGAGATGAAATGTGGTAGGGAAAGCCACATCTGGCTGAAGGGGCCTTTGGGCCCTGATGAGTTGAGGTCCGGAGAAGATGCTGATAAGATGCCGTAAAGAAAGTCATCACCCAGCAGAGTGGCCTCTGGACCTCCGGTTGAGCATCAAGAGAACAAGAAAGACACAATGTGACGGCCATAAGAGTGAGGGTCAAAATATTGGAGTTTCTGTTCGATCTCCAGCTCCCTCTCACAGTAAAACCCCACACAACAATTTCGAACCCTTACAAATAAAGTGATTGGTAAATACTTTTATAAAGAAGTCTCATTGCGTCTGTCTTTATTATTGTGTCGTTATGATGCGGCACATGAGAATATAACACACCATTATCGCTATTACATTTACTTTCGACCCAATTTTCTAGGGAAAATATGAACCCCCTTATCTCCCAGCTGTGGATTAAATAATATCACTGCTTTCCTCAACAAAAATAGTATTAAATAACCCACAAAGATTGATATGCCAGTAAACAAAGAAAGGGGGTGTCCTCGTGGTGTAATGGAAAAAGCGGTAGACTGCGGAATCGTAGTTAGCGAGTTCATACTCCAGTCGCGCTATTACGTTCACTTTCGGACAAATACCCTTGGGAAAGTTATAAACGCCCCTTATCCTCCCAGCTATGGGTTAAATAGTACCACTTCTGTTCTTCTAGGAGAATGGCTTTGGCATTAAATGACCTACGAAGTTTGATATGCCATTAAACAAACAAACAAACAAACAAACAAAGCGTTAAAACAGGAAAATTGAAAGAGAAAAAAGAGTAATAGAAATTATGAAAAGTTAGGTTCGTTTGGGGTTCTTTGTTTAAAGGCATATCAACTTTCTTGGGTTATCCAATGCCAAAGCCATCCCTAAAAATGAGGGGTATTTGTACTATTTAACCTATAGATTGATATGTAAGGAGTCCATACTTTTTCCAAAGTTATTGGTTCGAAAGTGAACGAAATAGGATAAATTGAGTTCGAACTTGCTTACTAAGATGTAGCAGTCTCGCACGTTAGCTACAACACCACTAGAACTCCTCGCCCACCAAAAAAAAAAACAAAACAAAACACCTAAGACGGAGAATGGAAATAAAAGCAGAAAGTTTCTGAGAGTTAATTGGTGGAACTTTAGAAGAAAGAACGCAGAGGTATAAATAATGACATTAAAAAGAAGCGAAATTACTTCAAAGAACGAAAGGAAGAGAGAAAGAAGAGAACTGAAAAAATATAATGCATGAAAAAAGAAAGAAACAGAAAAGAATGTGTAAAAAAAAAAGAGGAAAAAGGCGGTTGAAAACAGAAAAAAACACAGAAGAAAATTAAAATTAAACGAAAAAGGAGAAAAGGAAGACAAAAGAAACAGGAAGAAAAACAAAAGCATCTCGAAAAACAGAAAGAATAAATAATGAAGGAAAGAAAAAAATGAAAAGCCAGAAAAAAAAAATGAAATGGAAGAAAAATTTTTAAAATCAGATAAAAGAAATGTACAATGTAAAGAATAAAACAGAACAAATACCAAAACCATTATAGTCATGAATGTTCATTTTTACATCCACTTGATGGAGTAAAGCTCTTTAAACATGAACGCTATGTTTTTTTTTTCAAAGAAAGTTTGCGGGAGGGTAAGATCGAGTGGCAAGAAAAAGCTCAAATGTCTGCTCAAAGCTGTCTCTCCGGTGCCGCCATTACGATTTTTCTGCCACTGGCGTAGTCACTTTCAATAAAATGGCGTTGAACAAACGTGACGTTAGGACTCAGGTTTGTTCACATGCTTGCTTCAAATGTCGGTCAAAATTGTGGTCGTTAAGTAAGAAAAAAAGGTAGAAAACAAGTAAATAAATAACCTAAAAGAAAATGAAAACACGAGTAACAGAAACAAAAGAAACAAGACTAAAAAATATTGAAAACATCCTCTTGTGTTTGGTCGGAAGTGATTATCAGGATAGTGGTTTGATATTTTCCTGGGATTTCTTTGATGTCACAAGTCGGAAATAAAAAAAGCGTCCGTCACTGCAGTAGAGGAAAATAAGCTGTCAGAAACTGATTTCCTACCTTGTAACGACATAACAAATGATAAAGATGACAGTCAATGTGGGTGGAAAGACAAATGTTTATGCAACATAGAAGCAGGTTTATTCGTTATTACTTGCATTTTAGTGTTTTTTATTTTTGTTGTTGTTGTTGTTGGTGGTGGTGGAGGTGGTGAAGGAGATGTATCTGTTTTTCCTGGGTGAGAATCCCTGTGACCAGGCTTCCTTCATCTTTACAGCGTCCTGCCCGAACACAAAGTTGAGAGACCCCTCGTCCAAACCAAGCCTGAGTCACCAGTTTCAACCAGATCGATGAAGTTAAGTAACAACGATTCTGTTCAGTACCTAGATAATTATTCACGTAAGAACAAGACATGCTGTTAACAACATTGAGGCTGTTTTGTTCTACTAAGCAGAGTTTGATAAATTCTAAGAATGCAGACGAGGAAGATAAAAAGACTTTAATCCAACTTCAGAGGCCTAAGAGTTCCGGAGATGGTGGTGATAGTTGTGATGTATGTGTATTGGATGTGGAAGTCATTTACTGAGTTTAACTCAAGACCAGAAATATTGGACACCAAGTGAGAATTTAACTCACTCACGAGAGCGAATATATTCGATATTTCTTGAGGGTCTTTTATAAAATAGTAGTTAGGTTTGGTGGCGAGCAACGATAATTTAACTTCTTTATATACAGAGTGCGTGGGTTTCAAGTGCCACCTTGAAACCAAGTCTGAAGGCTGAAAATCTCACTCTGCCTCATTTTACATGTTAAATCATGAGAAGCAACACTATAATAACGCTATAATAAAACTATACTTTACATTTTGAACAATGCAATAGTAATTTAATTAAAGAAAAGTGCAGCTGATCTTTTTGCCATAGATTTCTTACCAATGTGTCAAAGCAAATATGCAAGTGATCGGCTGATAAGAGGTTAAAAATAAAAGCGCCTTTTGAAAGAATTTTTAGTTTATTTGGAATTTTGTCTAATGAAACTGGTTGCACCCTCAGAACTTGGCGCCCAGGGAAGCAGTTCCCCTTGTCCAACCGTACTCATCCAAATCAGAGTGCGGACACAAAATTAGGAATAATCTAGTATAATAATAAATGGTTCTATTATAAAACAAGATTAATTCTGATTTTAAAAAATAAACAACAAAATAAGAAGATACGGGGATACGGTTACAAGACTCAGCATTCCTATCCGAGGTCGCGGTAAATCACCTGATGAAGGCCAGAGGTGAAATTTTGCCGAAACGTAGCGAAAGAAGAAACAACACAAAAAAAAAAACTACCTAGATGAGGACAAAAAGTGCACAATAAATAAAAAAAATAATTCTCAGATTAAGAAGCCTCATCTAAAAAATGATTCCAATTAAAGACAAGTACAAAAATTCGGTACTGACCTGACTCTGGAAGACCAGATAAGGATTTATAAGACCCAAAAATCCATCCTTGATCGCCCGTGGCACAGCGGATAGAGGCGTTGAGTCTCTATGGTTCCAGGTGAGCATTGTTAGAAGATAGCGGTTTCAAATCCTACCCAAGTTTACTTGGTCAAAAACGTGGTGCGATAGACAACAACTATGGAAGGCAGTAATTACTGGGGATACGGTTACAAGACTCAGCATTCCTATCCGGGGTCGCGGTAAATCACCTGAAGAAGATACCGAAACGCAGTGAAAGAAGAAACAACACAAAAAACTACCAAGATGAGGACAAAAAGTCCGCAATAAATTTAAAAAAAAAATTAATTCTCAAAATAAGAAGATAGATACAAAACTGTAAATTTACTCAACATGGCCGCCATTTTTTTCAGTTATTGTTTTTACACGCGTTCAAAACGATTTGCATACCTTCAAAATAAATTCTTCCGACATTTTATTCCATTCCTCCTCAATAGATGTCTCAAGCAAACCAATATTTGAATGGGAAGTTGCATTTGTTTTGTTTTCTAAAACGCACTATATAGCGTAATCAAAGCGGTTTAGGCCTGGGCTTAAATCTTGTTTAATTGCTGTCCTCACAGTTTTCTCATGAACTTTCAATTCAAAATGCTTTCTTATTGACGTTGTGGGGTCCTTCTTAATTGTCGTTGCGAGAGCAATTAAAATACCTTCTTTTCGTTGCATTTGTTTGTTTTCTAAAACGCCCTTCTTTTCGTTTTTTTGACTCAACCCTCCAATCTCCATTTTTCTTAAAAATCTATTTTTCTGGAAATTTTTTTTCTTTGCTTTGTATACGATAGACAAAAAACTTTGGCTTGGTTTTGGCGTTAAGTAAATCGTAGATTCTTTGTTATTTCTTTTCTTGCTCATTTATATTGGGCTGAATGTTAATAAAAAAGTGCTTGAATAATAGAGCTAATCATGAAAATTTAGATTTATCGCTAAAAAAAAACTAGACTAATCAGACTTAAAAAACGTTTTAAGAATTATTCCCTATTTTGCTTCTTCACCCTATTGCTATCATTAAAAAAAAGATATCAAAAATCAATGGTTGGTTGGTTGGTTGGTTTGAGGATTTTAACGGTATGTCAATCCATCTGCGGTTATTTTATACCTAGAAGTTAGGGAATAATGTAACTTGTACGTCTATGTTTACATTTTTGTAGTTAACAATTTTAACAATGAGCTAACATCGTCTAGGGTCGTGTTGATTGATTTGCTTGTATTTTATGGTATTGCAGCCTTTGTCGGTTATTTAAAGCCAAATTCTTATTATAGGTATATAATTTGGAAGCGAATAGTTTGAAGGTAATATTTTTAAACGAACCAGAGCGCATTTGTTTGCACACAGTAAGATGTTTTGAAACATTGCGATTTAACTCTAATAATTCTATCAAATAATAATAATAATCATTTTATTGAGACACTGTTAAATGGCTTCAAGTATTGCTATTTGCTTGGACACAGTTAAATTGTTTGAAGTATTGTAATTCAGCACTGATATTTCAAGTCAACACTATTCATTCGTTTGCCCACAGTTAAATAGTTTCAAGCATAGTAAATGATTTAACAGTTCTATTGATACTTCCACTTCGAGTCAGAGTGGGCCTGGGAGTATTGGCTATGAAAAGGTACTCCACATTTCCCAAACTTCAAGACTTGAACCTCACCATCAGGATGCATTTTATGGACATACTCAAGACTTTACTTCTGATTGATTCATAGATGGGACTCAAAAAAGTACTACTCCAGGTTAGAGTGAAACAGAGAACAATGGCAATTAAAGAGTACTCCACATTCCCTAAAGCTTCAGGACTGGAGCATCATCATCAAGATGGGTTAGAATCATATCCAAGACACTCATGAGGGTGTCTTACTCCTCTGCAGCGACGTAATTAGTGTATTCTACGGCTCTAGCCGACTGGGTTGATAAAGGATTAAATCGTTATTATTATTATAAAGGATTAAATCGTTATTATTATTATTGTTCTGGATCTGGGTAGGTTTTTCATTTTGTAATCCATTTGGGAATTTTTGTAGATATTTGCATAATTCTTACATTAATCTGTTGTGGATCTGATTGTGACTTCCGGATTCAAGATGCATTTCAGTTTCCGGTTTTTCTTCAAACTTTTATAATTTGTTATTCATGTTGATTAACCATTCAGCATTTCTATTATCTTTTTGTCTATTCCACTTTTTTGCTCGAGAAGAGTTTTGTTTTATTTGCTTCCGGTTTATCAATTTTCTTCCTGCTTTCTATATTTACTGATTTCAATCAGCTGGATCCAGTTGATGGGACACAACTCAGCCGGCCGTGGTGTTAGCGGCACGGATCTGGTCGGGTGTGTCTCATCACTGGACACACTTCGAGCCTAAGGAGGCCATCCCCCCAGGCTTTAACCCTCCCTGGAGTGGTTTGTCTAATCGTCTGGCGCCTTTTTTTAGGGAAATGCCGACGGAGCCCGAGGCATTTTTGGGAATGCCGGGCGCATCTGCGCCTGGACCCTCCTTAAAAAAAGGCCTTTTGCCACACTTATCAGGTGGCCGGGACGGCTGAAAAATCTCGCTTTCTCTATTTACTGGTTAGCATGATTAGCTTTCATACTTTGGAATATTCTGTTTTGATTGTAATGTTAGACCTTATGCCAGTATTAGTCATTTCTTGTGTGTAAGGTTTTTGTACATCGTAATCAATTTCCTTGTTCTATACGTATAAGTTATTCCTTCGTCCATTTTAAGAATTGTATAAAGTGTCTTACTCGAAACTATACCCGAGTATTTTTCTTTTCATTAGATTTCTGCTGCGGAGTTTACTTTCCAGATTTTTTTTTTGTTTTCGGTTACTCCTTTCCTACTTTTTCTTTTTATCTCCGTTTGTTTGATGGTATCTGCTTCTAATATTCTCAAATATTTGTAGTTTTCTTTTGCTCCAAGTATTCTGATGCTTTCCTGATTGGACAGATCTATTCCTTCTATGATTTCTCTTTTTCCTTTTAAGCATGGCACAGCTTTCAATACTAAATTACATTTCTATATCTTGGCTAAAGATTCTAATAACTTGCATTTTCATTCTTGTTAATATTTTGATATCATCCATATATAGATTTCTTTATTTCCAAATAGAGGAGTTATATATAATCATATTTACCAACCCCTCCGCTCGGGCAGGATATGACACAAGGTCAATTTTTAAGCGGAGTTTAACAGGTTTGAATTCACAGTTTTTTTTTTTCTTCTAGACTAGTTGCCTCACCAACGCTGAAGAACTTAGTCTGCCCTACTATTTACCCATTGCTGGTGGGAGAATAATTGGATTCATACCTTTCCCAAGGATATTAGTGCTATGTGAAATGCAATCAATCTCGTCCAGGATTTGAACTCGTGTCGCCGTGTCCATTTCCTACGACGACAACCATTACACCACGGGCACCTCCTGTTGCAAGGAGTTTTATATAATAAATTGAATTACACTGTGCACGACATTCGGGACTACTAAACAGCTGTTTCGACCTTACTAGGACTCATCAGCATTATAAACCAAGACCCTTCCCACTGGAGATCGAACCAGCGACCACAGACTGCTGAACCGAAATTCTAACACTGACTACTAGTTCACATCGCACACAAATGACGCCAAATTAACTAGCCATGGTAAATGCTCGGCCAATTAACCTGATGTGTCTTGTAGTTTTCTGATCATGGTAATTCAATTTATAATACATAATTTCTATATCTAAAATTAGAAAAGATATGTCAAATTCCTTGCCCATGAGGTTATGATTACGAGGATGCGTATATCTAATCCTCTTGGGAGGACTTAGCCCTGGAGGTGACCATGTCCACTGTAAGAGTACGGATGTAACTACAAGACTTATCAGGTTAACTGGCCGCACATTTACCACAACTAGTTAAATTGACATCGCTTGTGTGCTATGGGGGTTGATAGCTCATTGGTACAGTTTGGGCTCTGTGGGCGCTGGTTTGATCTCAAATAGGGGAGATCACGGTATACACTACTGATATGACCAAAAAAGGTTGAAAATGCTGTCTAGTGGTTCCGTATGTTGCGCGCATGGCTCACCGGATTTTCTGGTCATGGTAATTCAATCTATAATTCCTCCATTTAAAAATATATGTCAACTTGCAAAAGGGTTTCTCGTTTGTTTTTATCCCATAAGATATCTTAATATCATCCATATACATGTGGTGATTTATCTTTGTAGCCTCCTGTGCTCCTTTTTTAGTATATAATTCAGTTGCATCATTGCTATAAGAAATAGTAGAGGTGATAATGAGTCACCCTGGATATGAATATTTATATTTATATCTCTTTTAGGTTTTGTCCTCCTACTGCTAATTCCACCTTTCATTTTTCCAAGGCTTTTGTGATGAAGTTTACGACTTGCTCTGATATCTTGAGTATTTTCAAACATTCTATTATCCACGTTTGTTGGATCCTGTTTATGCATTTTTGTCATCCATTTATGCCATGGCTAAATGTTTTTTTTCTCAGCTTAGGCTTATCTTCCCGCTGCTAAATACTCTATAGTTTTCTAAGGCTCTTGTGATGAAGTTTAAGACTCTGATATCTTGAATATCTTTAGACTTTCAATTTTTCATAAATGCCAGATCATGTCATATGCCTTTTTATTGTATATTCATGCTATAGCTGCACTTTACCGTTTTGTCTTTACTTTTTGTAGACTTTATTGGTTGACCTAATGAGTAGAGTGTTCGGTAATGGACCGGGAGACCGGGTTTCAATCCCAGGTCGAGTCATACCAAAGACTGAAAAAAATGGTACTTGATGTCTCCTTGCTTAATGCTCAGCATTATAAGTTACGGATGAAGGGTAAAGTGGTGCAATCAAGAGAATGGAGTGGCGCCCTCCCCTACACTGCAGTGTAGTAAGTATTGAAAAGGGAGTCTTCGGGTCATCCTAGACTAAGGTCGACAACTTTACTCTATTTCTAGGTCATTTTTATCTCTATTACCTTCACAACATTCTGTTTTTTCTGGAAATAGCCCAAGGCATTTAAACAAGTAATATATTTATTTTCTTATCAGTGCAGTTAAGATATTCCACCCCATGAGTAAAGTATGCAGTTGTTGTGTATGGTTTCTTTTTTTGTGATCTTTCTGAATCTAAATAATTTCATCTTTTGTCTTCCATTGGCGTATTCCTGCTTCTAGTAAGTGTTTATTTAGTTGTTTAGCTAATCTGTTGTGTGAATAGATTTGAATCTTATGAAACAGAATCCATAAATCCCATTGTGGCTTTGTACTTTGCAATTTGCTACTTTCTTGAATGATACTTTTAATGATTCCAGGAGTATTCTAGTATCTGGATCCCCTTCAGTTCTTCAATTTCGTGTCGTTTAACCATTCATCCTTTCAGAGCACCTCGGGTGTGTGTCATGGTTAGTAAGCTAGACTAGAAAACCTTCATGAGTGAGTTCGATTCATTCATGTGGCTTCATACCATATCTAAGCAAAAAGCTTTGTAAATTCAACCATTCAGCCTTTCAATTGCGTTGTTTTTGTTTATTCTAGAAAAAAAGTACGTTTCATTTGAATTTGATTGCTCAATGTTCTTTATGATTCCTCCGTGTATATTTTGGGAGATATTTTTTATTATTTTGAAATGTCTTCTTTTGCTTGTATGCTGTTCCGGTATCTTCCGAGTTTCTATTTCTAAGCCAATTCTTTTTGGTATATTTCTTCCAGTTGTAGAAAAACTGATAACAAGGTAATCCAAGTGGAAGGAAAGATTTATTGAGAAGTCGACACTTTAGCGTTTCGGTTCTACTGAACCATCATCAGGACCATGAGGGCTGATATTAGCGATATTAAGTCAACGATGGATGTTTAAAAATGCAAAATACAAAAACCTAGGGGAAAATTTGCTTAAGTTGGCCGTTTAATTAGTGAATCAGCGTTTTTTGTTTTAAATTACGTCATTTGACTTATTAGTAATATTGTATTGAATTTATGTTACGTTTGTCTAACGAGAACATAAATGGTCCCGATGATGGTACAGTAGAACCGAAACGCTATAGAGTCGACTTCTCAATAAATCTCTCCTTCCACTTGGATTACCTTGTTATCAGTTTTTCTACATATTGTTGGATAACAATCCTTTATTTTCTTTCATTTCTTCCAGATTTATTGTCTGTCTTTACTGCTGTTGTTGTCTTTTCTAAGTTGTTTTATTCCACTGAGTCTTTTTCCTTTCCTAACTATTTTTGAATTTTCTTCTAGATTCTTTATTTGTTCTTTAAGTGCTATCTTTTGTTTCCCTTTTTCTATATGGGTCTCTTTGTGAGATACCATGAGTTTTTACTAACTTTGTTTCTGTGTAAATTATATTCATGCAGTTACTGAGCTAATCTTTCTTGGATTGATGTGACTTGCTTAGGTTAGGGAATTGCGTTCATTGTACATTCATATTTACTTTTTTGTGTAGTTGCTTCATAACAGTTTTTTTCTTTTTGTATATCATCTTATCAAAAGCAAAGATTTTAAAACTAGTCTATATAAGATAAAAATGGGACCTAACAGTTATTACCATTCGGGGCGAAAGTGGATCTGGGAGTAATGGAAACAAAAGTGTATTCCACATTAATCTGATCTCTATAACTGAAGCCTCATTCTCAGATATCTGTTTAGAGTCAAATCTAAGACAGACCTTTTTGGTGAGGAGGGATTTTATCTTTCTTCAGAGAACATAGTCAGCGTTTTCAAAGCCCCGCTTATACAGAAAAATAAACTTAGAGTCCAAATATAAATTGTCTGTTTAAATTAGTCGGAAGAAAGAAAAGACAATATTATTATAAAATATAAAAGTCTGTCACAATGATTTCTTTGTTTTGTCGCATAAGTAAAAATACATTTTTCTCAAATCAATTCACATTAAAGTCTTGGACTTATTGTCGACTTAGAAACCAAACACTGAATAACCTTATTGATCCGAAATAAATTTAATAATTTAAAATTAAATATTTTCCAGGAGTGGCAATAATCAAATTACTTTTTTGAGTAATTGAAATGATGGTTAGCACGCTTTGCCTTTGGCAGGAATTATAAACTATTTCCTGTTAAAAAAACATCTCAGTTTAAGAGCCTCAACTTTTCCTCAGCGTCATCATATTCTAAAGTTTGGAACAATTATAAAATCAAAGTAGACGCTTGCTATTTTGGTAATGTAAAGATAGGTTAAGTAATCACTCTCTAAAATGAATTTAGTTGAGCACAAGGTCAGAAGTATCGAGCACCCAGTAAAAATTGAATGGCCTGCAAGCTTAGCTTCTTAAGTATTACACGATGCGAAGTGCTCTGTCCATGGGTTAAGTGAAATAATCTCACTTATCCAGCAATAGTGTGTCTAGTGACCAACTAATATCGATTTTTCTTGTGATATACAAGTTGTCCAAAAATCTATATGGTGTTGGTATCCGTTAGTCTCTCGAGACTATCAATCTGCACTTGGGTCTGAACGCAGTCATTAAAAATGTCTGGATGCTGACACGAAAAACTCATTTTCAGATAAGGTAGTAACCGGTAAAGAAAAGAGCGAAGCTTTGAGTTTTTAGAATTTTCATCAAACTTAAAGTAAAGATGTGTGCATAACTGAGAAATAGTTCGGTCGACTGAGCTTAGAATACGCTGACTGTATCCTCCGTAGAGGAGTAAGAACCTTCTCACCAAAAAAGGTGTATCCTGGGTAACACACTAATCTGCATCTGATTGTTCAAGAGATATGGAGAAGGTGGAGTACTCCTTCATTGCCATTAATCGCAGCTTAATTCAGACCCAGAGTGGTACATCTGTTACGTTCCCATCAATGGGTCAAATTTCGGGTGTCTCAATATACATGGGGCCCATGTGACTGCTATTAACTCTATCAATAATAATGTGTTTTTTTTTGTTTCATATTTGAAAAGAGTATACTATAACAACTATTGATCCTTGATCATAATGCCTTGGACGAGAAAGGAAAAATAACAATTAAAAAAAAAACATAGATTTTATGTCAAAGGGTGCATTTTTACAGGATGTTTTTCAAATGACTGCCATTGCACTTGTCTCAGTAATAAATGATTATCATATTAATGGGTTGCATTCATTTTGAGACAACCTGTATATCTGTTTAAAAATTATTCGTAACCCATAGGACCATATGCAACCCCTCATTAAAAGAAAACCCTCAAGAAACAAATACATTATAATATAAATGTGAACGTACACTGAACACGATTTCCTAATTACTTAGACTTAAATAACCCTAGATGGGCGGAACTACTGTAAAAATCAACCAATCAATCAACAGTTGAATAATTTATGCTATAAACTAAAGGTGTTTAGAAGTTTAGACTGCTGTATGGATTTCGTCGAGGCGAGTAAATGACAACATCTCGATACTTTTAGACCAATATTCTTACTTTTAGAATAGCAGTTTTTGGTGAAACACAGAATTATGCAAGTGAGGCTTCCTCCATAGTGACCAGACTTAGTCTCGTACGACTTTTTATTGCTTCTTAAACTGAAGATTCCTCTCAGGGCTATTTAAGGGCATGGAAGAAAGTAAAACAAATACAGCTTCACACCAAATAAAGAAGTTTATTTTCTAGAAGAACTTCGTCTGATAACTAACTCACCTAAATTGTAAAAATTTGTCGAGTTTGCACAATGGCTAGAAGTGGCAAAGAGGTGAAATGAAAGTAAAGAAAAAGACACGCCCATCTCGTGATAGACTTCAATTTTCCGTTGGTCTTATTCATCATTATGTTTAACACTCGTTAACATTATAAATCTCACAAGCTTTGCATATTGTAAGAGTAACGTGATATGTCAACGAAAAGAAAACGAAAAGATCATTTCTAAGGAAGGAGAGAGAGAGAGAAGAAAAAAAAAAAAGAAGAAAAAAGGCAGACATAGAGTCTATGGGAGCGGTTTGTTAACCTCTGAGTGACTTAGGCTAAGGCATTTGTGGGTCAGCCGGTTATCACAGTATGACTGCGTTAGTTGAGGATGACTAGAGAAAGCTGGAGGTCCCGGGATCGTGTACACATGTGCGGGGCCAGGGGAAACGGATGTTCCTCCAGCCGACTACAGGCAGAGGGGATGGGACGACTTGTTTTGGTGGAGTTGGCGGCGAGATGTGATGAGGTAAAGATAGATAGTTGAACACCTGCCACGAAGATGTAAGGAGACGAAAGTTTACGAGCCCCATTTTGGGGTTGCGCTCCAAAGGGGGTCTTAGACTATATGTGACCCAGCGGAGAAGCATATTAGAAATACAACGGAAAACTAGGAAGAAAATTCAATGTCTGTGTCTATTCTTTCTTTCTCACCATGATATATTGCTTCTCTTTTTGCTAGCTAACGTGGTTGTCTCAGTTCCCATTCTCTCTTTCTTTCTCCCGGTGACTACCTACAAGTTGAAGTAGTAAATTAACCTTTGGATAGTTAAACAGAGTTTCGTGAGTTCGTCAACTCTTTGCCATGACGGGGTCACAACAGAGTCCAGGATGTACAAATGTCTAGACAGTGCCGTTATAGTACATACTGTCTTGTTGGTACAGTTATGGCGCATAAATAACGGAATTGTAACGGTCACCCCATTTGGGTCGACTGACAGAATATAACACTGCTCTTACAATGATTCCGACCATCACCAAGTGCCCAATCAGTATGGAATTCAATTACTAATTTGGAGTCATCCGCAGATTTTTCGTAATGCCTTTGATTTTTTTCTTCATAGGTACTAGCTTGTAAAAATCTTGATCTTGTTTTGAGATTTAACTACGCAGAATTCGTGTAAGGGATTATCTAGCTTTGTCAGTAAATGATATTATTTTGTTTCTATTCAAATATTTTCCGAAAATTCTAACAGTATATATGGGATATATCAAGAGAACATCTACATGTAATATTTATGCAATTACTTCAATTGGGACATGTAAGTGGTCCCAGTTATTGAGTGTTTCCTTACTGTAATTCTAAACAAGGATATATATATATATATATATATATATATATATATATATATTGTGCTCAACGGTATTTCTAAGATCAAATATAAAACCTATAAATAGTAGTCCTAGTGGGTAGAGTGTTCGCTAATGGTCCAGGAGACCTGGGTTCAATCCCACGTCGCGTCATACCAAAGACTTTAAAAATGGTACTTGATACCTCCTTGCCTAACACCCAGCAATATAAGGTACATATCAAGGGTAAAGTGGAGCAATTCAGGAAAAGGAGTCGCGCCCTCCCCTACACCTCGGTGTAGTAGCTATTGAAAAGGGAGCCTTTTGGGCGCCTCCGATTATGGTCGCCAACTTTACTTACTTTTACTTTAAGTTTAATCAGTTTGGTTAGTTTTAGTTTTATGGCATATCAACCATTGTTGATTATTCAATGCCAATTTCTATTTTTACATATATATTAAATATATGATTTGTAAACACATTTGGTTAATCTAAAAAGTTAAATTATCATATATTTCTATTTCTAATAATACAGTTTAGCATGAGCCAACAAAGTTAAACAGTTCAGGTATTGCCATATATCACAAACAATTCAATTTAACATGTTATTTTTTACACATGGTAAAATGATCAAGCAGTTCTATTTCTTAGCATTAGTCATTTGTTTGCACTCAGTTCAAATGTTAGACAGTTCTATTTGACCCCTAGCTAGGACACTGTCAGGTGCTACCACTCAAAGCCAAAGTGGATGTGGAAGGGATGGCAATGAATTAACAATATTAACAAATATAAAGCTTATTCATTCTTCGTTTTGCATTTTAAAAGCTTTTTGTTAATATATAATGATATTTCTACCGTAAAAAAGTTTTCATTTAATTAAGAAGTCAAATATTATAAAATATTCTCTCTTCACCGGAAGCAATGTAAACCTGTCTACATTCTATTCAAATATATAACTGTATTTCGTCTATCTGAAGTAGGTAATTTTATATGGCTGAAATAAATTTATAATGGAACTACAAAATTGATTTTTTTCGTTCAATCTTATGATATATATAATGGTCGACTGAAAAATTCATGGCTGGTCTCATGGAATATATATATATATATATATTGATAAGATACAGATGTAAGTTGGAATTACGTAGACAGAATCATCGGTGCTTGGTGACAGTCAGTTTCTCACTTGTGTGATCATGATGGTTTTGTGATCGCATTATCTAAAAGCTGACCGTTCTTAAGTATCGTTTACTCTGTGCCAACGCTATCCTAACTTACATATATGCACTATCATCGACATTGAACAGTATTAATAAATATAAAAAAACTATATATATATATATATAGTGATCTAGTCAACGCCTCCAAAATATAAAGAATAAAGGAACACAGAAAAGAGCTGTAAGGAATTAAATATGATTGAATAGAAAAGAAAAAAAGAATAACAGTCTTCGTAACAATAGAAGAAGAAGAAGAAGAAGAAGAAGAAGAAGAAGAAGAAGAAGAAGAAGAAGAAGACTGACAGAGAGAGATAGAGAGAGGAGACTAGATAGTAAATAAAGAAAGAATTGAATAAAGAAATATCGTGAGTACAGATCTGAAAAAGTGAAAGGAAAAAAATTATTTCCATAAAACTGGGAACTAGAACTTTACAAGAAAAGAAAATGCGATTAACAATACAAAATGACGGCAAAAAAATATTGTGCAGCTATGTTAAAATACTGGTCGTACATAAAGAAAGAAAAAAAGAATGAAAGAAAGAAGAGTTAGGATGTTAGTACATGATAAAATACTTTATATATATTCTTGGCTGAGACTCAGAAAGCTACATTTTCCCCTCTAGAACTACTTGGAGACTTCCCGCATCGCTCTTAGGCCAGACGACAAAACGCTCGTCAATTATTGAAAATAATGTAGAAAATCTAATCGTGTACGTCCAAAAAACTGACACAAACTTTGGAGAGCAGAAGAATTAAAAAAAAACTTAAGTCCTATGACAACTTGCAATTTACTTCAGCATACATTTAACACGATTCCTGTTATTGAACAAAACAGATGACATTTTCTTTCCTTTTTCTCATTTGCCTGTTCATATATTTTTCTACAATTCGATTACGAATAATGTCACTTTTGTTTTCCTTCTCAAATTTTCTTCTTTATTTCTTAGTCTCGTTATTGTTTATCTAATCTTTTCCCCCAATTCTTTCTTTCTTTCTTTCTTTCTTTCTTTCTTTCTTTCTTTCTTTTCAAGATGAATACCTTTATTTTTCTTTCTTTCTTTCTTTCTTTTTTTTTCAAGGTGAAAACCTTTCTTTCTTTCTTTCTTTCTTTCTTTCTTTCTATTTATTCTTGCATTTATCTTATTTTATTTCTTTTTTTATTTATTTACAATTTTCTTAGAGCATTTTTTCGTATTTTAGAAATTATTTTTCTGTCTGTTTTAGTCTTTCTCCTAAATTCAGAATTTTTGGCAGAAAGAATAAAGGACCAGGTACGATTGAGTGTGAAAGAATATTCACTGAAAACTATGCAAACGAGTTAATTTTAAGCATACAGACAAACGGTTTATTCACAGACCAAAAGATTTCCTGAAAATTTGGCATGGATTTTTCTTGGATTTTGAGGTAAAAACGGATCCCCCAATCCTGGTCAGAAGACCAGAACTTGTTATAGTTGATAAGAAAAAAGAACTTGACGACTACTGGATTTCTCAGTTCTTGCTGATCACAGATTGAAATAAAATAAAAGTAAAAAAACTAAACAAATACCTTGACTTTGTCAAAGAACTGAAAAAAATCTCTTTAAAACCAACCAACCAACCAACCAACTGTGGAACATGAAGGGGTAATTGATGTTAATTATAATTAGAACACTAGCAACTAATCCTGGAGAATCTGGAAAAGATACTGGAAGAACTTATAATCCTACTGAACTGCCTAGACCGCGACACTTTTGAGATCGGTGAGAATATCGAGAAGAATACTCGAAAGCTATGACTTGTTATCACTCAAAATTCAGTGAAGGCTATTTGTGAGTTGACGTGAGAAAATAGTAAAAAGCTTTGATGCAGAAGGAGGCATAATTAATAAATAGATAAATAAGAGGATAAGTAAATAATAATAAAAACTGACATAGAAAAATGTGCCATTGTTATAATGAAAAGGGAAAAAATGATAAATGACTAAAGGAATAGTAATTTACTAAGCTTTTTGCTTAGATGTGGCACTGGGCTATATAAATGGGGCACCCAGATGAGTAAAGCAATAGAACTAGTAAATCAAGCAAAGAATCAGAATGCTTGAAGAAAAGAAAAATGACTTGGGAATATTAAAAGCGGACACCTTCAAACAAGCGGAGATGAAAAAAAAAAGTAACAAAAAAGACCCTTCGACGAACGTGGAAACTTCTCGAAAACAAAATCTGCTGCAGAAATTTCATCAAAGGAATGAACACCTGGGTAGTTTCCCTAGTACGATACTCGGGACAATTCTTAAAATGGACGAGGAAGGAACTCAGACAAATAGACCAAAGGATAGGAACGTTAATGACAAAGCACAAGGATTTAACTCGAGAGATGACACAAACTGGCTACATATGTCAAGAAAAGAAGAAGGAAGAGGACTCACAGGACTACATTAATTGTCGTAAAGAAAGACAAATTAAATTAGCCTAGAATCGCTGCAACAGAATAAGAACAAACAGAACAACAAAAACTACGAAATGGAAATAGGAACATAAACAATTGTATGGATATTTAAAGCGATGCATCAGTGAAATCTCACGCTAAAAAACCTGGTCATGGCTACTAAACGGAAGCCTTAAGAGACAAACTGAATCATTTCAATGCCATAAGGACGAATTATTTCAAAGTCAAAATCAATGATGTGCAACAGAATAGCAAGAGTAGATTACATGGCGATTGAGACGAAACGATTAATCACATAGTAAGCAAATGCAGCTAGCTAGTGCAAAAAGAATATAAGACTAGACACAACTGGGCGGGGGAGGTGATCCACTAGGAATTGTGCAAGGAATTGAAATTTGACCATACTACCAAATGGTATATGCTAAAACCAGAAATCGTCATCGAGAATCTGATGCATGAATTTCTCTGGAATTTTGAGGTACAAACGGATCACCTGATTCCGGCCTAAAGACCAAACCTAGTGATGATTAAAAAAAAAGAAAAGAAAAGAGAACATGCCAAATAGTGGACCTTACCTTTCCAGAGGACCACAGAATAAAAACAAAGAAAGCAAAAAAAAAAAAAAAAAAAAAGAGAAAAGAAAAAGAAAACACACAAAAACTACTTAGACCTTGCCAGAGAACTGAGCGAGTTGTGGATAATGTGTGTTGGAAATCGGAGGACGAATTTAGACCATCCAAAGAACATTATTGTTGAGACTTGCTGTCACTCAAGGTCCAGTGAAAGACTATCAGCTAACGCTGGGGTGAAAAACCCGCACGGAGTATAATTAAGATGAAGCAAACAAAAAACCCAACTTGTCAATTTCAGGGATCTTTGGCTGGTTGGTTGGTCGGTTGATGGTGGATTCTTGATATAACATGTGTACAAAAAGATCTTAAGAAATAATGACACAAAAAATGTAAATATAAACGTACAATATACCTGATTTCCTAACGGCTAGGCATAAAATAACACTAGATGGGTTGACATGCCGTTAAAATCAACCAAGCACAATGTCTGGCTGTCTACAGTGGACAGAAAATCAACTCTACTAAAGTAATGTTGATGTGTTAAATATGAAGCTAGCAGTTTGTGAATGGAAGACATTAAACTGATTTACTTTATTTAAGTCATCTTAGCTCAGTCGGCTGGGACTGTAGAATACGCCAACTTCGTCTCCGTAGACGGATAAGAGCCCCCAACGAGTGTCCTGGTATGACACTAAACAATCTGATGGTGAAGATCCTGTCCTGGAACTTTGGGAAATGTGGAATACCCCTATATTGCCATGACTTTTAGGTCCAGAGTAGTAGTCCTATCTATGGATCAAAAAGAATTATTTAATCATTTTCTATACTTAAAACCGTTTAACTGTGTGCGAACGAATAGACAATATTGAATAGAATTATTAGTGTTGGACAGGAATACTTAGACCCATTCAGTGTTTTAGGCACGACATAAAGCAGTATCTAAAGATGGGGCTCTAGTCTTGAAGTTCGGAGAATGTGGAATACTCATTCATTAGCATTACTTTCAGGTCCATTCTGACCCGTACAAGTAGTGACTCTTAGGATCCCATCTATGGGTCAAATAGAACTGTTTTATCATTTATTGTACTTGAAATTACTTAGATGTGTGCAAACAAAAGAGTAATACTAAATAGAATTATTAGTATTAAATTGCAATACTTGAAACCATTTAACTCTGTGCAAGCAAATATACTCGTCTAAAAATAATATTACTTATAAACTAATGGTTTACAAATCACGCATACATATATATAACAAATATATACAAATAAGATTTGACATTAAATAACCTACAAGGGTTGATATGTCACAAAACGCAACCAACGAACTAACTACTTAACTGTGTGCAAACAAATGATTAATATCAAATAGAATTATTAGTGTTAAATAGAAATACTTGAAACCATTTAAGTGTGTGCAAAAAAATGATGCCTAACACACACACACACACACACATACACACACAACACACACACACACACACACATATATATATATATATATATAAACCGGATTTGATGTCATCAATATTTGATATGTTATTAAACTAAATAACCTAACCGAATCTTAAATTATCTTATACATGACACACTGTTTAATGGCGATACTCGTATAATTTCAATGCATTATTCAAACTTATGCTTTTTTAAATCCCTATCTTGTCGCGACTGAGTTGTTATAACTTTTCCATGTGTTTGTCTTGAATCACTAAGTAATCCAAATGTCGGAGATATTTTTGGTTCTTTAACCTTTTACTTACCGATTACTTGCTTTTATGCATTAGTAAAAATTATGCCAAAAGGGTCTGCTGTGGTAATCTTCATTGAAACTACTACGGTATTATTTCTGATTCCAAGTATCATATTTTTCATTATTGTTCCAAAAAGTAGAGGATGCTGAGTACAGTTTTCGGCCTGCCTGTCTGGTGGTCGAGGTGCGTTTGACATTCGTGTACTCAATAGATAAGGGGTTACATCCTGCAGATAGCGACATTATTTGTTATTTCAATAAAGTCTTTTTTTTCTCCCCGAAGATACGAAGATAAGTGAACAAGCAAAAGTTTAGGCATTTAAAAAATCTAAAAAGGTCAAACCTTAGCTGTATATGGCGTTTCTATCGATTGAACCAACTTTAGAAAAAAGAAAGAAAGAAAGAAAGAAAGAAAGACGGTAGCAGACAAGCAACAATTCTATCGATTGTCTACTGCCATGATGAAGTCGAAGAAGACAAAGACAGAAAGGTGAACGACAGAATGTTGGCCAAGTCATTCTTGAAGGAAATTAAATTCCTTTAACTTCGTTAACGTCGAAGAGCCCTCAGAGTGCAGCTGTCGACCAAATTACGACCGCTTTCACGCGGACAAATACAGGTGTACTTCCGTGGGATTCTGTGCACAAGCGCAGAAGTGGATGTTGCTGCAGTTACTTTCCCCGCGGGACAATAAAACAAGGGGACACAATGCACGAAGCATAAAAGTATACAGCTGAATAATGAGGTCAAGAATGTGAATTAAAAAAGCATTCATGAATAAGTAACAAGAAGAATGTTTGAGAAAAGAAGAGCCTTTAACTTACTTTATTTACTTAGATTTGCTTAGTCTGGCACAAGGTTACAATTAGCTGAGGCTTTTAAATGGTTACCCACTCATCAGTGTTGACGTTTATTGATTTCGATTAACCCGAGTTTTTAACCAGGTTTGAAAAGTAAAAAATACCAATGCATTGAATTTTCATAAAACAAATGTGATAAATCTGTCAAGAATTTTGTTTTCAGCAGAAATATAAGAAATAATAATTCCAAAAAAATGTTAATTTGTAAATGCTGCTGAAATGGTTTTCCCAAATTTGCTTTCAAAATAAATTTTATCTATCTTGTATTTTTAATTTTCTATATTGTAACTTAAACATTATTGAGTGACTGATTGATTTGAACAGTATATCAATACGTTTTGGGTTATTTTATGCCTTGATGTTAGGTAATCGAGTTCATTGTACAGTCATATTTAGATTTTTGTGTTGAAGTTTCTTAAGAGTTTTTTTCTGCACACGGTCCTATCAAATAATAATAATAATAATTTTCCAACAGATCTATTTGTCCCATTGATAGTACCCTAACAGGTACTACCACTCCATGTTAGAGTGGATCTTGGAATAATGACAATAAATAGATCTCAAGAACTGGAACCGCACTATCAGATGCTGTTTAGTGATATACACCTTCTTTTTTTGGTGGTGGGGGATCTCACACCATTGTAGAGGATACATCAACGTATTCTAAGCCCCGCCAATATTGTTGACTAAACACAGTTCATAAGTCAATGACAATAGGTAAATTCGAGATAAAAAAAATATCATCCAAGTATTGTACATATTTTTTGCAAACATAGAATATGAAAACTGTAACCTTGGCGATCAAACTTCGGATTTTATAATTTGGACTCGATTATTAGACAAAATGTATGGTTGTGAAGCCATTTTAGATGTCATCAAATTTTGTGAAGTGCCTTCCCTCCATAATCTCTTTTTTTCAGTGCTCCGAACCATTGAAGCGCTCTCTCCACCACCTTATTTTCTGTAAATAAAAACTTTCCTCAATTACTGAATCATTTTATAGCCTCGTCGGACAGGGCTGTAGAATACACCCATTGCATCTCTGCAGAGAGATATGACCTCTCCAACGAGTATCCTGGATATGACACTAAACTGCAACCTGGAGTTTGGGGAAATACGGAGTACTCCTTAACTGCCATTACTCTCTGGTCCACTCTGGCCCGGAGAGATTATACTTGTTTGGGTCCGATGTATGGGTCAAATAGAACTATGGGAACTCAACTGATTTCCGTACTAAAAATAGTGTTAAATTTCATGCCAAAAA
Organism: Sepioteuthis lessoniana; assembly: GCA_963585895.1. Classification (NCBI taxonomy): domain Eukaryota; kingdom Metazoa; phylum Mollusca; class Cephalopoda; order Myopsida; family Loliginidae; genus Sepioteuthis; species Sepioteuthis lessoniana. Next base: position 76,086,990 of record OY757919.1, read on the forward strand.
AATGGCTCCAGAAGCTATAATTTTTATATCTGCATTTTTGCATTGATTAAACAATCGGTACTTTCAAGCTGATTTTTAAATTTCGAGATATTTCGTTGACGATAATATTTGACTTGACGCGAAAAAGTTGAAGCATCAAAACCCAAACAAGTTCAGAAAATTTTTTCCTCCAAGAGTATTAAAAATAAAATTTCTTAGCCAGTGAGATTCATTGGTAAATCATCAACTTTTTTTGAGCTAATTTCGAGTCGACCTAAATTCTATTAACAAACGAAGAAATAAATATTTCTTCAGTCATTATGGAATTATCTATACTTACTCAACTAACCATACTTTATGAATTATTACTTACTTAAATATTTTTCGATTTATTTCTTTTGAAAAAAAATCAACATTCTTTTCTTTCAAGAACGCATTTTATTTCAACTAGTTTAATTTTTCTTAAATTAAACGAATGGACTCTGTTAAAAACGAACAAACAAAAACAAAACCAGAAAAACAATTACAAAAAATATAAATATGAACGCTATTCCCTAACTCTTGGCATAGAATACCTCTTGACGGATTGTCATGCCACTAAAATCGCTCGAAAACGAAAGTTAATATGCCATTAAAAAAAGAAACCAAACCAATATAATTGTAAGCCTAATGAGAGTGGAGGAATGTCTTTGAGGTAGTAAAATGTTTCAGCTCAAATATAGGCGATGGATTTGCCGCTCCTAGCTCAAGGTATCCTCTCATGGTCAATCTTTATATATCTAACCTTTTACCAAATTAGCTTAAAATTTTTTTTTTTGATAAGGAGATTAAATTTCTAAATCGTTAAAATATACATGTTTAATATTACTGCTGCCATAAATCTATGAAATTCATATGAAACAAGATGAATGTAGTTTCTGTTATATATTGGTGAAGAATTTTCTCAATTTCTGGTTCAATGCGGTTCAGTAGCAGAGTATCATAAATCTCTGCCACTATGGCATTAAGGGTTTTTACCTCCGTAGTTCTTGGCAAAGGGGATGATGCAACCTTTCGTCCATCTCTCTATCGTGTTCTGGTTATATACGGCGTTGTAGTATCAGAGCAGTTGGTCGGCGATTTTCCTTGTCTTCCATATTATATCAAGTCTGGTAGCTTTCCTGTTTTTGATTTTTCTTTGTACTACCTCAAGTTCTCTTTGAGTAAACTGTTCTAGTTCGATGCCTAGTTGATTTTAAATAATTTTCGTGACATCCATATGCGACTCTCGAAAGCTTAGAGTACTATCGATAGATTATCAATCATATGGAAGTCAAACCTATCCGATGATATAAATTTTTTCCAGCAGCAGTTGTGTCAATGATGGTAAATGGATCCACCACATGGACGCTGGCTAAGCATATATAGAAAAAGCAAGGTGGAAATTGCACAAGAATGCTACGAGCCAGAGTGAACATATCCTGGAAGCAATATCCCACAAAACAGCAGCTGTATGGCCACGTACCTCCCATCTCTAAAACTATCCAAATAAGACGGACAAGACATGCAGGACACTGCTGAGAAGTAAGAACGACGTTTTACAATGGAAGTCTTCACACGGACGGGTAAATGTTGGACGACCTCTCTCTAACAGCTCTGTACGGACACAGAATGTAGTCTAAAAGACCTGTCGGTGGCGATGGATGGTAGAGACAAATTGTGTATGTGTGTGTGTGAGTGTGCGCGCGTGTGTGTGTGTGTGTCAGAGAGAGAGAGAGAGAGAGAGAGAGAGAGAGAGAGAGAGAGAAAGTCTGGGAAATCCGTGCTAGCTGAACGACATAATGATAATGATTTGTGAAGAAAGGGCTTTTTTTTATACAAAAGATATTTCTTCTGTCAAACGATTGTGCCATTCGACGCAATCATATATTCCAAGAAGGCTTCGTGTAAACAAACGGAATTGTTCTACCAATATTAGGCTCGTATTGACCTTTGACCCGTTATGATTGTATTATTCGTAAGGAGAATGATTGGAAAAGTATATGATTACAAATAAAAAATAAAATTGAATATTTAAATAGGTTCTTCACATTCTACAGCAAAATTCATCGTCGAATTCCATATTGATTTCAAAACATTCATTTAGAAAGATGGAACAAAACTTTTATTAAAAAGATGAAAAATAATCACTTGAGAAAATTAGTAGTAGATTCTAAGATGAAAATTGTCGACGAAATGCTGTTTTGTAAACAAAAATAAAAAATACCCCCTAATATTCAGCATCAAAATTTTATTCGAACTTAAAGTAAATGAATAATTAGTAAATCAAGTAATTCCTTTGACTTTCTTTTGCCATCCTATCGGTTATCTCCCGAGGCAAATCCTCTAGACGGCATCCAGTGTCCGAACAGAGAAGAAGAATGGTGGTTTTGCTGGTCGGCCAATACCGATGTTGTTTATGAGTTCGTTCTTACTTCTTCAGAAATGCCCCGTATGTCAAGCTCGTCTTGTGGTTTGTGAGATGAGAGTAAAGTGGATGTACAACCGTTGTTTTGTGAGGCGCTGCTTCCAGGATTTGTTCAAAACAGCACACAGTATTAATTCTTGTGTTGTTCCCATCCAACCTTTCTTCTTTGCATTTTGTTGAAAAAAATCTCACACGGCCACAGCTCGGAAGAATTCGCTTTTCAGTTTTTCAGAGGGATCAGATTTCCATATTGTTGTTTATCTGTCAGTAGAAGTCCATGCCTTACCCATGCATGCGTTGACATTGCTTTCAGTAGATGAGATATTACCACCGAGGTATACGAACTAGTATACTAACTTTGTGACATAATTTAAGTATATTAAATAGTAGGGCGCCTCAGGTGGTGCACTTGTAAGCCAGCTAGACTAGCAAACCTTCACGTGTGAGTTCAAGTCTCATTGGGTACCCCATTCATACGGCTTTGTGCCACAACTAAGCGAAAAGCTTAGTAAATTACTAAAAGCAAAAAAAAAAAAAAATAATAATTCGAAAAAGTATCATGAAAATTATTAGTATCACAAATAAAAAAAAGACATTTTTAAAAAGTTGTTCACACTATAAAGCAAAATTTGCTGACGAATTCCATGTTAATTTTGAAAAATTACCAAAAATTAGTCATGTATCAAATTTCAACACAATTTTTCGTACCAGTTCATTGATTAATGTATATATATTAGAGAAATGCTATTTTGTAAGGATAACTAATTGAAATGTTTTTTAAGTTGATCACTTTATTTTTATTTAATTTCAATTTTTGATATTAACCTTTGACTCATTATAATCGACAATTTATAGCTATAAATGCACAACATACATTTTTTTAAACAACACTGTCATCTTCAAAATTCACACTACATTGCTTTTAAGTTATCTACTTGCAACTATTATGAAGAACACAATATCGGATTTTATTATCGCACAAACGTCTCAGAAGAATTACTATGAGCCAACAAAAGCTTCTTTGGAAATTTAAAAAAGACGTTTCTTGCAATAAACTTGGCGTTGTCTAAACGAACAAAATGAGAGTCGGAAGCAAAAACGATTACTGAAGACGCCATCACGGATTAAGCTGCTATTGAAGTCACGGAAGTGCGTGGCAGCCATATTAAATTCGTGGTCACCATCATTAGATTATCGAGGGCTGTTAAGTCAATTTACCGAAGATTCTTTGATGTGAGAACACACAAAAAAGGCAGAAAACTTAAAAGATTGGCTATCCTATAGAAGTAGATTCTTTACGACACCTATTATGGCAGACACGTGTTAGTGGAAACGTAAAACCTTAAATAACGAGCAGACACAAGCTGTGCCTTGAAATATAACAAAGAAGATGGAGCAGTAGGTGGTGCGAAGATAAAGGTGAAATTTGATTCACTGCGGAAAATGATGAGGATGAAGCGTTTTTGTTATTGGTTGATCAAATTGAAAAGCATTTTGTTGTGTGAAAAGGATTTGGTGCTAGGATTAGAAAAAAATAACCAAATCTCCCCCAGATCCGAAAAACTTAATCGAAAACAAAGCAAAAAAAAAAAAAAAGGAAAAACTACAGAAATCAAGACAGCACCCCCCCCTAAAAAACAAAAAAAAAACAAACAAAATCAAAAACCAAACCAAACAAAACAAAACAAAACTAAACCAAACCCAAATAAACCACCAAAAGTAGTAAGAACAAAAAGATAAGAAGCAAAAACAAAGAAAAAATCACAGAAAAAACAAAAAAAAAAACAACCAGAAGCAAAAAAAAAAAAAAAATTAGATCAAAACAAAAACAGCGAAAACGAAAGCAAACAAAAAAACAACAATTAAATTTAAAGAAAAGCAGCAAAAACGAACGCAAAAAGCAAAAACAATAGGCAAAAACAAAAGACAATCGCCCACCAAAAAAGAAAAAATACAACAACAACCCCACTCCTCTAAAAAAATCCCAGAGAAAACAAAAAGTAAAAAAACAAAACAAGCAAAAATCAAAACGAAAACAAAAATTAAAAACAAAACAGACAAAAAAATATTCAAAAAACAAAGGTGTACATTGTGATCCAAAGTGTTCACAATAATTTTCAATCGTGATAAGTTATCCGGAAACTAAGATTTTTTAATCTTTAATTAATTTTGAATGATATTTTCTGTCACCTTGATTCTGATTTTTTAATTAGTTAATCTACAACAACGAGAAACATCTCCGATAAGAAATAGTTTAAGTTTATTACATTACATTAAAGGGATGATTTTAAAATATTTCATTTGAGGTTCTGTAAACCAGTTGTAATTTATAGACCAATCGGTTATGACAGCAGATAGTTTAATCAGTTTTCCTGAAGAAAAAGTGACGTTAGTTCAATTCTCATCGAGTGATTAAAATCTATATTTTCAGTTCTACACGCGTTCCTCTCAGATAAAGATTATGAAGAAAAATATTTTTAATAATAATAGTATATATATATATATATAGAAAGGAATCATATAGTATGGAGAAAATAAAAAACAAAGTAATCCAAAAGGGATTAATTTATAACGAAGGAAAGTCAACCTTAAAACGTTTCGGTTTTTGTGAACAATCATCAAGACTTTGAGATGGTAAAACAAGTGTCGATGGAACAACGATGGTTGTTTGATAAAATCTGATATCAGGGAAGAAGAGACATATATATATATATATATATATATATATATATATATATATATAAAGAAAGATCATATAACCGTTCAATAATTCAGTCAGCATTCTTTAAAAAAAACTATTATGTGATTGGCACAGGCAATGATCTTTGAATATATGGAATGTCGAGGCGATACAACGAATTAAAAAGAAGAAAAAAAAAAAAAAAGAAAAAAGAGGAAAGGAAAAAGAAGAAAATGAAAAAGATAAATATACATTGCGTAAATAAACATATAGTATATATATATATAAATCAAGGCCTAACAATAGTTTTTAAAAAAATTGAAAAGAAAACAGTTACTATTAACACTAATAGCGTAAAAAATAAAAGCCAGAAATATGGAGCCGAGAAGGGAGTAAGGGATGAGTTTAAAAGTCTTGAGTTAGGCTACTGACAACCAATAACTCTTCATAGCTGTTTTGGTTTTGTTTCTTTGTTTAATGGCGTATCAACCATCGTGGGTTATTTAATGACACTTTCGTATTAAAACCCTGGGAAAATATACAAACCTACTTAACCATCCCAGCTATGGTTAAATAGTAGCACTACTGTTCTTCTCTAAGGATGCCTTTAGTATTTGATAACCCACGAAAGTTGGTATGCCATTAATCAAAGACAAAAGCGAAAATGAAAAAAAACATAAATAAGTACACACCATTATTTTCATTTGAAAAATGTTCATTTTCTTCTAAATCAAAGATACCAAGGATTGATAATTTATATCGGGACATTATACTATATATATATAAATTAAATCGCGAGTCGGGACTATTCTACTACAGTTTCGCCTAAAATGGCTCCTCAGGGTACCTAGCACCGGCTAGTAGTAGGATAGTCCCGACTCGCGATTTAATTTTTGTCATTGGCTCTGCTTAGTATTGAGCACTTTTTGTAATTGTAGCATTGCAGCATTTTGCGGTGGGTTTTTGTTCTGTTGACCAGCTGATTGCAAATATCTTGATTTTTTTCAACTGGTAAGACGAAGTTGGCCTTTTTTTTTTCCTCCCGATAATCGTTTTTCTTTTTTTCTTGAGGCAGTGATTCGAGATATTGTTATCTCTGAATTCTGGCGTTTTTTTTCTTTTTCTTTGTCACCGTGAATGCGGGTAGATAATAAATTAGTATATATATATATATATATATATATATATATATATATATATATATATATATATCATTAGACATAATTTATTATCAGACACCACATCTCTGAAAGTCTGGAACTAAAAATATGATTGTGTAGCAGCTCAAAAATAAATACATCGCAAGTATATTTGTGTAGTCCCATTTTTGTTTACAGAAGTGGTAGAATTTTATTTTTGGTTTAGTGAATTTCAATGCAGTAGAAACTGGTAGTAAATAATACTTAATAATATCCGTTTTGTTTACATTAAAAAATATTTGGTGTGTACCTATTAATAGTTGATTCTGTAGGTACCTCACCCTCCATGCAAAACAACATTAGAAAAATACATGTATTTTAGGATTTTGTTGTTTTCTACCCGGAAAAGACAAGAAGTGAAGTGTTATTTCTTCTTGGATGACGAAAAAAGATCCAAAAAGTTAATAAATTTAAAATTCTATTTCATTTCCATTTCATGCTGGCTTTTTAATAATGAGTATATTTCCAAAATCGTAATTTTGGTGTGCGGGAGGGACGTTTATGTTTAAATTGTCATTATATCATTTTACAGGGGAACAGCACAAAGCCTCTCCTCTCCAACAAACGAAACAAAACAAAACAATTGCTTTAATTCTTTATATGAAAACAAACTGACTAAAAATCAGAATAAATTTTTTCTGTCTTCTGCGTATCATCACATGACATGTTTCCGCCAATGGGCCCTCGTCTTTTTATGTCTTATCTCATTTTTTATCCTTACTAGAGAATAACACTACATAATCCCCACAGTCAATCACTGCCTCCGCTGACTTAGGCGCCTCTGGTGGGGTAATGGTTAGCAAGCTCGACTAGCAAACCTACACGAGTGAGTTCGAGTCTCATTGGGTGCCCCTTTCATATGGCCTTGTGCCACATCTTAGCAAAAAGCTTAGTAGATTTCCACTGCCTCCACTGACTTTCTTTACAGGTGTTGACCGGTGGGATCCTATATCCGTCACAAAACCCCGAACGCATTAGCCCACTACATAACATCATCATCATCCTCATCATCTCGCGCTGGTAGCACGGATATCCCTGACCCTCTCTCGCCACTCCTCCCTATCGTTAATCGCCCTAAGCAGGTCTTCAGGACAACATCCCGTATCCTCACATAGCTGCTGAATGTATGTTCGTGCTGGTCGTCCTGCTTTTGCACGGCCATGTGTGGGGGTCCATAAGAGTACATCACTTATGAGCTCGCACTGCTATTTCTTTTACTACATAACATCTTTTCTTAATACACAATTGATTATTAACCCCATAGATAAATCATTATACAAAAGGTATATGTATTTATCTTGCCATCCCGCTATAGACAGGTTTCCACAAAAAGTTTTTTAAGCTATGACTTCTGGATACGTGAGTGACACCAAAAATAGTTTAGATAATCGGTATTCCCCTTTTAAAGCGCCTTGGGATGAGACAATTAACCTGACTCTACTTCTTTGAGACAAGTAGGAGGTATTCTCTTGCGAGATGTTCCCCTGAACCAAAAGCTAATTAATTTCACCTGGCGTGAATATGCACTAGCAGACTCAAGGATTGAACTAATGACATCCAGGTTACCGAATAAGATTTATCAGCAGAGATCTTTTTATTTAGTGCGAAAAGTATTCAGACAATTATTGTTTGGAACTGAAACCTTATTTCTGTCCTCTCTAATTAAGAATCAGAATGTTAGAGAAGGCGACAGACACCTGCAGAAGGCCGCAGGGTACAACGACCGAAACCTATGATAAAGGTGAGAAGAAGGAAATTGGCCCGAATGTTATAAGACGTCGGATGGAACAATAATACGGCAGACTACTTTTTCATTGTGCTGTGTGATCAAAAGAAGGGCAAATTAAGACTGAATAGAGAAAGAAAAATGGGTGCTATTTATTTAGGAAAACTAGTTTGTAGAGCTAAATGAAAGACGAAGAACAGGGCTATGTTAATCCAGAGTTTAGTTTTTTATTCTTTGCTCCAGTATCGTTTCAAAGATTGAAATAGAAATCTCATTCTCAGTATTGCTATTACTCCTGGCAAAAATATGGAATTAACACTCTTAGAGGATGTTCATTTGGGTTGTATATTTAGCAGTAAATAAACCAATGATATATATGACGCAAAATATTTTACTTGTATCTCATTTTTATTTTTACAATAGAATAAACACTTCATATTGGTTTCATAAAATATTTCTTAATTAAACTATAAAAAATTATGTAAATTAATGGACATACTTTTTCTTCCAAGTAAATTATTACAAAATATAAAATTGAAATGAAAATTATTGAATTCATTGTAAAAAAATAGAATTTCTACTTTATTGCTTTTGTGACAGACGTTATAATCAAAAGAAATTTTGGGGAATAATGAAATATGGAGGATTTTTATGGTTGGGAAAGAAGTGGTTTTCGTGAACTTGAGAAACAAGGAATCAAGCTTAGAACTGTGTCAAGATCTGGGCAAGATCTAGGTCTCATGTGACTTGACAGATACCAATAATTTTTCGTTTCTTTCACTGCGAACATACATTTTAAACCTCCGCCACGAAAAAAAAAAACTTCATTAATTGGAAATATCTTCAAATGCTGCTGCAGAGAGAGAGAGAGAGAGAGAGAGAAAGAGAGAGAGAGAGAGAGAGAGAGAGAGATCTAGAACTAAAATGAAAGTAGTTTTTGTAGAGAAGATAGATCTGTTAGCAGTCTTGCCTAGGCTTATGCTGAGATCGCGCGGCTTGACTGATGTCAATAATTTTTTCTTCTGTTTTTTCGAACATTCTTTCGGAAAGAAATTCAAAAACCATAATTCCAGAGAAATATTTTCAAATATTTCTTTGTCGTCTGTGCACATTCTTCAGTGTCTGATCGCTTGTGAGTAAGGAGCTTGTCTTTGTGCTGTTCGAGGTGAGAAGATCTGTAATGGAGTCAGATGTGAGTGTTAGTAGGTCTTGTGTGTAATTTGTTTTATCAATGAATGGATTTAGATTTAATAAGAAACTTAATCACCCGACCTACAAAGAATAAACATTTAACAAATATAAACACTTAGGCAAACAAATAAACCCGAGAAGTTGCAAGTCATTTGAAGGGCTACCCTTGGAAAGTAATACAGTGAAAAAATCCAAACAAACAAACAAACAAACAAACAAACAGTTCAAGTCATTTGAAACACGCTCTTTTCAAATCTAATTAAAACAAACTAAAATAGGTGATTTTATAAGAAAGAGTCATGTATATGAGACCAACCGGAGACATTTTTCTTCAGACTAATGAATATAAAACACCAAACAGTAGATTCTACATGGCTTTTAATTTAGAGTATCAACTCTTTTAAAAAAATCATTTTAATAATATTTTTGAATAAAAAAATTCAAACTTTCAAAAAATAATTCCTTTCTATTCCACAAAACCTTTTCTCTTGACGATTATCTAAGCACTAAGCTAGTTAAGAACTATCCAGAAGTAAACTACGAAAGGTAATATTCCTATTTGTTTCGTCACTTCTATTCATCTTATATATATATATATATATATATATAGAGAGAGAGAGAGAGATCTAGAACTGAAATGAACTATGGAGGGTCTGGATGGTTGTAAAAGAACTGTCAGTGGTTTTCGTGTTATCCACTCGAGAACAATAAATGTCTTTTAAGGAGAGGACTTTACATCATGAAGTCGCTTGCTTTTATTTCCCTTTTTTGTGTGTGTTAATCAGAGAAGAAACTTCTTTTTTGCCTTTTTCTGTCTTTCACTCAAATTCTTTAAAATATCGAGGTGAAAGCTTACATTCAGCATTACACTTATTTTAATGAATTTAGCGAAGATTTCACAGGAAAAATAAATATTAAAAATAACATTAGTTTGATATTCAATGGTCTCTTGCTCTCTTTGTTGGGAAGCTGTTCAATATAAGCGATGTGCTTTTGTGTCCTATCTCTACACTCTTGTTTTTATCAATTCTGATAGTATTTTTAAGTAACTGTCTCAGTCTCATGGCTGAGAGAGTAACGTATTTCCATCTCTATTTACCCCTTCGCTATATGTAGAATGTAACACAACGTCAATTTTTAAGCAGCGTTTAAGGTAATCTAAATTCAGAATTTTCCTTTTCCTTGATTGGTTGCCTAACCAGGTTCACCTTACTATTTATCTATACGTAGGAGGGAAAAGATGGATTCATGCCTTTACTAGAGGCATGAGCGCAAAGTAAAACGCTAACAGCTTCGTCCAAGATTTGAACTCAAATTTCCGATTCAATTTTCTCTTGTTTATAACCGTTAGTGGGTAGAGTGTAGACCGGCTCATTGGCCTCGTGGGTAGAGTGTTTGCCAATAGTTCGGGAGACTTAAAAATGGTACTTGATACCTACTTGTCCGTTTCATTTCCTGACGAAGGAATCTTGAACCTGCTTTATTTTCGGGAGATTAGAACCGAACGACTTCGACAACCTCATTACCGAAAAATTAAATGGAGTCTAGATTTGAATGATACGGCTGAACAACAAGCAACAACGAAGAACATCGACGTTTGTCTGCACGAAGCTGATAGTACGGTTTAGCTACAGGAACGATAAAAGAACCTAATAACTACACCGAAGGACGAAACAAAAGGCCACATCACATAGACGGTCTCAGCTGCGAGCACATTACATATCTGCGTAAGAGAGAGAGAGAGAGAGAGAGAGAGAGAGAGTGTGTGTGTGTGTGTGCACACGCGTAATTCACTTTGTTTGCTTGGACTTCAGTATTAATGGACCAATGTTGGTTACATTAGGCATGGGAAGTCCTTTCACCTTTAGAAGTATTTCAATAGTATTTGTTCATGGGGTGGGGAAGATAGGAGATATTCGAATTTGGCCAAGTGGGTAGAGTGTTCGCCAATGGTCTGGGAGACCTGGGTTCAATCCCAGGTCGCGTCATACCAAAGACTTTAAAAATAGTACTTGATACCTCCTCGCTTAAAACTCAGCAATATAAGGTACATATCAAGGGTAAAGTGGAGCAATCATGGGAAAGGAGTGGCGCCATCCCCAACACTTTGGTGTAGTAGCTATTGAAAAGGGAGCCTTCGGGTCACCCTCGACTACGGTCGCCAACTTTACTAACTTATTTATAACCGTTAGCTGATCGATTTCACCTAGTATTTCGAATGCTAGTTTTCTAAGCAGGAAGTATCTATCCATTCGAAATATTGGGAATTGACAATTTTTTTCACATACTTACGGAAGTAACTTTGTGTTATAATTTCAAACAGTTTCACATTTTCACCCTCCCTCTGAATACATTCTTGGAATATCCACCAAGGGATTACAAAATGTGAAAATTTCTTTGGAAATATCTTTATTAGAAAAACAGGGAGACCACTTGGGGAAAATTCCAATAGTGTGTTGACAGAGATTGTGAGCAGTGGGACACTTTAAAATAATGATATCATAAAGGAATGTCCATAGAAATATTAACATTTTTTTAACACCCTGTATTAGGAAAATACAGCTCGATTTCTTTCTATCTGATTTTGGTCTGTACAAAGCTAAATTCGATAAATATTAGAAAATATGAAAAACGAAAAGGACCATGTGCCATATTTTTTCACATTAGAAGTGTCTCTGAAGAATGCCTATCTGTTTGTGGGTTGCTTATATATATTTTTCTTTCTTTCTGTAGCCAACACCTTTGGAGTATTAGTAGAGGACAAGTGACAGCAAGCAAGAAGGAAAATCCATTTTTTGTTTATATGACAGCCTCACATAAAAGATGTTGCGATTTTTAACTGATTTTGAAAAAAGTATCTACTTCAGTTCAGTATCTATTAATTAATAAAAAAATATCTAAAACCGCACTTTCCAGGCCGAAATATAGCTCGCTTATTGTTGGTGTTTCTTATTATTATTAAGGCCTAAAAATGACAAAACGTATGTCACAACCTCGTTCTTGAGAATGACCAGAGAATAGTCGAATCTTTTAGGAATGCTTTGAAGGAGTTCTCCCACCGTCATAATACGGATATTCATTTTTTTGTAAGGAATTAAAAAATTTAAAAAGGAAGTTCTTTGTTCGTTACTATAATGTCACTTTATCAAATGAAAAATTGCTCCCCCTCTCTCTCTCTATTTTTTTCTCTCTCTCTCTCTTTATATATATATATATATATATATATATATATAAAACTATTGTGATATGGAAGTGTTCCCGAGTCAACCAAGATGTTAATGACTTCAAAAAAGTTATTGATTTTTCTTTGAACGGATTTTTTTTTTTTTTTTTTTCTCTCTTTGTCTTCAACTACCTTGGCTTAGTCCCCGCCACTGCTTCCTGTCACGGTGTTTTTCTGACGAGACGTAACCGAAAAAATCCTTTTGTCAGTAGAATACCGAACCACTCTCTCCAGGTAGACGTTTTTTTTATTCTTTCTCCATTATTGATTTTTTTTTCTACCCCTTCTGTTTTTCTTCCCCTTTCTTTGTCATCAATTACCTTGATTTAACCCTCGATACATCTAAGGGGGTGTCCTCGTGGTGTAATGGTTAAAGCGATGGACTGCAGAATCGTAGTAAGCGAGTTCGTACTCCAGTCGCGCTATTACGTTCACTTTCGGCCAAATACCCTTGGGAAAGGTATGAACCCCCTTATCCTCCCAGCTATGGGTTAAATAGTACCACTACTGTTCTTCTAGGAGAATGGCTTTGGCATTAAATAACCTAAACAGTGTTGATATGCCGTTAAACAAAGAAACCAAACCAAACCAAATCGATATATATATATATATATATATATATATATATATATATATATATGTAAGTAATCGGTGTAATGGTTAACATGAAAAATTACATCTTAGTAAGCGAGTTCGTTTTCCAGTCGCGCCATTACGTTCACTTTCTGATGAGTATCCATGGGAAAAGTATCACTCGGATATTGTTTTACAATTCATTTACATGAAATAACCCATGAAGGTTGATATGCTATCATTAAACAAAGAAACCAAAGGTATATATATATATATATATATATATATATATATATGTGTGTGTGTGTGTGTATTGCATGTACTATACTTGTATGGACACTGTTACGTATAGATGTCAGTGTCTGAGATTGCCAATGAATACACTACACACACGGTGAACATTACCCACACGGTGGACATAAAGCATTTCAACACTTAATCATCTATCAATATTTGACAGTCTTCGTACTTTTTCTTCGTTGATAAGGTGGACAGTTTCAACTCAGCCGGACTGACTGATTCGCATCTCGGTCTTAGTCTTCCACAAAAGCTGAAACCTAATTACAACTTTGATCGGTGCCCTAAGCTCGTCTTAAAGTTAAAGGAAAGAAAAACAATAAAAACGAGAGAGAGAGAGAGAGAGAGAGAGAGAGAGAGAGAGAGAGAGAGAGAGAGAGAAAGAAAAAAGGAAATAAAAGAACAAATTAAAAAAAGATTTTCGCCCTCTTGGCATCAATTATTGTATTGTAGGTTTTATTACTTGCATCAGCTGACCAGGAACTTTATCTTCATTCCGCATGAGGGATACACGATGGGGATACCTATATTCCGATGACCACTAACTGCAGTAATTCGCTCATTAGTTTTGGCCTAAGTTTCATGTTTATGCCGTGTCTTGAATATTCTTTGTTCTTGATATTGCTCTTCGTCCAATGGGATTTGATAAGGTGGGGAATACTTTTTTTTTTTAATCCTCAAGTCTGGTTACAATTAACACTTTTCATTCCTATGATCAATAACATCTTACTTCTCCATGATTTGTCGGTATGTCTGTCTATCTCTTTCTCTCTTCCCCATCACACACACACACACACACACACACACACACACACACACACACACACACACACACACACGCACGCTCTCCCACTCTCTCTCTCTCTCTATATATATATATATAGTCATATATTGTCATCATATGTCTGTATATTGTAATCCACAGACAGTGATATATATATATATATATATATATATATATATATATATATATATATATATATATATATGTGTGTGTGTGTGTGTGTGTGTGTGTGTAACAGTGCCTAGCGGTTAGAGTGTTCGCCAATGGCCCGGGAGACCTTGGTTCAATCCCAGGTCGAGTCATACCAAAGACTCAAAAAATGGTACTTGATGCCTCCTTGCTTAACACTCAGCATTATAAGGTACGGATCAAGGGTAAAGTAAAGCAATCCAGGGAAGGAGTAGCGCCCTCCCCTACACCTTAGTGTAGTAGCTATCGAAAAGGGAGCCTTCGGGTTACCCTCGACTATGGTCGCCAACTTTACTTTTTACTTATATTGGAGAAAATCACTTGGTAGCCAGAGTTTGGTAAACTTAATCAACCTTGAGGAAAAAGTTGTTAGAACACTTTTTCGCCCTATTGATTTTAACGGTGCGCCAATTCGTTTAGAGTTATTTTATGCCTTAAGGTTAAAGAATTACGTTCATTATACCTTAAATTATTCAAGTCGTTGTTTCTTGAACTGTGTTTTTGTACATGGTTATCTGATATTAAGTATTTCTATCTAATTCATATAAGTTATACATAGCTGTATGTTTTCAAGAATTTCTATCTGATAGTAATAATCACATGATTTCAAGTAATTATTTATAAAAAATTTTGGCACACAGTTATATGGTTTCAAGTAACTAATAATGATTTTAAGTAAACTATTATAGCTTCAAGTATCTACACTTAACACAAATAATTTACAACTCTTCCCATAAGGCCAATGAGCCGGTATCAGGATCGGCTCATTGGCCTAATGGGTAGAATGTTCGCCAATGGTCCGGGAGATCTGAGTTCAATCCCAGGTCACGTCATACCAAAGATTATAAAAATGGTACTTGATACCTGCTTGCTTAACACTCAGCAATATAAGGAACGTATCAAGGGTAAAGTGGAGCAATCCAGGGAAAGGAGTAGACCCCTCCTCTACACCTCAGTGTAGTAGCTATTGAAAAGGGAGCCTTCTGGTCGCCCTCGACTACGGTCGCCAACTTTACTTACTTATATGGAATCAAGTACTCCTATCAAACACAACCATTTTCAAACAGATCTATTTGACCTATAGACGGACCCCAACAGGTGCTACCACTCTGAGTCATAGTGAAACTGGGAGTAATGGCAATGAAACGATGCCCTGCACCCCCAGATATCCAGAACCGGAGCCACACAATCATTTTAGTGTCATACCCAGGACATCTATCTTTTGGGTTGCCCAGTTTGCAGTTTGCCGACTGCACCGCTGTAGAGTGGTAGGACCCCCCAACGAGTGTCCTGGATATGACATTAAATTATCTGATGGTGAGGTTACAGTAATGCTGGAGCTTTGGGGAATTCCATCGCTCTCAGATCCACTCTGGCCCGGAGTGGAAGCACCTGATAGGGTCCTATCTATGGGTCAAATAGAACTAAATTGCGTACTTATATAAAACTGAATTGTTTGATATAGAAGTTTTGAGATTTAACTGTGTGTTGACAAAACTATACTTTAACTAAACTGAATTGTTTGAAATAGAATTGTTTTTGACATTAAACTGTGTGCTCATACTAAACTGACCTGTTTGAAATAGAACTAATTATTTGTATAAAATGGATTTGACGTTAAATAACCTACAAAGGTTGATATGCTATAAAACCCAAACAACCAAACCAAACCAAACCAAACCTATCTTTAGTGGGGATATAGTCAGGTCATTCTAAACCCCGCCGACTGAATAATCTAGCTTGAGGTTTCGATTATACAAAAGAACGATTCCATCAAGATATCAAAACAATGGAAGAGCGCTGCCCCGGACGGTGGGACAAATGCATGATGACTCACTTTTGCTGGAGGGTCAAAAGGGACTTAAATAACATTGACCTTGACAAACAATCAAGAAATAGAATATTCTTACCATATTTCTTTTGTTCACGAAGGTTTTATGTTGCTGTTAGTTTATCAAATGATTTGATGAAAATACTTGTTGGTCTCGGTATATTCAATCGTGTTATTCTTAAAGATTTAGGGCCGATGTGTTACTGCAAAAATAGTATTTCTCAAAGTGTAGACCAATATTTGTTGGTTTAAATACGAATTGAAAGGTTTCAACGATTTTAATTTGAGAAATATTGCCATCGGTTATCATGTATAGAGAAAACAAATAAAAAAAAGTTGTTTTTTCAAAAAATGAGGCATTTCTGTACAGCAAAAACGGTAGCTAACCAAGAAAAAAGTTAGGTGATTTTCCAATTAGCTAAAAATGATGTTTACTGCCTCGATACAATTTCAATTTTTTTTTTGTTGACCAGGCTTATTTTGGTTGAGCATCTGGAAGATGCACATGGGACTAAACTGGCTAAATACCAAATACTTGCGGAACTTTGTATAAATATTGACTATACTTGGTATTACATTTGTTGCAAAAAACAAAACAAAACAAACAAACAAAAAAAAAAAAACAAGAATGGAAACAGAAGAACTGTAATAGTTCATAACCCAAGTGTGTTACCAAATCTAAAATTAGAAAAAAAAGCAACTTTGTCATAGCTTTTAGAAATAACTTTAACTTATTTTGCCACAAGAGAGTTCATGTCGATCAAAATCCCCAGCACTAGTCAGTAACAGTTAAACAGTCAAGGAATATTGACGGATTCTCTACGCCAAACCAAAAGTATCAGCCAAAAGATTTCCCAAGAGTAACCAAGTTTAATCCTCTAAAGAATTTCGGGATATACACGCAGGTAAGCATTTAAGGAGAATACTAAGACTTTTACTTTCACTGGACACATAGAAAAATTAATGCTAGCACAAATTATATTTTGTAAACTATTGTTTATTACCAAACATATTATACTAAAAGACAACGTCTGTTTCAACTCAACCTCCTAATATTCGTTTTTCTCTTTGTTTTATTCAGAATTCATTTCAACACTTTTAATCCCAGTGTCCGGAAGACTCGTCTTCTAAAATATAAAGCTACATTTCATTATGAACTTATTAGACATAATTCACCGCAACATTCATGCTAACCTCGTGACAGTGTCTGCATAGAATCCGTAATAAAAAAAACCCTATCAATTGGCTTTCGGTTTTGAGGAAATGACCATGGACTCTAGTTTCTGGGAATCAAGGTGGAAAGCTAGGCAGAAAGTTGCGATAAAGCGCGGCCCATGGACGAGACTGATTGCATTTCACATAGCACTATTACCCTTGGGAAAGGTATGAATCCAATTATTCTCACCCAAGTTATGGGTAAATAGTAGGGTAGACTATGTTCTTTAGCCTTGGTGAGGCAACTAGTCTAGGAGAAGGAAAACTCTGAATTCAAACCTGTTAAACTCCACTTTAAAATTGAACTTGTGTTATATCCTGCCCGAGCGGAGGGGTTGGTAAATATGGATATATGGGGTGTCCCAGTCCATCTGTTATATATGCCTGAAGGATATCTGCACAGAATGGAAAATACTTAGTTTAAAGTTTTGACTGTTCTATAGTCGAGATGAATGAATGATGAATGAACATAACACATTCTTTATAAAAATATATCTCCCTCAACTTTATTTCTCGAAACGGTTGAAACTGGTGTGTGTGTGTGTGTGAGTGAGAGAGAGAGAGAGAGAGAGAGAGAGAGAGAGAGAGAGAGAGAAAGAGAGACGAAGTCGAACTATTATATTGGCACTTTCTTCTTAACCACGCTGTGTCACACTCAGATTCAGGGCCGAGCATCTTTTCTACTTTGACGAGACGTTCTCAAATGTTCTTCGCTAATGAGCCATTTGGCTCACTGTGTCCACTCTGAGAGCTTAAGACTCAAGACTGCAAACTGACGACTGAAGACTGAGATTGAAGACTGTTGTGGTTTGCTGCCCCTCTTCCCCGGGCAGTGCTGGGCGGTCGCTCGCTGTGATTATCCGCTACTCTGGGGTACCAGCGTATATATAATTTCATAACGCCCACGCACTGTTCTTCCGACTCTGATTCACGTGAGCTACTTCTGCTTGTTTACACAGGTGCGTCTTGCAATCAATTTCTTTGCACAGTTGGAACATCAGGCTCTGTCAAAAGTCAATATGCAACACAACTATATAATATTAAGTTTAATGCAAATCTTCCCAGCAGCATCTTCTGCACGATGTTAAGGGAATCTAAGATATGTCTTCTAAGTTTTCTCTTATCTTTACTAAGGCGATCTATCAAATTGATTACTTCGTTAAAAATCCTAAGAAAAATTTCTGAAATTCGGAAAATGTACTTCACATGAAGTTACAGATTAAAACATTTGAAATATCAAAAATCTATCCCCATCATTCATTAATTTTAATGAACTATCTAATTATAAGTTATAGTGATAGAAGGGCACCAAGGAAGTGATTCAAAGAATGTTTGAAAAATCCTTTGGATGCTGTCACATCAAGCATTGCCGATGGTCAACTCTAGCTGATAACCTTTGCACCCTGCGTCTCACCACCAATGGCATCAAGTCCTGACCAGATCTTCAGCTGCGGTTGCTGAAACCCTGCCTGCAGGTCTCGTATTGACCTTATCAGTCAGGGACATGCCAACAGTTGGCGTAGACCAGCCCCTTCTTGATCTTTATTTTACGAAGCCAAGTCATGAAAAATTACTGACAAAATTTCACTTGACACTCATCAGTAATATTTTCAATTATTCTAATTTATAGCTTAATAACTGACGCAAGCAAAATTTCGAACATTTTTCGTTTCTCACTTTTTAAAGTTTCCTAACGATCGGCATTTCTAATTACATTGTCGTAACAACCCCATAGGCAGTTGTAACGTTTCCCAGGATTTCTTTGTCAAAATTAGTTTTTTTCAAAATCTTTATCTGATGCATATATCTACCCAACACCTCCGCTACATGCGGAACGTTACACAAGGTGAATTTTAAGTGAAGTACAGGTGGTTTGAATCGAAAGTTTTTCTTCTAGACCGGTTGGCTTACTGTTATGGTGCCTACATTACGGACTATAATGAACTCTTTCTATTACTATGAATACCGGGAGAATATTCATCTTGGTGTTAAGCTAACTCCAGCCTAATACTTTGGTAGTCAAACTGACGTTCAACACTCTTTTACCTATACTGTATTTATATTTTCATTCAATATACTTGTTTCATGTAATCCCGAGTTCGTGTCTTTCTTCCGAACTTTTTACTGGTTCACAACGCTTACTAAAGCTAAAGAAGCCAATTTTCCCAATTATCAACCCATAGCTGGAGAGAGAGAGAGAGAGAGAGAGAGAGAGAGAGAGAGAGAGATGCTTTTTTCAAGAGCATGAGCATAAAGTGAAACTCAAACAATTTCATTCAGGACTCGAACTCGAGTCTCTAACCCAACCAACCAAACCAAACCAGATTATATTTACATTTCTTATGTGATTTCTTAAATTTTTTTTGCACGATATTATAAGATTTTATGTATTTTTATCAATGTATAAATAATATGCAAAAAGATATATTTGACCCATCGATGATACCCTAACAGGTACTAACATTCCTGGTCAGAGTGGATCTGGAGGTAATTATAATGACAAAGAATCACTATCTAATGTATTTAAGTGTCATACCCTGGAAAGCTCTATTCTAGGTCTCGCCGACAGAGCAAGGTTTTATTATATATTATCTAATATCAAACTCTACAGCAGTAAAACTGCAGCCCCAAATGAAAATGCATAGATATATAAAAAGTGCTGAACTTATATTTCAATAGCTACAGATTCATATTTTTATTACAGTATTTCAACGTTCTAACATAACTAATAAGTTCGTTGGTGACTGTAGTCGAGTGCGAACCGAAGGCTCCCTTTTCAGTTGCTACTACACCGATGTGTAGGGAAGAGCGCTACATCTTTCCCTGGATTGCTCTACTTTACTCTTAATACATACCATATAATATTGAGTGTTAAGTAGGTATGAAGTACCATTTTTTAAGTCTTTGGTATAACTCGACCTGGGATTGAACCCCGGTCTCCCGGACCACTGGCGAACACTCTGCCCACTATTCAAATGAGCCGGTTATAACATCCGTTTTCATTCTGTGATGTTCTACTAGAAATAGTAGATTTCCGGTATCTTTTATTTATTTACTTATTTGCTTCTTATGTGTCTTTGAACATCTCTGATTTTCACTATATTCTAAATCTTAAAAAAAAAGAAGGATATCTGCACAGTTAATACACTATCTATATACAGATCAAATTCTATTAAGTAATTCAATTGATTGTTCCCAAAATTCCCTCATAAATTCTTTTTCTTACAATTATACCAGAAATCATACAATTTAATCTTATTTATTTTTTACATTGGTCTAGTGGATAGAGAGTTCGCCAATGGTCCGGGAGCCCGGGGTTCAATCCTAGGTCAAAAAATGGTACTTGATATCTCCTTGCTTAGCACACAGCATTATAAGGTATGTATCAATGATAAAGTGGAGCAATCAAAAGAAAGGAGTAGCACCCTCCCCTACAACTCGGTGTAGTAGCTATTGAAAAGGGAGCCTTCAGGTCACTCTCAACTACGGTCGCCAACTTTACTTTACTTTTTTTAAACTACTGCTGTTTTTGATCTGATTAGGCAATTTGTTCCCAAAATATATTTCCCTGCGAGGAAAAAAATATCCAATTGGTTATTACATTTAGTTTTTGAAATATGTTTTGACAGTACATTTCAAATTCGAAGAGAAATATTGAAAAATGTCTACAAGGATTAGAAAATCGATCAAAAGTCTCAATTAGATAATTGCTCACTATTCTTATATTCAAAGTAGTTAATTCTAATTTCTCCAGTATCTCCCTGTAACTGTAATCTTTTACTCCTTTTATTATTTTTTCATTCTTCTTTGTATGCTCTCCAAGTCAGCATTAAACTCCAATTTCTCAGTCTAGTCACTGGAACCCAGGCTTGAGTACAATATTCTATATGAGGTCTTATTGGGATTTTAAATATTTTAAAAACATTTGCTTCACTTGCAATGAAATTTCTAACCTTTCAGCAAATGGTAGCATTTTCCCATGATACAATCGACAAAAAATGACTGTTAACGTTTAATGTATCATCAGAGTTAACTTCTAGATCGCAAACCTCATTCATTTTTTTTTATTTTTCTGTTGCTTAATTTATATCCTACTTTAATGTTTTTGGATCCAGTATGTAGTACTATACAGTTTTTTCCGTTGACTTTTCATTTCAAAATATCTGTTTAATATGACAACCTATTCAGTTCTATTTATTTCGTTTCTTTTGAGAATGGACTATCAAGTAGTTTAACATCATCAGAAAACAGTTTTATTTCTGTTTTTTTTATCAGCACTTAAATTATTTATGAATATTGAAAATAACAAAGATCCTAGTTTTAATCCCTGAGGAACACTGGAGGGTATAATCTGTGTTTTGTTTTGAAGAAAATTAACTTTTTATGAATAATTGTTACTGTCATCTTTTATCTATTGGAAATATTGTATGATAGAAAAACTCATACAAGTGCTAACGTAAAAATCGAACCGGTGCCCTCAACAAAGCCGGTATTAGATAATGACTATAAAACCTCATGATACCATCAGGCTTTGTTGGGTTAACGTCTGAGTTTGTGAGTGTCAGATCAATGCAGATGCAGGTTCTGTTTGATCTTGAAACCTCTTAATATATTTCTTCATATCAGTTCGAATGCAGAGGTTGAATTGACTATAAAATCTCATCATCCATCTTCAATAAGAAATATATTGGCTTTCCAATGATTTCTCCAACCTCGTTCACGAAGATCTTCGTATAGGTCTTTACAAAGATCTGTGGGAGTAATGTTTTGGAAATGATTAAACGCCAACACACACACACACACACACACACACACACACACACACACACACACACACACACACACACACACACACACACATATCTTTATGTAACGCTGTTTGCGCGGATTTCCCTGACTCTCTCACACCATTCGTCTCTATCATCCATTGTTTTCTGAAGGTCTTCTAGACTACATCTTGTGATGTAGATAAGTTCTTGTTTTATAGCATATCAACTATTGTTGGTTATTTAATGCCAAATCCAATTTTATACATATAAACAACTCTCTTTCAAACAATTAAGTTTAGAATCAATACGCAGTTTGAATGTCAAAACAGTTTTATTTCCAACAATTCAGTTTAGTATTAGTACGCAGTTTAAATGTCAAAACAGTTCTATATCAAATAATTCAATTTAGCTTCAGCACAGTTTAGTTCTATTTAACCCATTGATAAGACCCTATCAGGAACTACCGCTCGAGGTCAGAGTGGACCTGGGAGCGATGGCAATAAAGAGGTACTCTGCATCCCCCAAAGCTCAAGCATATCCTGAGCCACACCATCTGATTGTTTAGTGTCATATCTAGGACACTTGTCGAGGGAGACTTACCCCTATGCAGAGATGCAGTCGGTGTATTCTGGAGCCCCAGTCAAATGGGCCAAAGTTCTTGCTGGTCAGCCAACACTTGCAGGTCTGTGTGAAGAAGTCCATTGAAGTACTTCGCTTATGAGTTCGTCCTTACTTCTCCAAAAGAGCCCCACATATCTTGTTCGTCTTATTTCGATGGTTTTAGAGATGGTAGGTGAGTGGCCGTACAGCAGCTGGTTTGTGGGATGTTGCTTCTAGGATTCAATATTGCTCGTAGCATTCTTGTGCAGTTCCCGTTAAGCTTTTTCTTCATACGCTTAGTCAGTGTCCATGTGGTGGATCCATAGAGTAGAATTGAAACGACTGCTACGTAGAAGAAATTGCATTTTATCTTATCGTATAGGTTTGACTTCCATATGATCGATAACCTATCGATAACAGTCTATGCCTTCGCTAGTCGCATATTTATGTCATTTTCTGTAGATGAGACACTGCTTCCAAGGTAGGTAAACTTGTCCATTGATTACAAAAAACCATCATTCAGAGTGGAGATGTCTTCTTTTTGCTTAAAATACGTTCTTCGTTTTTTCTGCATTTACAATGCGACCTGCTACCTACTCCAGACTATGAAGTAGGGATTCGGCTTGGGTAGGTTTATTTGCCAGAAGCGCTATGTCATCTGCGTTGACTGCGTCCGTAATAGTTTCTACAGAGTATTATCTGCTTCTTGCCTATTTTAGTGTAAAGCAATATATATATATAGTCATTCACAGACAGACTGTTTCGTTGTATCAACTTTTCAGTGTGGCTAGGCATGTAGGACGCCTGACGCTGGGATCAAAACCCGCCCAACTTTACGTTAGACTTAGTATCACACCACTCAGCCAAAAAGCGAACCACGTCATCTCGGGAATCATCAGGCATTTTGTAGTAGCTTTCGTTTGTTTACATTTTGCCTTACCGGATACCAGAGTGCTCAATTCCTTCGAAGAGCTTTGCATTATGCGAGTGGCAGCCGTTTATTCCTTCCCCAGACTGCTCAACCCCAGTGAGAGAGCGTACATATAGTAATTCACTGACAGACTGTTTCGTTGTATCACAACTCTTCAGTGCAGCTAGACACATACGACGCTTGAAGCTGGGACCGAAATTTTTTCAAGACATCGAGACAAAATCAGTAATCCCCAAGATAAAAATGAACAAGGAGTTTCAGTTTTATACGTTGAATTCTACCCCTTTATTCCTGCGAGTTTTCTGATCGTCTTTGCCTCATCAGCATATAAATGTGAGTGGGAAAATATTAAGAAATAAGTAAGTGAAGTTGGCAACCTTAATCGAGGGTGAACCGAAGTCTTCCTTTACAATAGCTACAACACCGAAGTATAGAGGAGGGTGCTACTTCATTCCCCGGATTGCTCCATTATACCTTACAATGCTGAGTGTTAAGCAGGCGGCATTAAGTACCATTTTTTGAGTCTTTGGTATGATTCGACCTGGGATTGAACGCCGGTCTCTAGAGCCATTGGCGGACACTCTACTCATTAGGCCAATGGCCCGGTATTAAGAAATAACGGCACAAAAATGTAAATAGAAATATACATTGGATGCAATTACTTAACCTTTAAAAAAAAAACCAACAAAAAACGAAAAAACACTTGATAGGTTGGTTCGATTCCTTTATTTTAATGGCATATCAACTTTTTGTAGGTTATTTAATGCCAAAGCCATTCTCGTGGAAGAACAGTAGTGGTACTATTTAACCCATAGCTGGGAGGATAAGGTGGTTCATACCTTTCCCATGGGTATTTGTCCGAAAGTGAACGTAATAGCGCGACTGGGGTACGAACTGGCTTAGTTCGATTCCGCAGTCCATCGCTTTAACCATTACACCACGAGGATACCACCGCTTAATCGGTTGATATGATCATCAAATCAGTCAATTAAATAAACATCGTATAGCATTTACATTTGTTTGTGTTTTACTTTACACTAATGCCCTTAAGAAAGACATGAATCCCTCTGTTTTATTCCTCGTTATGAGTAAATAGAAGGGCTGACTATGTCCTTTAGATTTGGTTAGTCGACCACTTTAAGAGGAGGAAAACATTCATTTCATTTTACTCCGATTAAAAATTAACCTTGTGTCACATCCTACCCGTGATGGAGGGGTTGGATAAATACGTACATTTGCAGTATTAGTAATAGCTTCGCAGGAGGAGCACAAACTTTCACCTTTCGGATATTTATATTAACTTGTTAGTCATCATAATACAAAAGTATGAGTTAAAAATCCACCTGGTTTGAAACTAGTAAATTAAACCAAATCTGCTGGTCATAATACTTAATAATCCTTGCCATCAATTAAGAAATTCATTTATTTATTAATTTTTTCTTCTAATATTCAGCTTCAACGGAAAACCAAATCTCTGTAATGTCCACACTAGTTTGTCGATTGTAACTGTTTACTCCATAAAGTGATTATTCCCTAAATATGAGATATTGCAATGGGTCTCTAGAGTTGTAATACTGTAGGCTGTGAAACAAAACGCCTTTTAGCCGATAAAGTATCAACTTTGCCCCATTAAATAACAGCACGGTGGTCGAGTGGGGGCAACGTTCGTCTGATAAGTCGAAAGATTTCACCCGACAGGTCCGCGAGCGGTTAACTAAACTGCTGATAATGATCATATCGGTCACATACTTTTTGCCGAAGCATTAACCATGTAATGTATATGAGGTGTAGTGAAAAGAGGGTAGGGCTGGCTGAAGTCAGGTGATGACAAAGACCGGGCATAGGGGCTGCTATATTGATTATACATGGTAGATTAGGAGGCGGGAGAGAATTGGGAAAAAGAAAAGAAAAGTAATTTCTATAGCAAAATAAATGAAGACGAATGATGAGGCAAAAGATGGAAAAAGAAGATAAGCGTTTGAAAAAGATCTCTTTGGAAAAGAAAGAGACCAGGAAGAGTTGGGTGTGGAAAAGTTTTAAAAAAGCTATAGTAAAGGGAAAGAAAAATATATACTAGCAGAAGAATCTGGCGTTGCCTGGGATGAAAATAATATACTCACACATATTGATTTTTTTTTTACTTTCTGTACGGATGAGATCTACAGGGTATCTAAAAATAGATGCAACCCATTAATATGATAATAATTAATAACTGAGACAACGCAATAGTTGTCATTTGGAACATGTCCTGTAAAAAATGCATCTTTTGAGCAATAGACATCAAATCAATGTTTCCAGGACATGCAGTCTTTTTTTTTTTAGTTTCTTGTCTCTGTAATAAATCATTATCACATTAATGGGTTGTATCTACTTTACGACAGTTTTGAAGGATTTTTGACTCCAAATAAGCAGTGACGCAAAATATTTTTTCTTTTTCGTCCAAGGCATTGTGATCAAGGATTAATATTTGTCATATTATACTATTTTAAAATTTAAAACAAAAAAGAACACAGAACTATTATTCGTAGAGTTATAAGCAGTCACGTGGGTCCCATGTACATTGAGACACCAAATACTTTATTCATTGTCTTCCATAATGTTTCCTTAAAATTTTTATTTGCTTTCTATACGAGTTATAACTTCTGGTTTAAATTAAACCTAGAGTTCCGAATACATTCGAGAACAGAATGATCCACGACATCTTCTCGCGTTTCTCTTCTTGGGGATATATTTCAAAAACTTTCCTTCGTCCATTAGACTGAAGATTGAATGAGTCATTTTTTTTTATTAATCTTTATCCCAAAAGATCTAAGTATCTGCGAAAAGTAATAGTGGTGGTGATGGTGGTGGTTTGAAGAACTCCTGCTAGCTTAATTTGTTTTCTTGGTGAATTAGACCTTCCTGATTAATAAAAAGTAAAGTTGGCGACCTTTGAAAGGGCGACCAGAAGGCTCCTTTTCAAAAGGGGATGGCGCTACTCCTTTCCCTGGATTGCTCCACTTTACCCTTGATACGAACCTTATATATTGCTGAGTGTTAAGTAGGTATCAAGTATCATTTTTTGAGTCGTTGGTATGATTCGACCTGGGATTGAACCCAGGTCCCCCGGACTATTAGCGAACACTCTACCCACTAGTCCAAATTCGGATATCTCCTATCTTTCCCACCCCCACCAACAAATACTATTGAAATACTTCTTAAGGTGAAAGGACTTCACATGCTTATTTTAACCAACATTGGTCCATTAGTACTGGAGTCCATAGGCAACAACCAAACAAAGTGAATTACGCGTGTGCACACACACACACACACACACACACAGACACACACACACACACACACACACACTCTCTCTCTCTCTCTTACGCAGATATGTAATGTGCTCGCAGCTGAGACCGTCTATGTGATGTAGCCCTTTTGTTTCGTCCTTCGGTGTAGTTATAAGGTTCTTTTATCGTTCCTGTAGCTAAACCGTACTATCAGCTTCGTGCAGACAAACGTCGATGTTCTTCGTTGTTGCTTGTTGTTCAGCCGTATCATTCAAATCTAGACTCCATTTGTTTTTTCGGTGATGATGTTGTCGAAGTCGTTCGGTTCTTATCTCCCGAAAATAAAGCAGGCTTAAGATTCCTTCGTCGGGAAAGGTAACGATCGAAAGGAATTTTAGTTACTTTATTTTTGTTATTGTCGATTGGTAGGTAACTTGGTAGGTAGGTAGGTAGGTAGGTAGAGAGAGAGAGAGAGAGAGAGAGTATATGAGAGAAGCGGGATTGAGAGTGGCTAACAGTTTGGCTTTACTGGATACTCTTCCCTAAGATAAACTAAATTAAGCTGCTACCGTTTTGACTCGATGATAACATATTCTGGGAATAAAGTAAGCAAAGTTGGTGACCGTGATCGAGGGCGACTTGAGGGCTCTCTTTTCAATAGCTACTACACCGAGGTGTAGGGGAAGGCACTACTCCATTTCTTGGATTGCTATGCTTTACCCTTGATCCTTACCTTACAGTGCTGGGTGTTAAGCAAAGCTGCATCAAGTACCATTTTTTGAGTCTTTGGTATGGCTCAACCTAGGATTGAAACCCCATCTCCCGGACCATTGGTGAATACTCAACTCATAAGGCCAATGGTCCGGTGAAATACATATAGATTAAATCCTGTATTCATAGCTAAACTGGGGCATTGGCTTAATGAGTAGAGTGTTCGCCAATAGTCCGGGAGACAAGGGTTCAATCTCAGGTCGAGTCATACCAAAGATAAAAAAAATGGTACTTGATGCCGCTTAGCTTAGCACTCAGCACTATAAGGTGAGAATCAAGGGTAAAATGGAGCAATCCTAGGAATGGAGTAGAGCCCTTCCCTACACATCGGTGTAGTAGCTATTGAAAATGAAAGCCTTCGGGTCGCCCTCAACTAAAATCGCCAACTTATTTATAGCTAGCTACGGTCACTCCAAAAAATCATTAACTCTAGATATGCTTGTTTAATTATCCACTTTGTCTTCTGTCATCAGCCACCACCTTATACTAATTATCACCAGAGCTTAAACATTTTTAAAATCTTCGGTTCCCGGTATTGTTTTTCTCTGATCCTTTAGCCTGTCTACGATAAGTCTATAAAGGTCTTGAATATTATCTATTTTTGACCAGTAGTGAGGTACATTCCCTGCGTGTTTGTAGACGAAATGTTTGAGACGGGAGACCTGTGTTCAATCCCAGGTCGCGTCATACCAAAGACTTTAAAAATGGTACTTAATATCTCCTTGCTTAACACTCAGCAATATAAAGTACGTATCGAGGGTAAAGTGGAGCAATCCAGGGAAAGGAGTAGCGCATTCCTCTACACCTCGGTGTAGTAGCTATAGAAAAGGGAGCCTTCTGGTCGCTCTCGACTAAAAGGCGACAACATTACTTTACTTTACAGAGATTGAAAAACATAAGTTCTTCAGAGGATAACGTTGGGAAATATTTCTACATACATATATATATATATATATATATATATATGTGTGTGTGTGTGTGTGTGTGTGTCTTTGAAGTTTCATGTTTTTAAATAAATAAATCTGATTTTTTTTTAGGTTTGAAGGCAGTTATGCAATGATTTGAATTAAAATGAATAAAATATAATTATTCCTACTTGTGGGTCGAATGGATCAAAACATGAATTTAAAAGAAAAGTGAGTTTATGAGGAAAAAGTGAGTTCATAGAAAAAATGGTTACAAATCATATATAATTCATGTATGTAAAACGGATTTGGCATTGAATAACCCATAGTGGTTGATGTGCCGTGAATCTCAAACAAGCAACTAAAAATAATTATAATTTCAATTACAGTAAATTCATGTTTGCCTTTATCAAAGTATCTACCACGAGCATTTATTTATTATTCTTTGCTTCCTTTCTTGTAACTTATAAAAGTCTGTTCACGGAAGAGATTCCCATGCAGTGGGCAATTGTGTAAACAACACATCTTCCTTATTTTAGGCTGTTCACTTCGAACTTAACGATACTTGCAAAATTTGCCTTTATTATAAGCTTAAAGAAATAATTCAAAGTGTTTCCCCAAACTTTTGGTCGGTATATATATATATATATATAGTTATTCACAGACACACTGTTTCATTGTATCACAACTCTTCAGTGTGGCTAGACACCCGAGGTTCCCGAAGCTAGGATCGAAAACCCAGCAGACTCATATGCAAACTGAAGATTCTACGGCACAATAACGAGGAAACTAGGGTAAGCGAAGGAATTTTCAACGGTTATGTATCCCTTTTTGTTTTGTTAATATATATCCGCTTAACGACTACCGAGAGTTCAGTTCATTCGAAGAGCCTTGCTTTACGCGGGTGGCAACCGTTACTTCCTTCGTTAGAGAGCTCAACTCGACAGGGGGTGGGGAGCGTATATGAAATTGTTGGTCCTTCTATTAGTTTAATATTATACAAAAGTGACGCCACAGTAACCGCTTCTTTATTCTTCAACCGATATTTACCAAACTTTGTCATCATGAGCATGGTGTAACACCTGTCAATATTTTAGATATAGGCCATCGCATACAGGGATAGACAGTTGATGGGAGAGCTTTAAATCTGTTGTTTTCTATTGATATTTTTCAGGCATCTGACATCTGGCAATGGGCCTGACTCATGCTTCTTTTGGTTGGTGCTACATATGAAGACGCTCACCTAAATCCGAGACTTTTAGTGTATTGCTGGGCTTAAACAGAAGCTCTTTGCCAAATCCGTTTTACATACAAAAAAGTTAATTCCCTGACCCATGCGTCACTTACAAGGAGCAACACAAAGCTAAATTTGAAAAAAAAATTTTTCTTGCTCCAACAGCATTCCTTACTTTGAAAGGCGCCTCAAGTTTCCGGTAATGAATCTGATCTGGTCTTTTAAATAAGGTGCAAGTTCTACTTGTGGGGAGAATCCCTTTAGACAAGCTCTCCTATGTATGATCGGGCCCGAAAGTTGCGGGAAAGTTTCTTAGTAGCTTGCTATGTAGATTGACCAGAGAGGAAAGTTTTTTCTTATGGGATTATCTAATTTTTCATAATTCACTTTAAAAAATCGCGTATTAAATAAAAGATGATAAGAAAACAGGTGATTATATACAATGTTTTATAATCTATCTCCAGTCCTAGTGTTTTATGAAGCTGTTTTTCCTCCTTTGAAAAACGTGAGTGTTTTGTTGATAGCTTTTTATAATTATTCTGTTCTGGAATATTATTTTTAATCTTGACCTTTTCGCAAACAGGCAATCTTCGTCTGATGGCAAATCAAACTATCCGCCGATAATGTTATACTTTCTCAAAAATTAATTAATGAATTTATCTACAGAGTGAGATCCAGATTGCACACTATATAATTTGTCGATATTTTCTCAATGTTATATTTATTTTTGTTTGATATTTGTTATTTGTTTTGGTTTAGTTGTGTTTTATGGAATATCAACCTTTATGGGTTATTTACTGTTAAATAGTGTATATATATATATATATATATATATATATATATATAAAAGAGGTTTATGATTCTTAATGGCTCATTCGCTGAATTAATGGCGGATCAAATATTTTAGTATTGTTAAATCGTGCTTAATATTGATATCTCCTAGGGAAAAGAGTTGCGTCCTTCCCTACACCTCAGTGTTGTAGCAAGTGAAAAGTGGCCTTCGGGCCGCCCTCGACTACGGTCGCCATCTTTACTTTATATATATATATATATATATATACAACCTCTACACTTATCTAACTTGGGGTAACGTTGACACTAAGTCATCTGACTGAGAAACTAATAGTTAACAAGTGATTTTGACTGTAACGACTCTGTCCTCAATTAAATATACATGCTCTATTATCTGATATTGAGCACTCTTTATTTATAAATATAGCAAACTATATATATATATATATATAAATGGAGAGAGAGAGACAGACAGACAGACAGAGAGAGAGAGAGAGAGAGACGGAGAGAGAGAGAGAAATGGTGGGTATGAAAATATCACATCACGTTTATCGTGATCAAAATCATCACGATTTACGGTATTTGCGAAATGTGCTGGTATTAAAAAAAAACAAAAACAAAAAACAACTTTTTAATGCAGAGGAAATTTTTTTCTTTGTGTGTGTGTGTGTGTGTGTGTGTGAACCGAAGGAAAGTATTATAGTTCATTGAAAACAGCAAGATGTTCGTCTGCCAAAAAATAATTTGTGACTGCCTAAAAAAGTCAAGGAGAAATTTAATATTTAAAGGCCATTTCCATGGGTTGAAATCCAACTGTTTAATTCATCAATAAAAGAATAAACAGATGAATAATATTCCAGCTATCCAATAAAAAGAAAAACATAAATAACTACACATTTATCATTAAAAGAAAAAAGTAATCTTTTTGTCATAGAAACATAAAAAAATATATCATTTATCATATTTACCAACTTCTCCGCTCCGGCAGGATATGACACAACGTCAACTTTTAAGCGGAGTTTAACAGGATTGAATTCAGAGTTTTCCTTCTCCTAGACTAATTATCTCACCAAGGCTGAAGAACATAGTCTGCCCTACTATTTAGCCATAGCTGGAGGGAGAATAATTTGATTCATACCTTTCCCAAGGGTATTAGTGCTATGTGAAATGCAATCAGTCTCGTCGAGGATTTGAACTCATGTCGCCGTGTCCATTTCTTACGACGATAACCATTACACCACGGACACTTCCACCTCCATTATTTATTTATTTATTTATAGATGTATAAATCCTTTTGTTATGAGAGCTGAATTCTTATAAATCGCAATGTGAAGGACATAATCACTAAAAAATAATACAGGTTATTTCATTCCTGATGGACGTAAAAATATAAGATACAACGAACTCGAAATTAGATAAGCATTCATTATCGCCCCCAGATCGAAAAAACGTGGAACTGACAGTCACAGTTAATATGTTTAAGCAAAGTTGATTGGTTTGTTGGGTTTTATAGCATATCAACCCACGTACGTTATTTAATCTCAAATTTTCTTAATACATATATTAAATATATATGATTTGTAAACGAATAGTCGGTAGATAACATTTTGAAAAAGCTAGAGCTCAGTTGTTTGTCTACAATTATATGATTTCAAATACTGCCATCAAACACGAACAATTCTATTTAAAACTAATTATTTGTTTGCACAAAATTAAGCAGTTTCAAGCATTGTTATCAAACACTAATAGTTTTATTTGCACAAAATTAAATTGCCCAGTCGACTGGGGCTGTAGACTACATTGACTGCTTATCTACAGAGGTGTAAGACCCCCCGAAACAAGAGTCCTAGATATGCCACTATACAATCTGATGGTGAGGTTTTAGCAGTGCTGGAGTTGTGGGTAATGAATTGCACCTCTTCATTCCCATAGCTCCCAGGTCCAACTCTGGCCCGGAAT
Organism: Sepioteuthis lessoniana; assembly: GCA_963585895.1. Taxonomy (NCBI): domain Eukaryota; kingdom Metazoa; phylum Mollusca; class Cephalopoda; order Myopsida; family Loliginidae; genus Sepioteuthis; species Sepioteuthis lessoniana. Next base: position 76,119,553 of record OY757919.1, read on the forward strand.
GGTAGCGCCTGATAGGGCCCTATCTATGGGTTAAATACAACTAGTCTGTATACTTATGAATTAGAACTGTTTGACTAAACTGTGTAGCTTGAAATAGAAATGTTTTTGACGCTTAAATTCTACTTACAATTTAAACTGTGTGCTTATGCAAAATTGAATTGTTCGAAATAGAACTGTTTTTGACATTGAAACTGTACTTACACTAAATTGAATATCTTAATATAGAACTGTTTTTGACATTTAACTATGTGTTAACAAAATCTGCACTTATACTAAACTGAACTTGCTGAATTAGAACTGAGTAAACTGAAGAGCTTGAAATAGAAATGTTTTTGACAATTAAACTGTGAACTCATGCTAAACTGAATTGTTTGAAATAGAACTAACTATTTGCATAAAAATGGATTTGGTGTTAAAGGGTGATATGCCATAACAGGTTGATATGCCATAAAACCCAACAAACAAACTAACCAACAAAATTAAATCTTTTCAAGTATTACTATGTAAATTAACAAATCAATTCCATTTGCACACAGTTAAACGGTTAAACAGTTTTATTTGACCCTCAGAGGGAACCCTAACAGGTACTACCATTTCGTATTAGAGTGGAACTTGGAGTAATGGCGATGAAGGGGTGCTTCACATTCCCCAAAGTTCCAGCATCACTGGAACGTCATCATCAAAAGCAGTTTAGTATTACATCCGGGACACTAGTTCTCTTTGACCCTTTGATTGGACCTTAACAGTTACCATGACTCCAGTTCAGAATAGACCTGGGAGTAATGGCTAAGAAGTGGTACTCAACAATCCCTAAAGCTCCACGACAGAACCTTTACCATCAAATTGATTAGTGTATCGTTTGGACATTCGTTCGGATGAGAGCCTTATCATTCTGCTTTCGGAATAGCAGACTGGGTTAAGCTATCAGTGCATAATCGAATGTAGCAAGTGCAAAGAAATATATATAGGTTCATTGCAGTCCTTAATAGAATAATATCACTTTCAAGAGTAATAGTGAAATAACAAAAAATAGAAAATTAAATGTATCGAAACACCGATACGGATGTAGTCAAGGTAATTTAAAATAATGCCCATATACCAAACTAACGATGATACGCTACTTCAAATAAAGGAAAAAAATATAGACAACTTTAAGCCAAAGTTGAATAAAGTATCATACATACGCACACACACAAATGGACACAAACATATATAAATATGTATATATATACACACAAAAAAATTATTAAAAAAGAATAATCACCAGTAAATTTCAAACCACACTACCACATACACACACACACACACACAAATTTCAAAAAACACATTCACGATATATATATATATATATATATATATATATATATATATAGAGAGAGAGAGAGAGAGAGAGGGAATAATTGTAAGTGAAATCTGAAACCACTCCAAAACACTCAAACACACAACGACAAAAGGTTTGGTTTCTTGCATATCAACCTTTGTAGGTTATTTAATGCCAAAGCCATTCTCCTAGAAGAACAGTGGTGAACTATTTAACCCATAGGTGGGAGGATAAGGGGGTTTATACCTTTCCCAAGAGTATTTGCCCGAAAGTGAACGTAATAGCGCGACTGGAGTACGAAGTCGCGTACTACGATTCCGTAGTCCATCGCTTTAACCATTACACCACGAGGACACCCCCTACAACGAAAAAAGCAACATATAAAAGAACAATAAAGGGTAAAGCAGGCTAAGGAAAACACACTCTAAAAAAAAAGAGAGGAGTGACCTTTATATCAATCCATAACCAACAGAAAACACGAGTGAGTTCAATTTTCATTTTTTCTATTAATTTGAGATTCAACCTGAGAGCCATTTTATATAGTGGATCAAAATAAATAAAGGGAATATTTTGATAGTCTTACTTTTCAGTGCAATCTCCTTTCATATATTGGAGTAGATGATGAACGGAAAGTGGAACCAGTTTAGACCTGATAATTGTCGAGCGACCCACGTACGCGTGAATATGGCATATGGCCTTTTTATTGTGAGAACCAGGCGCAGACGTAGTCCACATACGTCAGGTGGTTACAAAAATGTCTTGAGCCTCGTCGGCATTCCCCTTAAATGAGGCACTTCAGGCACCAGGCGATAAACCTAACCCCTCCGTAGAAGATTAGCGCCAGGGAGGACAGCCACCCCTTTGAGAGTCAAGGATCGCCGGTCTTAGGGTGCGTGACATGAATGCCGACTTCCTGGAATCCATGTCAGACACCCTGGACCGACTGCCACCGGAAGACATACCTGATCGGCGTAACAGGCAACATGACCGGTCGAAGTATGTCCCCGCACAGTGGGCCAGGACTGTAGTTCAAAAAGACTTTTGTCTCAAATTAAACATGCGTTTTTAAATTTACTGGGGAGTCTGGTTATAAAGATTATATTCAGTCTCGAAGTATGTAGGAAAAATAAAAGCTATGAGCTAAAAATCTCTAGGTCGACTGGATGTGCCAAGTCTTCTTGTACCGTAGTTACCGTAGTTTAAATCTAATTTACAGAATCTTGATAAGAGCCGAGTTTGATTAGTCTGTATTTTTATATCTGTTTAGAATACTTAAATCTTTATTTAATTCTGAAGTGTGATTTAACGGTTCTGTTCAGGCCCTTCAAGTTGCGCTATACAGATTGGCTGTATGCTTATACCCTTCATTTGAAGAAATTTTCTATTCAAAATAATCACAGAATCCATAAAGAAAGCTTCCTTATGTTTTAGAAGTAATATTTTAGGTTTGATTTGCTTTCTTTGTTTAATCGCATACCAACTTTTATTGGTTATTAAATGCTATATCAACGTTCGTTAGTTATTGCCGAAACCATACTTGTGGAAGGTAGGCGAGGGGATAAAATAGTTCATGCCTTTCCCAAATAAAAGTTTTGGCACCACTGAAGTCTGAACTCACTTACTAGGATGTTGCAGCCCAGTACGTTTGCTACAACGCTATGGGGAGCAATACTTTTGTTTACAGAATCAAAAAGCTAAATTTCTGTCTCCTTGGTAATTGACTTTAGTCATAATATAAACAAACTCATTTTCATACAAAAAAATTTATTATCTTAAATCATATCCAAAATCAGTAATATATTCAATTAAGCTCCACACAGTGCTAATCGGTTACCATTTAATTTTAGATAACTACAAATAAGCTTAAATTTGTTTCTTTTCTTTCTTTTTGCCAGAAATAATTTCCTTTTTTAGTTTAATGCAGAAGGCATACCAATTCAGGAACTTAAAACCTAAAAGTTACTGTAGTGAGGTCAAACACAATTGTCTCTCAGTTCACAATAGATACTAAAGAATCTTCACTTTAACTGGACCTCTATTAAGTTATATTAAATAAAACTTAAGTAAAGCTTCCTCTTTCATTACAAGAACATTTTTACTTTAGGTTTTAAATAGAGTTGTTGAAATGTCCACCACCCAAAAGTCTGCTTGCCCAGTCTGCTGGAGCTGTAGAATACACCGACTGCTTGTCGGCAGAGGGGTAAGACACCCCTAATGAGTGTCCTGAAGTGACGCTAAACAATCAGATGGTGAGGTTCAAGTAATGCTGAAACTTTGAGGAATGTGGAGTACCTCTTCATTGCCATCGCTCCCAGGCTCATTCTGGCCAGGTGTGGTAGCATCCGATGGGGTCCTATTTATGGGTCGAATAAAACTAAACTGTGTACTTATACTGAATTGTTTGAAATAGAACTGTTTTGACATTTAACTGTGTATAAACCAAAAACTATACTCATACTAAACTGAATTGTTAAAATAGAACTGTTTATGTGTATAAAATGGATTTGGCTTTAATGACCTACAATGGTTGATGTGCCAAACCATACCAAACCAAACCAAAACCAAAAGCCCACGTTTAATGAATATGTCAAATATATATATATATATATACATATATTAACCATTCCGTACAAGTCGGATGCGACACAAGGTTATGCACCTCATGGATGCTGACTAAACGTTAAAAGAAAAAGCTAGACGGGAACTGCAAGCTATATCAAACAAATCCTGGAAGAAACATCTCACGAAGTAGCAGTTGTACGGCCATCTACCGACCATTTTTAAAACCATTCAAATAAGAGGAACAAGTCGTTTGGTTGGGTGTTTGGGTTTTATGGCATATCAACATTTGTAGGTTATTTAATGCCAAATCCATTTTTATACAAATAATCAAACAATTCAGTTTAGCATAAGAACACGGTTTAATTGTTAAAAACAGTTCTATTTCAAGCTATTCAGTTTAGTCAAACGGTTCTAATTCAGTCAATTCAGTTTAGTAGAAGTATAGATTCTGTTTACACTCAGTTAAAGTTCAAAACAGTTAGTTTCAATGTCAAAAAACGGTTCCATTTTAAAGATTTCAGTTTAGCACAAGTACTCAGTTTAAATGTAAATACACTGTTTAATTGATAAAAACATTTCAATTTCAAGCTATTCAGTTTAGCCAAACAGTTCTAATTCAAAAAATTCAGTTTAGCATAAGAATGCAGTTTTGCTCTATTTAATCCGTAGATAAGGCCCTATCAGGTGCTACCATTCTGGGTTAGAGTGGACCTGGGAGCAATGGCAATGAAGGGATGCTCCGCATTCCCCAAAGCCCCAGCATCACTGGAACCTCACCATCAGATTGTATAGTAGCATATCTAGGACACTCGTTGTTGGAGTCTTACCTTTCTGCAGAAGTGCAGTCGGTGTATTCTACAGCCCTAGCCGACTGGGCCATAAGACTGACAAGGCACATTGGACACTGCAGGAGAAGCAAGGACGAACTCATGTGACGTTCTTCTATGGACACCTTCACATGGACAAGCCAATGTTGGCCGACTAATAAAATCTTACCTACAACAGTTCTGTACGGACGCAGGATGTAGTCTAGAATGCATGCTGGAAGCGATAGATGATAAAGTCGAATGGCGAGAGAGAGAGAGAGAGAGTCTGGGAAATACACGCTGGTTGCATGACATGTTATATATATATGTCGTATACTCACTAGGAATAAATATATATGAAGGAAGAATTACTATAACAATTATTTAGAAGATATAACTGTCTTTATACTTCTTGGTTATCTTTCGATGGCTGTGTTTATTCTCATCTATAGAAGCCACTCTTATAGATGAGCAGCAGTAGTTCCCCCGATCGAACTGACAATCCTGAGCGTTAAGCCGCAAGACTCACACGTCCAGGAAAAGTTAGGCATTGCGCATTCGAATACCTTCACGTCCATCATGCTACTTCCCATGTGTACGCGTAAAAAAAAATGAAATAAAAAAGAAGCAAGGACGAACTCATCAGTGATGTACTCCTATGGACACCCGCATATGGCCAAGCAAAAGCAGGACGACCAGCTCGAACATACATACAGCAGTTATGTGAGGATACGGGATGTAAACCTGAAGACCTGCCAAAAGCGATGAATGATAGGGAGAAGTGGCGAGAGAGGGTCAGGGATATCCGTGCTGGCAGCACGACATGATGATGATGATGATGATGATACTTCTTGGAGTCAAAGCTTTGTAGTTGTGTGAGAGACAGAGACAAGGAAGCGAATAAAGATTGCCACATTGACCCATAACTTCTTCTCTTGATCATACTACGCTGTGTTATCTTTGAGACCACACTTAGTACTTCCTCTACTTCTCAGCCGGAGGGTTCTTAACCGGAGGCCTGATGAGTGGGATGCTGCTCCAGCGGGGCGTCAAGTCACTTACTGGCGCTCTCATGACTGACCGTATCTCTTCTGGCCGCAAGTACTATTTACCAACCCCTCCGCTCGGGCAGGATATGACACAAGGTCAATTTTTAAGCGGAGTTTAACAGGTTTGAATTCAGAGTTTTCCTTCTCCTAGACTAGTTGCCTCACCAAGGCTGAAGAACCTAGTCCGTCCTACTATTTACCCATAGCTGGAGGGAGAATAAGGGGGTTCATACCTTTCCCAAGGGTATTTGCCCGAAAGTGAACGTAATAGCGCGACTGGAGTACGAACTCGCGTACTACGATTCCGCAGTGCATCGCTTTAACTATTACACCACGAGGACACCCCCTGGCCGCAAGTTGAGACTCCAAGATTGAGCTTCCAGCTATCTCACGTAGGTTTCTGCATATATCTTTTCATAACACCCACACTTTTCTGTTCCACCGCGTGACTGCTTCCGCTTTTTTTCACCGGTGCATCCTGTGCAGAGAATCCCTGATCGACGCCTCGGTCAAGGGTCAATATGCAACACACACACACACACACACACACACACACACACACACACACACACACACACATATATATATATATATATAAGGATGACGAAGACATTGGGTTGAGGGCACTTGTGCTGTATAGCCATAATGATATCAATAATAACAATACAGATACATATACAAAAACATATACAAATAGAAGCGGACCCTGTCGTTTCAGATACGTCCGGGTTTATTAATTTCTGGCTTTGGTCCTTCGATACGAGGAGAGAGACACAATTCCCAAAAGTCTATGCTGACCCCACCCATACGCGCGGTGCATCTTGTGGTGTTTAAGATCTTTGCCGAATGGCAGAAGCTTTTTTTTCATAATCCTCAATTTCTCAGGCCCATCTATTCTTGGCATGACGTCATCCACACCCCAGCCCTATTTCCTGTCAGGCTGTTTATTATGACATATGATGATTGTCGTATCCTTTCCGCGTGGGCGTAAAACTGCATCATCTGACTATGCATCTGGACTAAGAGACCCGAGTAGCTCAAAGCCTTACCAAACTAAATAACAAAATATAATTAACAAAAAATGATTAATATAAAAAAGAATCATTACCTTAATTTTATAACTCTTGTTGACTATTAGTTCCTTGTTTGTGTCATCATCTTGACTCTGCATCTCTACTGTTTAAGCTTAGATATATATGTATTCACCAATACCCTCTGCACGAACAGGACAATTTTAACCGGGCAATTTTAAGCGACGTTTAACAGTTTTGAGCCCAGTTTTGAGCCTTACTATTTACTTCATAGCTGGCGGGGATAGTTGAATTCATGCCTTTTCCAGGGTATTTGCACGACGTTAAATGCAAAGAGCCTCGTCTAGTATTTGAACTCGGGTCGTCGTGTCCATTTCTAACAAAGATAACCATTACACCACGAGCGCCTCCTAAATTCCCAACTTAGATATATATTGAGCACTTTTTTATTCATAAATATAGCAAAGTGCACTATTCGTGTTAATATAGGATGCGACACAAAGTTTATACATACATACATATATATATATATAGTGTAAAATGATCTCCTAAAAAAAGTACTTTGTAGAAATTGAGTCACGTTATTTCTTTTTGGAATGATTTCGACATATTTGCAAAATGTCTTGCTAGAAAGGAGACACACTCGTTAACTTGACGGATTAACATATTCTTTAATCTGTTTAAATTCTTGGAAATGTTTCTGAGTACCTGGCGTGTTTAGATTATCCTGGATTCATCCCCTACGATATTGCGTTGCGATCGGACGTGACCCCTCGTCATGGGACTGAGAAAGGTTCGAGAATAGGTTTAAGAGAGAATGCGATCGGTTTACCGGCAAACGCCCAATGACCACACACACACACACACACACACACAGAGACGCCTCTATATAACATTTTGATCTTTATCAGTGATTTCCCTGGGGCAAGACGTGGGTACGATGTTCTCTCTTGTTAATGAGAAGTTGATGAGTCCTCACGTCGTTTACTTGGAATCGGGTCGTTTATTTCGACCATATCGATCCTAAACAATCACTGACTGCTGCTTGTGTCGTTCAAGCTGAGTGAATTTGTGATGAAGGCATCATGGGGGAAAAAAGAACGATAACGGTCACATGATTTTAATTGGCCAATCAGGAAAAGAGACCACAAAATTAGCAGTGACTGTGGCAAAGATAAAATTCTGATTAAGTAAGGCATAAGTATTGTAATGGGGATATAGTTATTTAACAAGCTTAGCTAAGACGTGGCACAAAGCCAGAATCATTGACCGAACAGTAAGAATTGAACTCACTAATAATGTTCTGAAAATTTAGTCTGTTAACCATTACACCAAGTGATGTGACCGATAAAATCTGGCATATCGAAGTCGTGTACTCAGTTTATGAATAAGAATAACTGAAGAGAAACAAGGAAAAGGATAAGAATATTGCGTCGGGGTTCCATGTGAAAATGATGTGCCGTTTAGAAATTCATCATTTGAAATATAGAATTCTATTTGAGTTTGTACTGTGATCATTCTCAAGCAGTTCTAACTCACATAGAATTCTATTTTTCAAGTGATGAATTTCTAAACGGCACATCGTTTTTATATGGGACTTCGTCGCAATATTATCATCTTCCTTTTTTCCCTTCAGTTATCCGTATATATAAGCTGAGTATGTGGATATATATATATATATATATATATATATATATATATATATATTGATTAATTGATTGATTTTAACGGCATCTCAATCTATCTGAGGTTATTTTATACAAAAATGTTCGGGAATTGTACGTTTATATTTACATTTTTGTATATTTCTTTCTTAAAACTTTTTGCACACGGTTATATGATATCAAATATTTCTATCAAATGCAAATAATTTGCAAACAGATCTATTTTACTTGTAGATGAAACCTGAACGGGTACTACCACTGTGTGTCAGAGTGTACCTGAGTGTCATAGTAATGAAGAGGTACTCAGCACTTGCCAGACCTTCAGAACATCAGATGAAGTCTCTTGTCATAGATAGGAAACATCTTTTTTTTACCATTCTGCAGGGGACACAGACCGCATATTTTAAACCTTGTCGACAGGGTGATTATATATCAAAAGCACATACTCTTGATCCGATTATCGCATAGGTAAGAAAATGACAACCACCAAGCGTCATTAACTCTTTGTCTAAATTAGGACACCTCAGGTGGTGTAGTGGTTAGCAATCTAGACTAAAAAACCTAGACAAATGAGTTCGATTCTCATTGGGTGTCCCATTAATACGGCCTTGTGCCATATGTAAACAAAAAGAGTTTAGTAAATTACAACTCTATCCTAACTTCTACTTACTTGAAGTCCCTCACGGATATTAATGGTCCGGGAACCTGGGTTCATCCATTGTCACGTCATACCAAAGACATAAAAAATGATACTTGCATACCTCCTTGCTTAACACTCAGCAATATAATGTACGTATCAAGGGTAAAGTGGAACAATCCAGGAAAAGGAGTAGCGGCCTCCCCTACACCTAGGTGTAGTAGCTATTGAAAAGGGAGCCTTCAGGTCGCCCTCGACAACGGTCGCCAACTTTTACTTACACACATTTTTTTTTGAAAAAAAACAAACAACGCGAATAGTGTAAATTTTCTCGATTGGTTGTAATATTCAAGCACTTTTTTAAAATTAAAATTAAGCCCAATATGAGTGAGCAAGAAAAGAAATGACAAAGAATCTATGATATCCTTATTGTCGAAATTTCTTTGTCAACCGTATAGAAAGCAAAGAAAAATTTTTTACTGGAAAAGAGATTTTTAAGGAAAAGCGGGTGTGGAGGAATGAACAAAAAAACCCAGAAAGAGGTGATTAACAAGGACCCCACAACGTTAGTAAGACAGCACCCTAATGAATTGAAAGTCTACGAACAAACTGTGAGGACAGCAATTAAACAAGATTCAAGCTCAAACTTTAAACCCCTTGGTTACACCATATGAGGCATTTTAGAACACAAAACAAATGCATCTTCCCATTCAAATATTGGTTTGCTTAAGACTGCTATTGAGGAGGAACGGAATAAATGTCAGAAGAATTTATTTTGAAGGCATGCAAATCGTTTTGAAGGCAAACTGAGACATTGATTGAAAAAAATGGCGGCCATATTGATTAAATTTAGTGTTTTTTGTCGAGCTTCTTATTTCGTTGTTCATTTTTTAAAATCAAAATTAATCTTGTTTCATAATAGAGTCGTTCATTGTTACACTAGAATATTCCTAATTTTGCTTCCGCACCCTGTACATACATTGCCCAGTCGGCTGGGGCTGTAGAATACACCGACTGCTTCTCTACAGAGGGGTAAGACCAACCCCCAACGAGTATCCTGATATGACACTAAACAGTCTGATGGTGTGGTTCCAGCAATGCTGGAGCTTTGGGGAATGCGGAGTACCCCTTCATTGCCATCGCTCCCAGGTCAACTCTGGCCCGGAGTGGTAGCATCTGATAAGGGTCCTGTCTATTGGTTAAATAGAACAAAACCGTGCTTCTTTCACTATACTGATTTTTGCATTTAAACTGCGTATTTAATCTAAACTGAATTGTTTAAAATAGAACTGTTTTGACATTGGAACTGCGTACTAGTGCTGAACTGAATTGCTCGAAATAGAACTGTTTTTGACATCTAAACTGTGTACTTATGCTGAACTGAATTATCTGAAATAAAACTGTCTGACATTTAAATCTATGTATTGCCCAGTCAGCTGGGGCTGTAGAATACACTGACTGCACCTCTGCAGAGGGGTAAGACCCCCCCTAACGAGTGTCCTGGATATGACACTAAACAATCTGATGGTGAGGTTCCAGCAGTGCTGGAGCTTTGGGGAATGCAGAGTACCCCTTCATTGCCATCGCTCCAAGGTCCTCTCTGTCCCGGAGTGGTAGCACCTGATGGGGCCCTATCTATGGGTTAAATAGAACTAACAGCATACTTATGCTAAAATGAATTGAGTAAACAGAATAGCTTAAAATAGAAACGTTTTTGACAATTAAACCGTACTTACACTTAAACTCCGTGCTTATGCTTAACTGAATTATTTCAAATAGAACTGTTTTTCGACATTAAAACTGTTTTTACACTTAACTGAATTGTTACATATAACTGCTTAAATAGTTTGAAATGGAAATGTTTTGGACAATTAAACTGTGGACTTATGCTAAACTGAATTGTTTAAAATAGAACAGATTATTTACATAAAAATGGATTTGGCGTTAAATAACCTACAAAGGTTGATATGCCATAAAACCGAAAAAAAAAAAAAAAAAATCAAACCAAACCAAACCAAACCTGTACATATATATATATATATATATATATATATATATATATATGAGTGTGTGTGTGAGAGTATGTATCTGTATTGTACTATACAAGGAGCTACGCAAAAATCTTGAAAATTAGTGTCTGAACTCAATGCTATGTTTTCTCACTCCACGGTTTTTTTGATGTTGATTATTTCTTCCGACTAGTAAATTAAATTTTGTACCACTCCCCATCATCGTTGTCTTGAGAAAAAAAATATTTTTTACTCTTTCTCATGATGAAAAAATGCACTTATTTGTCTGCAAGTAAAGTTTATAAATTTGTTGATCCTAACGAATCTCTGCCTTGCCTCATCAAGGACTCCTTGTTGGCTGGACTTAGAATAAGTCATCCATATCTCTTGCAGAGGAGTAAGAACAATACATAAAATATATATAATTGTGATAAAAATTTCACCCTGAAAGCGTTTTACGATGATATTAAATATATTAAATATTATAGAAAATACAGAAATTGTTAGGCTTCGAATGAAGGATAATCTAAGTAATTTCTGTAATATTTGAGTATTTTGTTCATTTTTTCAATCGTTCTGATCCTTTTGACCGCCCTGGGTTTTGCATTATATCACTAAATCCTTCAATATGTTTTTTATTATCATCTCAAATAACACTAAGATTTCACAGAATAACAATTACTATCGTATTTATTGTCTCTGAAAATTATAGAATCTAAAACAACTTAGATACAAAGTTATACCTGCTTTTTCTGACGAAACTATGCCGTTCTGAACATTATGGCCGCCATTGTATATATATATATATATATATATATATATATATATATATATATATATGCTGGAAAAGTAGGGGCGAGCTTATAAGTGATGTACTCCTTCACTTGGACGACCAAAGGGAGGAAGACTAGCTCGAACCTACATACGGCAGTTCTGTGCCGATACCGGACGTAGCCCTGAGGAACTGCCGGAAGCAATGGACGATAGGGTGGACGATAGGGAGGGGTAGCTAGAAAGAGTCAAGGATATCTGTGCTGATGGCGTGACATGATGATGATGATGATATTGTCATCCACAGACAGACTGTTTCGTTGTATCACAACTCTTCAATGGTGCTTGACACGTAGGACACTTGAAGCTGGGATCGAAACCTGCCCAAATTTACGTTAGACTTAGTATCATATCGCTCAGCCAACAAGCGAACCTCGTCAGCTAGGGAATTATAAAGCATTAAGCAATAGCTTTCGTTTTGTTTTCATTTATACCTTACCGGATACCAGAGTGCTGAATTCGTTTGAAGAGCTTTGCATTATGCGAGTGGCAGCCGTTTATTCTAGAGTGCTCGACCCCCGTGGGTGAGTGTATATATCGTTATACACAGACCGACAATTTCGTTGTATTACAACTCTTCAGTGTGGCTAAACACGTAGGACGCTTATATATATATATATATATATATATAAGTAAGAGATAGTGTGTGTTAGAGTTGTGTATGTGTGTGTGTGTGTGTGAGAGAGAGAGAGAGAGAGAGAGAAAGAGAGAGAGAGAGAGAGAAGGAGTGGGAGGAACCTTTTAGGTAATTTGACAATGCCTTTGCCATTGTCATGCGCACATATTCTTTTAATTATAAATGTGCACGTTAAATTAAATATAAGATAAGGAAACGCTCTTTATCATCGCAGGGAATTTATTGTAAACAGATTTATAGCAAACGATGATAAAAAGGAAATTTACATATTTAGTAAAATTTCGTATATATATATATTTAAAAAAAATAAAGGAATATATGTATATATACACGCACATACGAACACATATATAGACACAATCACACACACACACACACACACACATACACACACACACACACACATATATATATATATATATAAACATGCATATGTATAACTACGCAGCAGTATATATATATATATATATAGTCTTACACACATACATATAGAAATATATAACCACATATATATACCTAAATATATGCGCACAAAAATGTACACACACACACACACACATACATACATATATATATATATATATATATATATATATATATATATATATATACGAGATTAAAATAATGCTTTCAACGTTAATATTACTTTATGAGATGGGTGTTTCGTTGCTAGGCAGTTCATGCTTTTTACTTTTTGTTTTGTTAAAATAAAAGTCGTTATTTTTTTCACCGTTTCATTAAAAAAAAAGTTCTTATCAGAACATGAGTCAGATGAAATATTGAGATGAAAAACTTGGATTCTCTTTATAAACGTTTACAACATTTTACAAGGGAAAACAACCTTTTTGCCGGTTTTTACTCGAAAGAATTAAAAAACTGGTCGGTCATTCACCGAATTTTTCCTAAACATTCACAATGATATTCTATTAGAAGATAAGACAGCTTTGTAGTTTCAATCGGACATTTAAAACGCCGTTAAAGCGGCATTATTGCCGGTTTATTGGAGATAAAGGGATTTTTCTGAAATAAATGATGAAAACGTATCATTTTGTATCTTTTTTAATAATAAAAGAATAATAACTTTAAAAAAGAAAAGAAAAGAAAAGAAAAGAAGCTTCTGACTTCATTCTAGCTCATTTTTATTTCTCCTGTGCTGAAATTTTATCTAGTCGAGTAAATCGACCAATAAAATATTAACTTGAGTTACTGATTTTGGTCTGTGACATCTGAAAAAAAAATGCTGTCTTTTTTTTGCGAAAAGTGTCAAAACAGAAAAGAAGTTAAAAGAAAGGAAAAAAAAAATACTACGTAGGAGATTTAAAATCAACAAAAAAAAAGTAAATAGATAAAATAAAAAAATAAATAAGTAATAGTAAAAAAATATAATAGATAAATAAAAATGAATCATTGAATAAAAAAAGCGAACAATGAAAGAATTAAGTAAGGGATAATATTGATTCAGACATGAAATACTTCGCTTAGAATATCGATTGTGTTACGAAACAGTAATCATTTGAAAGATAGACAGGATGATCAGAGATAGACATTATAGGTTTCATTTGATTGATATCAAACCAAATAAAAGAATTAAAGCCGGCAAAACGGGATTTGTAAAGTATCTTCATAATACGCGTCCACACACACACACACACACACACACATACATATACATATATGACTATGTCTGTGACCAAAACTTTTAATAGCTTTAGCTTTAAAAAATTAAACGAAGTCTTGTGCACAGCTCATGAATTAACATAATGCCGAATGCACCCCTTCCCCTGGGTGTGTTGAGCACTTTCATGAAGAATTACCGTTTGCCATTCGCGTTAAGCAAAGCTATTCTAAAAAAAATTGAACACTCCGGTAACAGGTTTAGCGCAAAATGTAAAGAAAGAAAAAATAATAGCTCTGCGATAAATTCCTTCACGTATGCTAAGACAGCTAATGGATCTGCAGTAAGATGCCTGACTGATGTATTGTTAGCCGGGTTTCAATCCATGCTTGACGCATCTCCGGAACGTGGCGATCATTTTCGGTTTAGTGTCATGCACATGACGCCACTTTTTTTAAGGGGTCTAACTTCTCTTCAGGGGATACAGTCACCATATTCTAAGCAAAACTGATAAAGCAGTAACCGAGATCAAGTCCTCCAACCGAAGTGCTTGTTACAAGATGGAGTCTTCGATTCTCTATGCTTCAAATTCTTTATAAATATCGTAGATCACTTAAAAACAAAGTACATATATACGTATCTCTCAATATATATGTTTATAAGTTTAAGCTGCTGATTTTCTTGTTGATATATTTCATAAAAGATGACAGATGAATGAATTTGAGCTGATTATATTGGCCTAATGAATAGTTTCGCCAATGGTCCGAGAGACCGGGGTTCAATCTTAGGCCGAGTCATACGAAAGACTCAAAAATACCTCCTTGCTCAACACACATCATTATAAGGTACGTTTCAAGGGTAAAGTGGAGCAATCCAGGAAAAACCAGTAGCACCCTCTCCTATATGTCGGTGTAGTAGCTATTGAAAAGGGAGCTTTCGCGCAGCGTCGACTAAAGTCGCCAACTTTACTACTTTATTGAAGCAAAGAAACACAAAAAAAAACTTAAGTAAAAACACGCAATGGTAAATACTTTTCTGTCATGTTTAATATCACCTGCCCACTATATATATATATATATATATATATATATATATATATATATATATATATATATATATATATATATAAATATATATATATATATATATATATATATATGCATATTTTGACAGCATTTCTTCATTGGATTGAAGAATACGTCATATATGATGTATTCTTTATATATATATATATATATATATATATATATATATATGATATATTTTGTTAAATCCCGATTAAATATTTTATGAAATTTATTTAAATCAGGATTTAAGCTTGCTTTTTAAAAATAAACATGTATCCCCCATTTTGTTTTGAAATCGCTATAAAAAAATCCGTTGCGGGAGTCTCTGTTGCGTAGTTGGCTAATGTGCTGAACTGCGAAACTGTCGAAAGTGATTTTAAACCCTAGTTATTATCGGACAAATACCCTAGAGAAAGTTCTGAGCTCCTTTATCCTCCCCCCACCCTCGATAAGTGTTAAATAGTACCACTAATGTTTTTCTACCTCGTGGTGTCCTCGTGGTGTAATGGTTAAAGCGATGAACTGCGGCATCGTAGTACGCGAGTTCGTACTCCAGTCGCGCTATTACGTTCACTTTCGGGCAAATACCCTTGGGAAAGGTATGAACCCCCTTATTCTCTCTCCAGCTATGGGTAAATAGTAGGACGGACTAGGTTCTTCAGCCTTGGTGAGGCAACTAGTCTAGGAGAAGAAAAAACTCTGAATTCAAACCTGTTAAACTCCGCTTAAAAATTGACCTTGTGTCATATCCATCCCGAGCGGAGGGGTTGGGTAAATAGTACCACTAATGTTTTTCTACAAGAATAATTTCGGCATAAAAAAAAATCTATGAAGGTCGATATACCATTAAAAAAGAACAAACAGAACCAAACAAAAGCTGTAGGACTCAGGTCTTCACAGTAAATCGATTGAAGAGATCCGAGTTTGGAGTTCGCCACACTACAACGAGTTTCTTTGTTTATTATTTTACTAGTTTGAAAATATATATTCGTTTGGACTTGACCAATGCAAAATGTTGTCTCCCCTTTCTAATGAATTAGAGGTTATCATCACGTCTATATTAACATCACGGATTTTAAGATTCAGTATTGAGAGCTTGTAAATTTACTTTGCACTGGATTTTCCCGGAAATTCTTTTCTCTACAATTTTCTTATTCTTAACACTGTATGCTTCATGACTCGCGTAATAGCGTGTAAGGCAAATTATAAAGTGATGGGTATCACTTTTCGTTATTTAATGGCATATCAACCTTCTAGGGTTATCTAATGCCAAATGAATCCTTGTTTTTATCAGTACAGTAGTGGTACTATTTAACGCATAGATGGGAGGATAAGGGAGTCCATACCTTTCTCAAGGGTAATTGTCCAAAAGTAAACGTAATAGTGCGACTGGAGTTTGAACTCGCGTCCTACGATTCCGAAGTCCAGCGCTTTTGGCATTACACCACGGGTATCGCTTTTTGTCTTTTTACTTTGTGTGTCGGAATTTAAAACAACTTTCATTTTTTTATATTCTTTTTTGAAAATCATTGAATATATATTAAAGGACATTTGAAAAGGACGCCGGTTTTATATAAATAAACAAGTATCTTCAGCCGCTGTTGCGAACTTGTGCTGAAAAAAAGAATTTTTTCGGTGAGGTCTTATATGATAACCTTAATATATCTGTGTGTTATATCAATATTAATCTACGAGAAAAGACCATGGACGTGTCATCTAGGTTTGGTTTGGTTGGGTTCTGTTGGTATTCAGGTAGCCATTTTGTTTCTGGTTGAGCGATACAACGTACTCCTTCTCAGTAACAAGGCTGCATTAAGTCAGTAGTCTGTTAATTTGCCATGGTTTATATGTGAGTTCATAGCATCTGATTGGATAATCTACTGCTTCCATTTTAGTCGCTTTTCATTTGCTAATCTCCTGATGGGAAAGTCCATTAATAATTGCTGACTATTTATTTACGGCCGACATCCCCGGGAGACCCTCCCTAACAATCCAACAGGTTCTATGGCATATCAACCATTGTAGGTTATTTAATGCCAAATCCTCTTCATACATGTATATTAGATATATAGGATTTGTAAATACATTTTGTAGAAAACACTTTTAAACGTGCCTGAGCTCAGTTTTTTGCACACAGGTAAGTATTTTCAGGTATTTCTATTTACTATTCGTCATTTGTTTAGACACATTTTAAATGGATGTAAATAATGATTTGTAAGTGACTAGTTTGTTAGAATTTTCGTTTTGTTCCTACACAGTTTCAATTATGGCTAACGCTGCTAGTAATTCTATTCAATATTAATGATTAGTTTGCACACAGTGAAGTGGTTCCAAGTATTGCTGTTTAACACGAATTATTCATTATTATTTAACACTATTCATTTTTTGTCCACTGTTAAATGGTTCCTAGTGTTATATAATAGCCGAAGGATTTCGGTTTATGCCTTTGAGTTTAGTTAGGCTGAGAACCTTTCGGCTCAGCGCTTGGGTTAGTTGGGTGCAACCTTGATGCAGGTGGTAACGCGTGAGCGCGAACAGAGCGGGCATGTCACTCAGATGTCACAATAGTCAAAGACGAAACGGGGTGACAGGGTGCGGGTGACGTCACGCTCCGGAAGCGCGCGGAGGTTTGTGTGAGAATCTGAAGGAAGTTAGAGAGTTGGGTACTAGATGCCAAACGAGAAGGATCGACTTTTGGAGCTCGCAGACGCGAGGCGAACCTGCGCCCTATGGGGGCCGCACGAGATGGGGTCCAAATGAATAAGACAGCATAGAAGATTGTGTCTCTCCTCCTTACGTCGACCCCTTTAACTCAAAGTTAATAAAAAAGTTTCGTACCTGAACAAGAAGTCGTTACGTGTTTTCGAATTCCGAGATTCCTATGTTCTTTACATGTTCTATTGTTATGAACATTATATGTCTATTTCGCACATGGCCATATTTGTGTATATGGTTATGTAACTCTAGTACTGCAATGTAATACCAATTTAGGCACGCAGTTAAAGAGTTTCAAGTACTGTTAATTAACACTAATAATTCTACTCAATATTTACTCATTTGTTAGCAAGTAGTTAAATTATTCCAAGTACGGCAATGTATCACAAAAACTTCAATTAGACTGTCATTTGTTTTCACTCAGTTAAATGGTCTAAAAGTTCCATTTTTAACAATTTGATTCAACATAAGTTATATGTTTGCACAGAGTTTAAATAGTTAAACAGTTCTCTTTGACCCATTGACAGGACCCTATCAGATGCTACCCTTGCGGGTCAGAATGGACTTGAAAGCAATGACCAAGAAAGGATGCTCCACATTACCCAGAGCTTCAGAACTGGAGCCTCACCATCAGATTGTGTAATGCTATATCCAGGACACTCATTGGAGGAGTCTTTCACCTCTGTAAAGATGCATTCTACAGCCTCAGTCGACTGGGCTCGTGTCATCAACTTAATTAAAATTGATTAATTACAATTAGTTAATTAAAATCTAACATCACTGATTTAACCGTTCGTAGTCGGAAAGTACTAAATACGAATCGGGATTACGCAAAGTATTTTGATTTTGCATTGCCACAATATGAGAGTAAATAAAGTCTTTGGGGTACTCTGAGCTAGTGGTAATAATACTTTGGTGTCGAAACAATGCCTGGTTCCTGAGTAATTATCTGATTATCTCTACGGACATCTATCATTCATCGTAAACCATTCGAAATAAGGAGCTTTACCAAGTCATATCTGTTGGCCGTTAAATCTTCCGAATCAAGTTTTATCTCTTTCCTCGATCGTTTACATTATATGTTTTTTTATGTTGACGGGTTAGCGCGAAATAGTTAAAGAACCCAATCTTCCCTAATATTTACCTATTGCTGGTGAGAGGATAATTGAATTCATACCTTGCCCAATGGTATTTGCGCTATGTGAAACCCAAGCAGCCTCGTCCAGAACTTGAACTCGAGTCATCGTGTTCATTTTCTGAGATACTAACCATTGCACCACAAGGGCCCTCTTTATACAAACTAGAGAGCCCATTATATTCCAGTATTCAGCCACAGAAAAATTTGATCACTGCCATTCTAAGTGAAGTGAACGCAAACAGCCGAAGATGGGAATTCATTTTTTTCCCTTTTCCGCGACGATAACAATTATGCATCCACCCCACTTCTCTCTCTCTCTCTCTCTCTCTCTCTCTCACACACACACACACGCATATACAAACACGTATATATGTAAACACACACACACACACACACACACACACACATATATATATATATATATATATATATATATATATATATATATATATATATGCAGGTATTAGTGCACGAACGCGTTCACTACTGCCCCTTGAATAAGCATCCTTTATCAATATTTCATTGCAAAGACGCCGTTGTTGGACTCATTGATTGTTCTTCAGAATAAATGGAACTAAAAATTGAGCCAAAAGAGGAAAAGAAAAAAAAAGAAAATGGAAAAAACGAAACAAAAGTTATATAAGTCACATGATCAATGTAAGTCACCTGATCAGCGTAATGCTTTACCTGAATGAATCATGAGATGAGGGAGAATTTCGGAAAAAATACCCCTAAAATAAAATGGACGGCCAAATAAAAGGAAGAAAAGATTGAATGTAAAAGATAAGGTGAAAGTAGAAAAATTATGGTGGATATTTACGTGATGGAATTGGCGATGTTTTGGGTTGGCTGATTCTGAAGACAAAGCCCCCCAAAAAACAAAAAAACAAAAGATACGAAACGGAGGGGTGACGAAGAAAAACGGAGAAAAAGTTATAAGAACTAGAAGAGAATGAAATGAAGAAGCTACACACACACACACACATTGAGCAGTTTTTAAAGGATTTTTCTTTTATTCGATGTTGGATAAACAGCTATTATATATATATATAATCCGTCAAAAATGTATACGCACTTGAGGAAAGGAAACATCTGTATAAATATTTTAATACTAAATTTGTTAAATATCTATTTTATAGATTTTCCCTTCCGCAAGTGTGTATACATTTTTGCGGCGGACTCCTATCATATATATATATATATATATATATTATATATATATATATATATATATATATATATATGTGTGTGTGTGTGTATGTAGGTGTGTGTGTGTGTGTGTGTGTGTGTGTGTGTGTGTGCATGTGTTTGTGTCTAGAGAAAGAGAGGGTGGGGGAGAGAAACAGTCAGATAAAAAGAGGCAGAGAGGATGAACTATGCGTAAGGCGCTATATAAGAATTTCAATAGCGATATGAGCTGTTTAAAGAAGGAGCGGTAAAAACCGAAATATTCATAAACAAAAGCAAAAATATGAAGCAAAAATAATTTTTGACTATTCTAAATTATTAATAAATAATATGAAAACAATTGAAAAATCACGTCATCTCTAACGTGAGATGTTATCAATCAAATAATGAAATCAAATTCCTCATCTATCCTTCTCGAAGGATAAATTTGGCAGTAAATAACTGAAAAAGAATGTTGATATGCCATTAAGCAACACACACACATTAGATTTCCTTGATTAAAAGGCGCATTTTATGTATTAACGGCCAAGATGAGAGGCAGTGAGGATTGTTGAACATCTCATTTTGAAGACACCAACCCTCATTAAGAGAACAAGATAGCTAGCTAGATATATAGACTGTTATATATATATATATATATATATATATATATATATATATATATATATATATATATATTGTAGAGGTTTATGGTTCTCACTAGTTCACTTGGTGAGTTAATGGAGGACGAAATATTTTCGTATTAATAATAGTGTTCAATATCACTGATAGAGCTTTTACATATAATAGTCAGCGACCGAAGTCGAGGGCGACCAGAAGGCTCCCTTTTCAATAGCTACTCCACCGAGGTGTAGGGGAGGGCGCTACTCCTTTTCCTGGATTGTTCCACTTTTCCCTTGATACGTACCTTATGTTGCTGAGTTTTCAGCAAGGAGGTATCAAGTGCCATTTTTAAAGTCTTTGGTATGACGGGACCTGGGATTGAATCTATGTCTCCCGGACCATTGGTGAACACCATGGTAGTGTCTGTGATTCTAGTTTTCATGCTTTATGCATTCGTCACACACACACACACACACACACACACACACACACATATATATATATATATATATAGATATTATCAGAATAAGATAAATAGACATGATCTAAATAAGGTCGATACATAAACAGGTATTAATATTAATTGCTTGGTTCTTGTTTTATGGCATATAAATCTTTGTAGATTATTTATTGTCAAATCTATCTATCTATCTATCTATAGATAGATAGATATCTATTATTTCTTCGCAAATACTTTTTGGATGACATTATTTTTAAATGAGTTATAGCTCATTTGCTGGCACACAGTTAAATGGTTTTAAGTAGTGCTACCTAACAGTAATAATTCTATTTAATATTAATCATTTGTCTGCACACAGTTATATGATTTTAAGCGTTGTTATGTAACACTAATAATTTTATTTAGCATTGATCATTTGTTTGCAAAAATAGTTAAATGTCTTCAAATATAGCTATTTAACCTTAGTAATTTTATTTATTAAATTGTTTTAAGTATTGCTATCGAACTCTAATCATTCTATTAAATATAAATCATTTGTTGGCACAGTTTAAATGGTTACAATTATAGCTATTTAACATGAATAATTCTATTTAATCTTTTGCCTAGTCGGCTGGTACTGTAGAATACACAGACTGCGCCTTTGCAGAGGAGTAAGACCCCCCCCAACGAGTGTCCTGATATGACACTAAACAGTCTGATGGTGAGGTCCCAGTAATGCTGAGGCCTTGGGGAATACGGAGCACCCCTTCATTGCCATTGCTCCTAGGTCCACTCTGGCCCGGCGTGGCAGCACCTGATAGGGCCCTATCTATGGGTTAAATTGAACTAACGGCATACTTATGCTAAACTGAATATCTTGAAATAGAAGTTTTTTTTTGACAATTGAACAGTGCTTACATTTGAACTGCGTGCTTTTTCTAAACTGAATTATTTCAAATAGAACTGTTTTTTGACATTGAAACTGGATTTACAATAAACAAAATTGTTTAACATAGAACTATCCTGATATGTAACTGCGTGTAAACAAAATCTGTACTTTTACTAAACTAAATTAGCTGAAGTAGAATTGCTTGACTAAACTGAATAGCTCGAAATAGAAATGTTTTTACAATTAAACTGTACTTATATTTAAACTGCGTGCTTTTGCTAAACTGAATTGTTTTAAATAGAACTATTTTTGACGTTGAAACTGTACTTACACTAAAATGAATTGTTATATATATAACTGTTTGAATAGTTTGAAATAGAAATGTTTTTGATAATTAAACTGTGTACTCATGCTTAACTGAATTGTTTTAAATAGAACTGATTATCTACATAGAAATGGATTTGGCGTTAAATAACCTACAAAGGTTGATATGCCATAAAACCCAACAAACCAAACCAAACCAATCTATTTAATCTTAATCATTTGTTTGCACACAGTTAAATGGTTTAAATTATTTCTATTTAATACCAGTAATTCTATTTATCAGGTATTTATATCTAAAACGACTAATTTGTATGCATTTGTATTATTTCAAAGGGATAACAATAATTCTTCGTAAATGATTAAACATTTCCATTTGACCCATAGATCGGACTCTACAAATCCGAGTCAGAATGGACTGGAGAGCTATGGTAATGAAGGGGACTTCACATTCGCGAAAATCCAGGTCGGAACCCTTACTATCAGATGCAATTTAGTGTCATACCCAGGACAGATATGAACAGACAAAATAGATATATAGAAACAGAATAAGATAGATAGATAGATAGATAGATGTTCATACCCGCACCTCGATGTGACGCAGTGTCAAGTCTCTTAGACTTTCAGGTCATTATCCTCGTAATAAGTTTGTTTTTTCTTGGGTCCTTTTAGTAGCCTTCTACAAATCTTACTTCAGTAAATTTTAATCTTATAGATAATCACATAGTTAATATAATCTATAGCTTGAATTTTCAATTCTTTTTCATTAAAGTTTGTTATGATCTAGGTTTGGTTTAGTTTGTTTTGGTTTTATAGTATATCAACCCTTGTAGGTTATTTAATGCCAAATTCGTTTTTATTTCAAACAATTCAGTTTAGCATAAGTATTTTTTGTTTGCACACAGTTAAATATAGAGACAGTTCTATTTCAAACAATTCAGTTTAGCATAAATACAGTTTTTGTTTGCACACAGTTGAATATAAACGCAGTTCTATTTTTAAAAAGAATTCAATTTAGCATAAGCACACAGTTTGTTTCTATTCGACCCATACATAGAACCATATCAAGTGCTACCACTCCCGGCCAGAGTAGATGTGGGAGCGATGGCAATAAAGGAGTACTCTGCATTCTTCAAAGCTCCAGATTGTTTAAAGTCATATCCAGGACACTCGTCGGCGGAGTCTTGCCTCTCTGCAGAGATGCAGTCGGTGTATTCTACAACCCAAGAACGACTGGGCAATTACGATCTTGATAGAACAAAGAGACATACCAGCCAACCTCATTTTGTAACCATTTATTTCCGGTGTCACTGAGTGCATGTCATATTCTTCTCAGAACAACACCATATTCGTTTGGTGGTTGAAGTTACCAATAACGCGACGAAGTGGGTCGCGCAACCGAGAGAGAAAAAGAAAAACAAAGAACGGCATCTTGAGGAGAGAAACCTCCTCAAAAGCAACGTAGTATTCTATACTGCAATTTACATTTATTCACTTAAGTGTGTTCATTCAATTACGACGGACTCGAATGATTGTCCTGCTGGGTGGAGAATGGATGGTTTCGGGTCAAGGGACTGTCTCGTCTTTTAGTCAACATATTGATGTTGACATATCGACTAATATTTGTCTTCGACGAAGGCAGAAAGACAGAAAAGAAATGGGAGGTAGAGGTATGGGAATGGAAACAACAAGTTAGTTATTTCTGCAAGAAAAGTTATGGCGATTTGCTTGCGGAATCCCAGATGGGTAAGCTCATTCAGTCGTCAGCAAGGAAAATGAAAACATTGCCCCATAAATCTGCATTTCTATCTATCTATCTATCTATTAACTGGCTGTTTTTTTTTCTGTTTCTTTGTTTGTTTGGGTTGTATATGAAACTGTGTTGTAAAAAAAAACAGCTTCTTCCCGCCTTCGTATTTATCTAACCCCTGCGACACTAGAAAGATTTGACGCAAGGTGAAATTTTTTAGGAGGGGACCCTTATATATGGACAAGAGCAGCGCTAAAAATACTTGATCTCTATCAGCATTCTACCTTTGGAGGCGCCTAAAGTATCAGGCAATGTACCTGATTTTGCTGTTTTAGACGTTAGTGCTCGTGCTAATTTTGGTATGACCTCTTGAAGTTAAGATCTTCAATGTATAGGCTGGAATTAAAGCTCACGCATGTCTATTTTATAATTTAAGAAAAAGGTTATTAAATAAAATAAGATTGAAAA
This sequence comes from Sepioteuthis lessoniana, assembly GCA_963585895.1. Classification (NCBI taxonomy): domain Eukaryota; kingdom Metazoa; phylum Mollusca; class Cephalopoda; order Myopsida; family Loliginidae; genus Sepioteuthis; species Sepioteuthis lessoniana. The sequence continues at coordinate 76,144,293 of OY757919.1, forward strand.
GGAAGAATTGTGTTTTTTATTTTATTTTCAATGTTATATTTTCCTAAGAACCAGTTTTTTAAAATTATTTTTTAGAATAATGGATCGTTTTTATAATATATATATATATATATATATATATATATATATATATATATATATATATATATAATTCGAGCTCATAAGTGATGTACTCCAATGGACCCGCACCTATGGCCGGGCAAAAGCAGGAAGACCAGCTCGAACATACATACAGCAGCTATGTGAGGATACGGGATGTAGCCCTGAAGACTTGCCAGAGGCGATGAACAACAGGGAGAAGTGGCGAGAGAGGGTCAGAGATATCTGTGCCTGTGGCACGACTTGATGATATATATATATAATTGAAGAGAAAAGTAAAAAGAGAAATATTCTGAGACGTAAACGAATGAGTAGCCAAAAGCTCCGGGAAGTTACATGGAATTAGTCGTATGGTCGTGCTGAAAACTTATGGGAAGCTTTACTTAGCCACGTTGTATGATGTATTAAGAGACTGGCAGATGTCATTCCAAGTCGTCTTGGCAGACTAATTCATCATTGTATACGGCTTAAGACATAACAAGCCTGTCATATATAAAGGATTATTGCCTATTGATTTACGAGCGGAAAATCAATCTAGCGGATTTTCATGTTCGAATTAAGCAGAGAGGTGTTCATGCTTAGGTCTTATTTACGATGCCATGAAACCACATTCTTCAAGGGGATAGCCTTTTGTAATTTAGCCTTGTGGTTGGAGGTTAGAGCTAAAGGGTTTCACAATTGAGAATCAACGTTACCGTTTTCAGGACTGATATTTCTTAACCAGAGTTTACTGAAGCGAAGGGCAGAGCGCTGTTCTATTCAGAAATGTCTGTTTGCTATCTGTACAGTTTTTAGTGCTCATTTTCTATTTTTTAAAAGTTAAAAAGACGTTAACCATTAAAAAGATGTTTATTACCCATGAAGATATAAATAAGACGTAAAAAAACATAAACCATTAAAAAGATGCTTTTTACCCATGAAGACATAATAAAGACGTTAACCATTAAAAATATGTTTTTACCCATGAAGATATAAAAAAGACGTAAAAAGACGTTAACCGTTAAAAAGATACCTTTTACCCATGAAGACATAAAAAAAGACTTTAAAAAATGTTAACCATTAAAAAGATGCTTTTTATCCATGAAAACGTAAAAAAAAAGACGTAAAAAAAACTTAACATAGCCAAAAGTTAGCAAATATAATCGTCATCATCATCATCATCATCATCATCATCATCATCATCATCATCATCATCATCATCAATCCCTGTTAGGTCCTCTAGACTGCATCCAGTGTCCGCAAAAAGCTGATGTATGTCGGTATTTCCTTGTCAGCCCACACTGGCGCGTCCGTGAATAAGGGTTCATAAGAGAACAACGTTTATGAATTCGTCCTTACTTCTCCAGTAGTTCCCCCATATCTTCTCTGGATGGTGGACAGAAGAGCTTCAGAGATCAACGGTCCGAATCAAATTGTTCTGTTGGGAAACTACTGCCATTCATTTGTAAAGGTAGCGTTATTGATGAAAAAAATAGCTAGCGAAAGATTCCCATGACTTTAGCGCACACACACACACACACACACACACACACATAAATATATATATATATATATATATATATATATATATTGTGTACTTAGGCAGCAAATCGTTATCGAAGTATATTCAGTTAAAGACACTGAAAAAAATCAAACCTCCGGGTATAAGAAAGATCCTAATTAACAATACAAAAATCATAAATAAAAATAACAGCAAAAAACGCTTACAAATCCTCGAAGCGATAACCATAAATATAAAAAAAAAGCCTAGTGTAAATAAAACAGCATTTAACACAAGTATTAACATATAAAAATATTCAATAAGTAACCCTACCACCATACTAACAAAATGAGCCAATTCTATAATTAAAAAAAAACGAAAAAAATAAAAACAACACAAACCCCACTCCAAATAAATCTAAATAAAAAACAGGATACCAAACAACCTACACAACTTCTGAGGATAACCTGCGAAATGATCGAAAGCGCTGGGGCTATTCTGGGACACTTTCTCTACCACCTTGCCCCATAATAAGAAAAATTACAAGAAGACTCGAACGTCTTAATTTGAAGATTTTGAAAAGGAAACAATCCGCGGTCTTATATATATATATATATATGTTTAGATAAGTTATCGATGTTTAAAAACTTATTAATAGCAAGGAAGACATATAGGTTTAGGGAAACTGTGGGCACGTTTATTGTTTAAAAAAATATGAACGACCGGTTTCGTCTGGCTTTTATCAAGCTGTTAACGCCAGAAAATTTAAAAGAGGGAATGTAATGGAAAAAAGAAGAGGAAAGGAGAAAAGGGGGGGGAAATACTAAGAGGTGGGGTTAGTAGTAGAGATGAAGAGATGGTCAGAGACTGATCACATTTAATCCCAACAGACTGTCCCTCTGCTTACAGAGGGAAGGCTGAAGGGATCAAACGTAAAGGGTCTCCAACACGTGCTAAATATACAGGCTAGAAAAGGTGGGCTTTCTGTATACGGAAGTGAGAAAAGCTGTAGAAGTTTTATGCACAAATACTAAAAAAGCATGTTGATGGTTGGACTCCTTTTCCACGGTGAACTTTAAGGAGGAATGCATAGAATTTAATTGTGTGAGAAATAAATCAGCATCTTTCTCATTTTTAAATAAACGATAATACATGGGGGGGGGGCAGTCTCTGACCATCTGTTCATCTCTACTACTAACCCCACCTCTATGTATTTTTTTTCTTTCCTTTTCTCCCTTCCTCTACTTTTTTCCATTACATTCTCCCTTATAAATCTACTGGCGTTTACAGCTTGATAAGAGCCAGACGAAACCGGTTGTTCATATTTTTTAGTATATATATATATATATATATATATATATATATATATATATATATATATACATATACATATATATATATATATATATATATATATATATTATATATATATATATATATATTTATAAGCACGTGGAGTAACAGTTATCGTCGTAGGAAATAAGTTGGGTCAAGGTTCAAACCTCCCGTCATTGGAAACTATAATTGTGTTCGTGGACAGTCACGCGCAAATTAACATAGAATCACGATTAATCAATCTTAACACTATATCAACCCGCCTCGAGTTACTTTATATCAAGAGGTTAGGGAATAGTACGGTTATCTTTATATTATTTGTATAACTGTTTCTTAAGAGGGTTTTTGTACATGATCCCATGAAATACTAATAATTTGCAAACATATCTATTTAACCCATAGATTGGGCCTTAACAAGAACTACCACTCCGAGTCAGAGTAGACCGAAGAGTAATATTAATGAAGGAGTACTCCACATTCCCGAGATCTCTAGAACTGGAGCCTCACTATTTGATGAAGTTTAGTATCACATCCAGGACGCTACCTTTTGGGGGTCTTAGCTCATTATAAGCCCCTCCGACAGGACAGAAAAGAGAGTTACTACGAAAAAAGTTTGAGATTTTAGTTTTATACGCCAAAAACTGCGTATATTTTGGGGCTTAATAGAGACCGCCCCTCCTTTATAGGTACTTCACAAATTATAAGAGAATGAATTTTTCTTGGAATGACGTAAAAGACACCAATTCACACATTCCTATTTATGAGACCGGTTCAAAAAGAACTCGTAAAATCCAGATTAAATGGCTGGCATAATGGCTAAAATGCTGGACTGCGTCCTCGAAGTAAACAAGTTCGAATTCCTGTTGCGCTATTACGTTCACAGTCGGACTGATACCATTGGAAAAGGTATGAACCCCTTTTATACCCTTGCTAAGGGTTAAATATTCACAATACTATTCTTCTATAAGGATAAATAGTAATAATACTGTTCTGTACATTTCAAGTAAGACCTTGTATCCGATTAGAAAAAATGAGTACGATTTTTTGGATTCATCGTAAAAATGCTGCCTTAAAATTAGCTATTATATATTCGACCTTGAAAACATAACAGGCCAGTGTTATAATAGGCTTAAAGTTCTGAGATGAAGATTGAATCATATTATACGCTGGTCTATTCAGATAGTTGTTATAATCAAAACTATTCTGTCGTGAGCGCTTCGACCTTCTTCAGGCGTCTGTTCTATTCGTTAATTGACAATTTTGAACTGAACACTTCATTCAATCCACAGAGGTAAATTGTTCTCAGGCCATGCTAAGATGATATCGCATACCAGATAATACTTCCTTGTTAGGTACTAATAACCTCCCTTGTTAGGGAAGCATATAAATGATCATATGAGAACCTATAATTAACAAAGAAAGGAAATTACGGTTGCAATTCAAGAATTCTATCTTTTAATTATGATAAGAGTTGTACAATATGAAATACTCTGGTTCAGCTGAAAAGGCCGACAAAATTGCATTGGCTTTAGAATGCAAGTTACCACCACTAAATAACATCAGTTAAAGTGTATCAGATTACTTGTTCGCGAATTCAATCCCTGGTTTGGCCTGTGCAAGAAAATAAACATACTTATAGTTTAATAGAATGGATTAATTAGGAAGAATGATTTGAATAAGATACCCACTGAATATGGTTTTACTAAAATTGATTGATTCTAATCGCATGTCAACCCTTCTAGGATTATTTTATGCCGAGAGGTTTGGGAGTATCGTTCATTGGACGTTTATATTTACATTTTTTGTGTAATTTTTTATAGTTTTTTTTTTGCACACCCTTCTTTCGAATCCGCATAAGTTTTAAAGAAATCTATTTTACACATAGATGAGAACCCAACTGTTACAACCACTCCGAATCAGAGTGGACCTGGAAGTAATGGCAATTCCACTCTACGTAGATATTCCACACTACCTAGGTATTCCACACTACCTAGATATATAGAACTGGAGTGTCACCATCAGACACTGTTTGGTGTCATATTCAGGGCACCCTCTTTTTTGGAGAATGCCTTACTCCGCCGCAGGGCTTCTGTCGGTGAATTCAAAACCCGTCCGACAGAAAGGATTGTTATTATGTATTGAGGTTTGCAAGTAGACTTTTGTAAATGTAGGCTCTTAACTAAAACGGAAGAGAAGAACGCTGAAGTCACCAGTTCGTAGGTGATATGTGTGAATAATGTTTCGGCCGCGAAGTAATCAAGATCGAACTCCAGTCACAGTATCACGTTCACTTTTAGACTAATACCATTGAGAAAGGCCAGAAACCTCTTATGTATATATATGTGTGTGTGTGTTTGTGTGCTGCATTGTGGTTTCCCGAAAATTCTTGAAGAAAGGTTGATGGTTTGTTTTTTTGTTTAATGGCATATCAACCATCTTGGCTGGTTTTGTGTTGCCTGTCATCCTCGTTGAAAATAGTATTGGTCCTATTTAAACCAAAGTTGGAGTGGGGGTTAGTGGGTTCAATTCTTTTTTCAAGCGTATTAGTCCGAAAGTGAACGTAATATCACGGCTAGAAATCGAATTCCCTTATGACAGTGTCGCAGTCCAACATGTTATCAATTACGCTACGGGATTTCTCCAAGAAAGGCTGAAGAGACGAAGAAGTTCTCCATATCTGGAAAGTATTGACTGTTACAACGTTACAAAAACACACACAAAACTTTCATAAAAACAATGCTAAGCAAAAAACACACTCCTAAAAGAAAAAAGAAAAAAGAAGAAACTAGAAAAGCAAAAGGCAAAAAGCAAAAACAAAATAATATAAAACCAGTTGAGATGAAGGGAAACTCTGAATTCAAACAGCTGTATTCCGCTTTAAAAATCAACTTTGTATCAAATTCTGACTGAAGCGGATGGATTTGTGAAGAAGTCAAATTCTTAACTGTCCCGGTACCCAACTTTTTGAATCTACCCAAGTCTCGCCACACTGCTCGTTGTCCCTTAGCGGTGAGAGTTCATACTAATGACCTTTTACCTCTTCCTGTCATTCACATTTGACATTATCGGATGCTGAGGTCGTTGGTGATGGTCATAGGAAAAGGTCATTGACAAAGAAGTAAGAGAGTGGCGGTCAAGTCTCAGAAGAAAAGGGACAGGGTTAGCCTCCGGCCCAGAAGACAGGATGATGCCAAATTAAAAAAGACACAGTCTTAAATTCAAACCATCACTTCTATTTCAAGTGACAAGTAATTTTCAGATTCAATGTTTCCAATGAAATTTTAACAGAAAGCAAAGGAATTTTCTATTGTTTTCGCTTGTTTCGCTCGAACGCAAATTCATAATTCGATAATTCACCGTCGTTTTTTAGTGATCGGCCCAACAATCTGTTGAAGTTATGCAACAATAAACAGACATATGAGAAAAAAACCATTTACTTCTGTGGATTGAATAAAGGGTTCAGTTTGAAATACTCATAAACATTGTGACTACAATAACAATAAAAATGGGGTCACTAGTTCATAAGGTCTATCTCTAAAAATTTATACATCTATTACTTAGTTATGTAGAAAGCTTTAATAGTCGAGTTTTGATCACTGAAATTCTTTTATCGATAAAGATTAAAATGCATTAATTTCTAAAAATAAGTGTACATTTTAATTTATTCATTTTGATGACATATCAAACGGTTTATGGTAATTTTATACCTAGAGGTTAGAGAATTGCGTTCATTCTACGTTCGTATCTATATTTTTGCGTTTTTATTTCAAAGATTTTCGCACACAGTAATATGATACCAAATATACTTATCTCTTTGGTTTTTAGGAAAATAATGTACTATTTTAGACTAAAATTTTCTTCCTTAATTAATGTATTTAGAAAATGTTTTAATCAGTCAAAATATTTTTCCTGAATATCAATGCATTTCTGTCATCGATGAACAAATTTATTCATAAATATATAATAAAACTGTAAAGGTTTTGACGCTGAGAAATCTTTAAAGGCAGTTTCTAATTCTCCTTTGGAACGAAATATTTTTTGACATAAAAAAAAGTGTCCAGATCTTTGAAAAAAGGTAGTCGATGGGTTAGATATTAGAAGATCATGATTGATTTTGCAAACTCTCATATTCCAAGTCAGTGAGCTTCTGCATTGTCAACCTGGTAACATGTGACGAAGTTAGTTAGCTTCTGCATTATCAACCTGGTAACATTTGACGAAGTTAGTAAGCTGCTGCATTGTCAACCTGGTAACATAGAACCAAGTCAGTGAGCTTCTGCATTGTCAACCTGGTTACACGTAACCAAGTAAGTAAGCTTCTGCATTGTCAACTTGGTGACATGTGACCAAGTCAGTGTTTTCCGAACAAACTAATAATACAAATTATTTGCAGTAAATAATGCCAAAGTGTTTAAAAAGAACATATACATGTGTGTTATTATATGTGTGTTTACACATTTTCTTTACTCAGGAGTAAGTGTGTTTAAACATTTTCTCAACTCAAGAGCAATTGATCTTATTGTTATAAAATATAATATTGATCTTTTCCGGTGAAAGCAATTAAGTCATTTCTTTAACTCACACCTTGTACCCATATCAATATTATTTATCTTTTAAATTAAGAGAAATTAGTTATATACTACATTTGTCTTTTAATATTTGTGTCATTTCTCATATGCGATTTATATGTAAGCGTCTATAGCATTCCATACTAAGGTTAACGACCACATGAAAATATGATCTCTCAGATAAAATAGAATGAGATTTCTTTCAAGCTGTAGCCGCGTCAGTATTATTGTATAGATGTACCACTTAGACTCTAAGGAAACGCTTGAAGAAAAAGCTAAATAGGAACTACACAAGGATGCTGCCTGGGGCCGATGTTTTTGAACAAATCCTAGATACAGCATCCTACAAAACAGCAGCTATGCAGCCATTCATCTCCTATCTCACAAACCATACAAGAAAGATGAGCAAGACATAGTGGGTACTTCTGGGGAAGCAAAGATGAACTCATAAGCAACGATCTCCAAAGGATTCCGACACATGGACACACCAGTATAGGTCGACCAGATGAAAAAAAAAAAAACTAACATTCATCAGTTGCATGTGTCGTTTAAAGGACTTGCTAAGTGCAATGGCCGATAGGAATAAGTGGCGAGAATGAATCAAAAGATTCCGTACTGAAGGCACGCCTTGATAATGATGTTGCTATGCAAATGTATTCTTGAACATAGTATTGATTAATTGATCGATTGATTTTAAGACCCTGTCAATCCATCCAGGGTTATTTTATTTCTGAAGGTTTAGGAATCGCGTCAAACGTACGTCTCTATTTAATTTTTTTGTTTAGTTATTTCTTAAGATTTTAGAGTAAACAGTCATATGATATCAGATATTCCTGACTAATATTAATCATTAAATGGTTTAAGTGATTATTTCTATTTAATAATAGTCACTTGTTCGTATACAGATACGTGATATCAAATATTCCTATCGAGTAAAAATACGTGATATCAAATAGGTGATATATTTGTATACAAATACGTGATATCAAATACGTGATATATTTGTATACAAATACGTGATATCAAATATTCTTATCGAGTACTCAGTTGTGCGGTTTCACGTATGTCTATCAAATACTAGAAATTATATGGTTTAAATTAATAACTTTTTTGTAATAGTCATTTGTTTGCACACTGTTATATATTTCAAGTAATTAATTATAATATCTCATCACCCTCATTATGTCGTCCCTAACTCTTTCTCGTCATTCGTCTCTATCGTCTATCGGTTCTGGTCGGTCTTCTAGGCTACATCCTGTGTCTGTACAGAGCTGTTGTAGATAGGCTCAAGCTGGTCGTCCAACACTTACTCGTCCGTGTGAAGAAGTTCATGGCTTATGAGTTCGTCCTTCGTTTTCCAGCTGTGTTCCGCATGTCTTGTTCGTCTAATTTGGATGGTTTTTGAGATGGCAAGTTGGTGGTCGTAAAGCTGCGGTTTTATAGGATGTTGCTTCCAGGATTTGTTAACTATAGCGTGTAACATTCTTGTGTAGTTGCCGTCAAGCTTTTTTCTATACGCTTAGTCAGCGTCCATCTGGTGCATCCATAATACTTAGTAAAAAATTATAGCTCCAAATGACAATTCTTAATACAAATAATACAGTTATATAGCATCAAGTTTTCCTATTGAATACGAATAGGTTTTAAATAGATTCAAATTTGATTCCTTGGTCAGACCGTAACAGTTAATATCACTCCGAATCAGAGTAGACCTGGAAGTAATGGCAATAAAAGAGTACTGCACATTTCACAGATCTGTGAGCTTCACAAATCAGTGAGCTTCTGCATTGTCACAGATCTGTGATCTTCAGATTCAGTTTAGTGTCATACCAGGGCATCTGTTTTTTGGGGTAGAAGGCTACTTTCACCTTTACAAGGGATACAATCAATCGGCCTGTTGACAGAATTTTGAAGGAGAAGAAAGATATTTTGAATCTTATTTACGTTTAGCATCTTGTAAAATTTTATGAAGTGTTTTCAATTCTACACATTAAGGTAGATCTTGGGAAGCAGAGGGTTAAAACAACGCGACATATTGGCGAGACATTAATTTCTTTTTTTTCTTCTTTTTTTTTTCAATTATTTTTATTTGCTGGGTGCGTGAATCTGTTTTCAATTATCCCATGAAAAACAAATACGAAAAAGAAAATCGAAAGACTTTCAAACATCAAAACAACAATATATCATAACAATGTCTGGTGTTTAGGCTATTTTTTGTTTAATTTGAAATCTTTAGTTATTTAATTGTCTGGTCAGATTTGCGCTTCTCACTGGCTTACAAAAACAAAAGTCGCTGAGAAAATGTCGGGAAAAAGGATATAGGAATTATCGCAGACTTTTAAAAACGGTAACTGATGACAGACGTCTACGTTCCATAGAATGGCTGTCCAAACAAACATAAAATTAATAATATCTGTCACAAGTGTATAATTATACCAAACAGCTTGAATTAGTCATATTTTAACAGTTTAAGAAGAAAAATAATCTACTAAATGCATAATGGGGTTTCTATACACGCTAAATTCAAAATGTTTCACTCACAAAAAATGTTTTTAAATTACAATGAATAATGATAATTGATGAATTCTTTTAAATTTCAGTTATTATAATATCGTTAATTAATATTTCAAACGAGGTTAAATAAAAACAGAACAAAATAGGAATTAAAAAGAAGAAGAATATAATTGGATATTAAAAAATCTCTTTAAAAAAGTTAAAAGCGTGAAAAAACATAAACATATTCAGTCACCTGATTTGGTCGTGGGGACGCTATTCACGTAAAACAAATAGCCTGGAGTAGACCAACTCTCTCCAGATTTATAATTAGTTTGGATACAGAGTTTTTTTCTCCAAGACCAGTTGCCATTAGTAAAAGTAAAGTTGGCGACCATAGTCGAGGGTGACCCGAAGGCTCCCTTTTCGATAGCTTACTACACCAAGGTGTAGGGGAGGGCGCTACTCCTTTCCCTGGATTGCTCCACTTTACCCTTGTTCCGTACCTTATAATGCTGAGTGTTAAGAAAGGAGGCATCAAGTACCATTTTTTTGAGTCTTTGGTATGACTCGACCTGGGATTGAACCCAGGTCTCCCGGGCCATTGGCGAACACTCTAACCGCTAGGCCAGCCCTATCTGCTCGACTATTTACCAATTTGGCGCTAGTTGAATTGGATTCATAGATTTTTCGGGTATCAGCGTTATGTGAACTGCACACCTCGTCCAGGATTTGTATTTAGGTAACCAGTTTCACTTCCTACGGCGTCTCGTCACCAGCACCTCCACACACTACGACAATAACCGTTGTGTCAGCCGCGCCTCTACTTCCTTCAACAATAACCCTCACGTCCCCTGAACCCCTACATCCTCCAACAATAACAGCTACGTCACCGGCATAAATACTGTTTTTCTTTTAGTATAACATACGTATGTATTATAATCAATCTCGTCCTACTTTGAACACGTTGACCCGACTGCATGGTTAGCATGTGACCTGACGAAGTAACGCATTTCCTCTTTGAGGTCGGCAAGTCATTCGATTACTGTAGATCAAGTTGCAACCTCTTCGCATTAGCTCTGATCACGAAATCGGCGGCCTAAGTTGCCTCGAGATGCAAACTGGCCAGATATACATTTGTGGTTGACAGGTGCATCTTTGCACTGATCATTGTCGACATTTTGGGTGTATTCAGTCCGCGTCCCAGACCATAGAAATTAATGGAAATATTTTCTGCTTGATGAATGAGCTTTATGAAGTATCTACCCGAACCCTCCGTCGCGAGCAGAATAGGACACAAAGTCAATTTGTCATCTTTTGTTTGAATTAATTTTCCTAGAATGGTTGCCTTACTAAGTCAAAAGAACCTAATCTACTCAACTATCAATCCATGGATAAAGTAACAATAGATGGATTCATGCCTTTCCCAAGGGTATTAGGGCGAAGTGAAACGCTGCCTCGTCTCGGATTTGAACTCGAGTTGTCGATTCCATTTGCCTCGACAATGTCATGCGAACCAAACTTCGTGAAGTATAGTAACTTATGCAATGCATTTGCCGGCCATTGTTCCTAATAACAGGTTTGCTATCCAATCACCAGAACGAATAGGGTTGAAATTGATATAAATCTGAAAAGTCTGGAAATAAATATTTTTATGTAAAAAAATAAAATACCATCGAAAATAAATTTTAAATGGGTGAAAATCTTTTAAAAAGCATCTGGAGTTATTTCCCTTGAAACTGATTATAAAAGAAACCTTATGAATAATTATGAAAAAAATCTAATAAATGTAAAAAAACATGTTAAACAAAACAATATTATACTTTATTTTGGATTTAGGCCATAATTTTGATTCCAGCTGGTTCGTTTTGTAAAAATATGTAAATTAATAAAAAAAGACTAAACAAATTATTATTCCCTTGGGTTGTGACTTTCGACTCTTCTGTGACCTTATCACTGTGCCTATTTATGCTGAATGTACTCGACACCCTAATCAAAAATTGAAATACTTTATTGACATGAGAAAATAGACACTTTAATCCTCAAGAGAATGCGGTGAATGGGACAATCAACTCCGGTTGTACCCTTAAAGCCAACCTTTTTTTAAATTTTATCAAGATATATAATAGTATTGTAAAAATTTCAATAAAATCTAAATCAATTTACCTTTTGAGTGATGGCAACATGAAATTTGAGCTTGGATCGTATGGCCGATGAGACAATTTGCATTTCTTCGTGAAACGTTTACAAACTATCACTTTTCTTTGTCTGTATAAAATAAAAACAATCAAATATTTGAGTTTTAAGCGTTGATCCTTCAGACTTAAATGTACCAAACAAATCCATTACTAAATTATTTTAGCCTTGCCAGTTAGGTATGTAGAAGCCTCCTCCAAACAGTGTCCTGATTATTACACTATATCATCTTTTGGGGAGGTTCCAGTTCTGGAGCTTTGGGGAATGTGGAGTACCCATTCATTACCATTACTCCCAGATTGGAGAATTTCTTCTGTTTTTTCTAGATATAATTATATATTCTCCAGATCTTTCGAATGAGTTAATAACCCAGTTACATTGCTCATTACTCAATTTATTTTCTTCATTTATTCCAAAGAATTACAAATAAATTCTTTGATATCGGAAAAATTGCTTGAGACTCTTGTTTTGGGAAATATTAACATTTTCATTTATCTCTTAATTCAGCCGAAAGTACAGAAGAAAAATTCACACAAATAAGTTGTTTTTGTTATTTTAGGTAACTGCGTTGAAATTTTAATCCAAAAGAACTTTTTTTTAATTTCTGAATATTTAAGTTTTAAGCATCAACCATTCGTCGGTTCATGAGTTTTTCCAGCTTTTTTTTCCTAGGATAAACCATACACCTTGGACCTTAAGCATTGGTTGACTACCCATTCGTATATCTCAATGTTCCACTATGGAAAATAATCGTTTGTTTCTTAATAAATAAAAATTGATCAAGCTAAGTTTATAGACTGTGTGTAAAGATTCTGAATATTAAAATATCTTCACTCCGAGTAATTCATGAAATTTCTTTGAAACATAAAGGCTGTTCTATAATCCTTTTTTCGTGAATGACGTGAACAAATGCCAACAAGTTCGCTGTTTTGCTATGATCACACGATTCATAAATCTGTATAATGTGTCATTTATGACTTTTTTTTTTTTACATTAACCTCAATATCTTCAGACAAATCTGTAAAACACCGGGCTATGGTATTATCAGATAACAAGAATTTTGTTAATTTCATTTTCATATTCTGGGTCAAGTATTGTTCGCACAATGATTTTTATAACTAAGGCGAACAAAAGATTCTGTGCTGAGGCGCGCTTAGCGTAAAGGTTATTGTTGTAGGAAATGGAATCAATGATTTGAGTTCAAATCCTAGACGAGGCTGTTTACTTTTCATTTCGCTCTAATGCCTTTGGGAAATACATGAACCCATTTGTCCTCCCCCAGCTATGCGTAAATTGAAGGGGTATTTAGCCTTGGTTGGACAACCAGTCTTGTTGAAGGAAAACTCCGAATTCAGAACATTTTGCTCCGCTTGAAATTGACCTTGTGTCACTTTCTGCCAGTGCCGTAAGGGTTGGGTAAACACACACAAATATGTGTGCTTTCGTATCTTTTTTTTATATGTTCAGATATTATATAACTGCTTCATTGTATTTTATCGGAAATTTTGGACATTTTAATCAAGTCAATATGTCTTCTTTATTTATTTCTGTATTTTAATAATTATTTAAAATGTACTGTACATTTGTTATTCAAATTATTGTTTCTTATGGAAATGTGTTTAATTCTTTCATTTGAAATTATTACATCAAATATTCACTTTGCACCAAATAAACCATTACTAAATTATTTTGGCCTGGTCGGCTGCGTAGATAGAAGACCTCCACCTCCAAAGAAGTTTGGGGAATATGGAGTATCCCTTCATTGCCATTACTCCTAGGTCCACTTTGATCCTGAGTAGAAGTATTTGTGAGGGTCCAATCTCTGGGCCAAATAGAACTATTTAGCCATTTACTAGACATGAACCCATTTAAACGTGCAAATAAATGATAAGTGTTAAATTTAATTATTAGGGTAATACAGCAATACTCGAAACCATCGAGTATCCTGGGTATGGCATCAAACTGCATTTGATGGTGAGTTATCAAGTCTTGGAACTTGGGGAATGCGAAGGATTTGTTCATTAACATTACTCCCAGACCCACTGATACCCAGAATGGTAGTACCTGTTAGAGTACCATCAATAGGTAACATAGAACTGTTCAATGTTTTTCTATTAATATTAACAAGAATTATAAGTTAAAAAGCAATACTTAAAATTATTTAACTGTAAACAATAAATAGGAGTACTTGAAAACATTCAATTATGTGCGAACAAATGAGCTCAGGCTCTTTTAGAAGTAAAGTTACTGACAAACTATTCACTTACAATTCATATATATATATATATATATATATATATATATATATATATATATATATATATATATATATATATATATATATATATATATATATATATATATATATATATATATATATATATATATATATATATATATATATATAAACAGGATTTGGCATTAAATAATCTACAGGGATTGATAAGCCATTAAACATTATGGAGGTGCCCGTGGGGCAATGCTTATCGTCGCAGGATGTGGACACAACGACACGAGTTCAAATCCTGGACGAGCCTGATTACATTTCACATAGCACTAATACCCTTGGGAAAGGTATGAATCCAAATATTCTCCCTCCAGCTATGGGTAAATAGTAGGGCAGACTAAGTTCTTCAGCCTTGGTGAGGCGACTAGTCTAGGAGAAGGAAAACTCTGAATTCAAACCTGTTAAACTCCGCTTAAAAATCGACCTTGTGTCATATCGTGCCCGAGCGGAGGGGTTGGGTAAATAGGATAAGCCATTAAACACAACCAACCAGCTGACCAAATAGATGAATTATTTTCTGAATTTTAACCAATGTTTCTTTAATGATTTTGGTCCCTCCTTAACATATTTACATTTTCTACTTCCGCATACGTTGGATTTTGTGAATGAATGTTTGAAATATTTATTTCTTTTACATTACTTATATCGTTACTTACTCTTGATGAGAAATTCTTCTATTTGAAGGTGTTAAGAAGAACCTTTTGTGTGAATGCGTATTTTCGTATGCTTTTGATAGGTTACAGCTGCACTACGTTTGTTGAGGTTACATTGAGAGTGATACAATTTCATTTAACACCGTAAGCTTTTATTTATGAATGAAGTTGTTGTCCAAACTCCAAGAGAAAAAAGAGGTATTAAACTAGTAAGGCATCAAAAGAAAAAAAAAACGTGAAATACATTTTTAAGTAACAAACTGACAATAAGGATTTCTTAAGGCAACTTTCAGTTGATTTTCAGTTAGTGTAGTTTACTTGATGAGCGTGTAGAAAATATAATGTATTTTACCTGGTCAAGTGACAGAAGTAAATCTGAACGAATGCAACATATTGTACGACAAATCAAAATAGATGCGTTAGTTATAATATTTTTGTGGTTGCTATTATAAAGAAAGTCGTTAGGTCGGCAAGAAAGTGAGAAGGGAAAAAATTCAAAGAAAGAAGATTATTAAGAAAGATGTCTTTCCTCTTGCATGTTCAATTTACACCAGCTACTTCACTCTCGACTCAGTCCTCAATTATGTCAGGGAATTTTCTCTCGCTAAATCGATGCATTTGAACTCTAAATTCGTAAAAAAAAAAAAAATAGATGCATTCTTTTCCCTTCTTTTTGAGCTTCTCCTTACATAATACTCATTCTAACCAATATCAATCGCTAAAAGTGTTTTCAATGAGCACCCAAATGTCGTTACTTAACTTTGTGCTAATGTGATAAGGTCACCTGGTTTGATCATTCTTATTTTCTTCTATTAAGATAAAAAAAAAAGGGTATGTACGCATCATTAGCCTGGGTAGTTGTACTCAAGAAGTTGTACTCTAAGAAAACAATTATCAGGTTGCTTTCAACAACATTCTGCTGGAAAACCCTCGGTACTATAGTTCCTATTAAAGCTACCTTGTCATATAGTCCCAATCTTAACGTAATTGAAGACTAAATAAGCACGCTCATGTCAAGTCTTAAACAAAGACAATCAGAGACAATGGCATCTTTCAATAATGTTCCCAACTAAACTGCACAACAACAGCAATGGCTTTCCCATTATCATTTATTTATTATTTTTTTGTAATGCCTCCTTGGGTATTTCCAATTTTTACTATCTTTTCACATCGATTTTTAAAAGAAAAAGAAAAAAAAATTCTCAGGACATATACGCTATTAATACAATATCTCAAAACAGATAAAATTCTGTTCAGTAATTCATCTGATAGTTCCAAAATCTGTCCTCTTTATTTCTTTTTCTATCCATTATTTCAGAAACATTTAATCCCATAATAAGTGAATCCAGCAAACTGGTTCAAAAGGAATTCTAGATTAGGCATGATTGGGCGGGAAAAGCAATTCCCTAGGAATTGTGCAAGAGACTGAAATTTTAACATATTGACGACTGATATTTGTACAAACTAGGCCCATGGAAGTGAGATGCTGAAAATTCTCAGGGACTTTTAAATACAACTGGTCCACCAGATCCTGATCAAAAGAGAAGACCGAAAAAAAAAAAATAACCAAAACAAAGAACTTGTCAACAAGGGCATTTTGCCGTTGCGGTTGACAATAGAGGGAAAATAAAAGAAAATGAAGTGATTGAAAAATACTTAGATCTTGTTAGAAAGCAGAGAAGCTGTGGAACATGAAGGTGGCGTTGATACTGTTTGCAGTCTTTGGAACAGTGCTCAGGAATCTGGAAAAGAGACCGGAGGAACTGGAGATCAGGGAGAGAATCGAGAACAGCACTTTTGAGATAAGCTGGAAAATTTAGAAGAGACTAGAGATATGAGAAGACTTACTTTCGCTCAGACTTCAGTGAAAAGTTATCACTTACAGCTGATATGAAAAACTCTCAAGGATCCCCAAAGGCATGGGAAATATAATCGGGAAACTGGCAATCAGAGGAAGAATCGAGACTATCCAAATCACAACACTTTTAAGACAGCTGGAATAACTGAAAATGCTAGAGACTTGAGAAGATTTGCTGTCACTTCGATTTCTGCGAAGAGCCACCAGGGTGCGTGAGGTCATGCCTTGAAATGTAATCTTCCGCTAATTTCTTAAATAGTTGCTGAGCCTTCTCTGTTTTTCGCTTAGAATCTTTAGAAGAAAGAAAGAAAGAAAGAAAGAAAGAAAGAAAAACAACAACTCAACAAAAACTGAACAAAACAAACTGCGATGCTAAGTACGTTTTCTCACTTTCTTCGAATTATTGCTTCTTTTTTAAATTATTGCTTTGCCATTTTTCTTTGGTTGATTTTGTTAATTTAAAACCTTAAAACATGCCTGACGTTTTCACGCGACACACTGGGGAGCAGCGACACCCTGTTGAAAAAAGAACTGCTTTAGGGAATTTTCTTTTAAAGCATGTAAAATTTATTCACGATCAAACAGCATTCTACTGAGGTTTTATAATGCTGGGATTTCACTGTAATGAAAAATATTTACCCCAAATCTTTTTACGTTGATTTTTATGGTTGACTTTTCTTTCATTCTTCTTGGGAATAGACGGCTGCACGTTGCTGAGCCTAGCGGCAAGTTGTGCGTGCAGGCAACATCACGGTACAGGTGAGGGTTGGGTGGGCTAAGAATTCGATTATGATCGAATAGAAAGGAAAGAATAAAAAGCTACGGCAGCGACCACCCAGCAGCAACCATCAGCCTTCGTATGCAGCAGCTGTGACAGGTAATGCCGTTTGGAAATTTACTAACACTTATAAATGGGCATCCTGTCATGTAGACCTATTACTACTGAATAGTGAGTTCGATCCTAGCTGGATGCTTCTAACTTGCGGCCTTGTTCTAAATCTAAGCTATGCTGAATTTTAAAAAAATCATTTCAAATTCTGTTTTTGGAGGCGCTTGTGGCGTAACGATTTTCAATGAAGAAAATGTATACGGTGAGCTGATTTCAAAGCCTGAACGATGGTGTTTGCATTTCAGAGAGGGCTAATTGTCTAACCGCTAGACAAACAACGAAGGACTCGGAGATATATAAAAATATAATTCCTATTTTAATTCTTCGACGGTGACGATTGTGTGTAGTAAGAATACAGTCAGAGAGAGAGAGAGAGAGAGAGAAAGAGAGAGAGAGAGAGAGAGAAAGAGAGAGAGAGAGAAAGAGAGAGAGAGTTCGCACATATCTTTCTTCTATGACGGGGACCCTTTTTGTGAAGTAGTACGACGGCCGGAGAACACACACGAGGAGCTGACAGGTCTGCTTGAGTGACCAGCAGGTCTCTCCCTTCACTTGAGAGACCAGCGGACCTCTCCCCTTTGTTTGAGCGACGAGTAGATCTCTGCTCCCAGTCCAAAATTACAGACCTAATATTGTCTCTCAAGTTCCATACGGAAATATGAACCCGCCTCTTCGCCTCACGTATTTTCTGTTTATGGCTGGTTATCAGAACTTATATACTTCCGTTTTTTTCCGGTAATTTGTTGATCTTATCTGCGAACGGAATTATCTGTCATTCTATCCACAGGCAATAATTTACCTTTTGCTCTTTCCTGTGAAACCACTTTGTTGATGTTATCTTGCGACTACATTGAATCTGCCAAGTTCATCATCGCCAGTTAAGCTAGTATATTACATAATAACTATGGAAAGTAATGAATCTAACTATTTTCCCCTGCCTATTGGTATTTATTTGACCAGACTAAACTTTTTAAGTTTGAAATTACAACTAAAATAGGAACTGGAAAACTTTTAATTCAAACCAGATTTATTCCAATAAAAAATTACACAGTTCATTCACATTGACCAATGTAAATATATTCATATTGGGTTCCTTTTCTTCCTATCTACCTACCTACTTAGGTACATATATGTGAGTTACCTGTTTATATATTTTTTTATTTTAACATTGTAGAAGTCACTGCTCTAACGTGCAGAATAAACATGAATAACAACACTTACCAGCCCAGCAGCTTTAGCTAGCATCCGGCTGGCAGACAAAAAGCAGAACGGGCGGTAATTCAATACCGAACCCGTAAAATCTGAAACCTGACTGAAGCAAGCCGGTGTATATATACACTAATATGCCCACTCACTGAGCCAGCAACTAATCACTGTCCAGGGAATGGACTTGGCTACCATCGAATAGTAGAACGTCTCAAAGTCCATATAATATCACTTCAACTCGTAATTAATACTTATGCATGTGAGCACTGACTCATTTCTACTGAGCCTTACGATAGAATTCCAACAAACATCTATCTATCTATCTATCTATCTATCTATCTATCTATCTATCTATCTATCTATCTATCTATCTATCTATCTCTTGACGTATATGTATTTACCATCCTCTCCGCACAGGCAGGATGTGACATAAGGTCAATTTTTAAGCGGAGTTTAAGAACTTATAATTCATAGTTTTCCTTCTCCTAGATTTGTTGCCTTATCAAGGCTGAAGAACCTAGTTTGCCCGACTATTTACCCATAGCTAAAGCAAGAATAGTTGGATTCACATCTTTCCCAAGAGTATTAGTGCTATGTGAAATGCAATCAGCCTCGTCTGGGATTTGAAATTGTGTCGCCGTGTCCATTTCTTACGATGGTAACTATTACACCACTTGAAATATATGTATACTTACAGGAGGCGCGCCAAGCGTAACGTTCATCGTGATAATAAATGGACATAGACGACCCGAGCTGAAATCCTGGACGAGGCTAGTTTGTATTTCATTTCACTCTTGAAAAAGCAATGAATCAAACTAATCGACCTCCAGCTTCAGGAAAACACTGAATTCAACCCAGTGGTATCCCTTTTAAAAATTAACCTTGTGTCACATCCTTCTCATGGTAGCGTGTTGGGTAGATACATACACATATAAATGGTTGCACTCATTATTAATTATTCAGTATCATTAAAATTCTATCTAATGCTACAAATTTTAATAAGTTTGATCTAATTTTTATAGGCAAATTTGGTGAAGAATATTTATCTTACAATTACCATCAGAATACGTATGCATTTAGATTCAAATTATTTCAGAAAAATTACTGCATATTGGATATTTTAAAATTTGAAATATTTAGTTATTTAGTTGTCTGGCCAGATTAGCGCTTCTCATTCGTTTAGAAAAACAAGAGTGTTCGGGAAAATATCGACCAAAGGATGTATTTTGTTTAATGGTATATTAACCTTCTTAATGTTATTTAATGCCAAATCCATCCTGCTACAAGAACTGTAGTGGTACTATTTAACGCATAGCTAGGAGGATAAGGGTGTTCTTATTTTTCTCAACAGTATTTGTCCGAAATGAGTGTAATAGAACGAGTGGAGTTCAAACTCGCTTACAACGAATCCGCAGGACACCGTTTTAACCATTACGCCAGGAAGACAACCGCAAAGGAAGTAGGAATTATCACAGATTCAGTGAAATTAAACTCCCATATTAACGCGAGAACTAATAAAATAATTCAAGTACATGAAGTATGTGAGATTGTGTTATATTTAGTTAACAGCCATAATCAAAACGTGAGTATTTATTATCTATTTGAAGACATTTATTTTGAATTTGAAGATCAAGGAAATCCAATTTTTTTTATTGCTCTCCAAGAAAGCAATCAGGTTTAGCGGTCTGCTAACCCTGATTGTTTTTTTGGATTATTTTCTACTCAAAGAATTCTTATTGCTTATTTATGATTTATTTAAACATTTTTAATTGATAACTGGAAATCCAAAGAAAGAAGCATGTCTTTCGAATCTCTTTGAAAGTATCAATTTTAACAGATGTTACTAAAGCATCATTGTTTATTTCTCATTTGTTTAGATATCTTTATTTTGGAATTCGAGGATGAAAAAAAAACAAAAAAAAAACAAACTTCAAAAAAGCAAAGATCCAATTGAACAACAATCGAACGAACGTTTTTTTTTTACTGTTTATCCAATCTTTTATTTGATGATTTCTTTTCTACGTCAGAGAATCAATAAAAAAAAGGTATATTTTAACGGATATAATGAAAATTTTCTGGTTCAAAATCCAAGGGTACTGAGCAAAGGGAGTCCCTTCTGTAATTCTTGGATTTCGGTTGTCAGTTAAGAACCCCGATAGGAGACGTGAGCTGCCGAACTGTCATAAACTCACGGAATAAGACGAAGAAGTGAGTGCTCGGCAGCTAGTGGAGGCCTTAAAAAGTTTTATATAGAAACGGACCTCATTTTCTTTTTCTCGCAAATCTTCCCGATGACAGCAAAGGTCAGCAGCCTGAACTGAATTGAAGTGAATGTCTTTGAAAATTGAATTAGGTTTTATTGGCGATTTAAATGATACTTTCTTTCCTGGTGTGAGTCTCGCAAAAGTCGGTGTGAAGACATAAAAAGGTGTTGACTGATGTTATTAGATGAACTATTGTTACTGAATGATATTTGGTTATCATAGAATCAGTTTATTCGTTTTAAGTCATGAAGTGCGTGTGCAAATTCGTAAAGGAGGGAAGATGCTTTTGTGTAAACCGACACGTAAGCCCAAAGATCAAAGATTATTATAAAAAAATACGAATATGATGTGTCTTTTAGTGCAGTGGAAGTCCTCTGTGTTTTCCGCAAAACAGAGATAAGAAGCTTGATCCTTGTTAAAAAAAGAATTGTATTTCTTCTAAAAAACAGAATATGTGTGCATAAACATTCAATCAACTAAGATCAGTCTTGAAATTAATACCTCTGAAGAGAGCTAAAGGTCGAAACCAGTTACGATAAAAAAATTTATAAGATTTGTTTATGCTTATTTTTCGTTCATACTATATATATATATATATATATATATGTATATATATATATATATATATAGTATGAACGAAAAAAATAGAGAAACACACACACACACACACACACACACACACATATATATATATATATATATATATATATATATATATATGAGGGTCATTCAATAAAAAGGGGAACGTTTTTGAGTGAATAAGGGAAATCTTTTTATAAAAGCAAAATTCATTTTTTTACTTAATTTTTTTCTTCTGAGATTCTTTGGAATTCGGGCAAATACCATTGGGAAAGCTATGAACCCTCTTATCCTCCCAGTTATGGGTTAAATAGTATCACTACTGTTCTTCTAGGAGAATGGATTTGGCATTAAACTAACCTATAAATGTTGATGTGCCATTAAACAAAGAAATCAAAGAAACAAAACAAAAAATGTTTGCGAATTGGTTAAATATAGGTTTGTCACTTCATGCAGGAGTCGAAAAGACAGTCCATGGAATGAAAACACATTGAATCTTTTGTAAAAAAAAGTTCCAGGAGCTGCAGTCACTAAAGAAGGTCACGCTGACAGTCTTCGGTATAAGTCCCATCATAATTGATTTCCTTGAAAAAGGTACAACTGTAAATAAAAATTTCTACTGACAATTCCTTAGGTAAAATTCATCTTACTGAATGACCTATATATATGTGTGTGTGTGTGTGTGTGTGTGTGTAACCCTTCCGCACTGGCAGGATGTAAAACAACGAAACTTTTCTTAAGAGGGGTTTAACAGGTTTGAATTCAGTGTTCTTCTAGACCAGTGGCCATGCCCAGGTTAAAGGGAGAATAACGGGATTTATACGTTTACCAAGTGTATAAGCGCTATGTGAAAGGCAAACAGTCTCGTCGAAGATTTGAACTCAGGTCATCGTGTAGATATATATATATATATATAGAGAGAGAGAGGTTTGGTTTGGTTTCTTTGTTTAATGGCATATCAACCTTTGTAGGTTATTCAATCCCAAAGCCATTCTCCTAGAAGAACAGTAGTGGTACAGTACTGGTACAATTTAACCCATAGGTGGGAGGATAAGAGGGTTCGTACCTTTCCCAAGGGTATTTGCCCGAAAGTGAACGTAATTGCGCGACTGGTGTACGAACTCGCGTACTACGATTCCGCAGTCCATCGTTTTAACCATTACACCACGAGGACACCCCCCCAGAGAGAGAGAGAGAGAGAATGCAAGGATGGTCTTGCAAATGTGACTGCTTTTTATTTTCAAATACAAAAACATTTTATGTTCTTAAAAATCGTTCTTTTAAGGTCCTTACTACTGGAAACACTGCTGAATGTCTTTAACTACCTTTAACATGGACATTAACTGAAACGCACACAGACTTGTCCAGGATTTGAACTTAACGCGCCAAATTAATTTCCTATAACGATGTTTATTACGACAGACTCTCCTTCACAGAAGGATCAAATTTTAACGCTTACGAAGAGAGATGGACCAGTCTTTTTAAGAGAGACACGGATAGAAATCTAGTCTTCAAAAATACTCTGTATTTGACACCAAAACAAAGTTATCTTGGACTCAGATTTGGCGCTTATGCAAGGAATTTCTTTTGTCGTATATTTTGATGGTTTATTAAAATACGTCATATTTTCTTGGTAGTTACTTTCTGACACTATATTTCCTATTAAAAGAATCGCTTCTGTTTTTCTTTTAGCAGATTCTTAAAGGTCCATGATAAATATTTGAAAAACCCAAACAAAACAGCCCGTTTTCCGATAACACTCCAATTTTCTGGGAGGATGTTCCGTGGCGTAATGGTTGAAGTGCTAGACAGCGGCCTAGAAGTAAGCGAGTTCGAACTCCAGTTATCTTATTATGCTCATTCTCGGACTAATATCCTTTGGGAAAGGCGTGAACCCCTCAGCTAGTGGTTAATAGTATCACCAGTGTTCTCCAAGGATGGCTTTAGTATCAAATAACTCATGAAGGTTGATTTGCAATTCACCAAAATAATAAAGCCACACACACGTAATATATATATATTTATATATATATATATATATATATATATATATATATATATATATATATATATATTAGCATTTATGATCCGACGAATCTCCAGTTCAGTGCTCAATATCAACATCTATCGAATATATAATTAATTTTAGATTAAAAGCATGAATGTATTAATCTCCATCTGATGAGGGTTATTGGACCTGAAATAAAATCATAATCGAACCATTTAATAGAATTTTTTTCCGTTAAATATTATATATATATATATATATATATATATATATATATATATATATATATACGAGGTGCATACGACAAGTTTCCAGACTTTTTTGTATGGGCATTCAAAATTGTCATAGACTCTTGAAAATTCACTATGTTATTGTTATACATTATGAGATGACTGACCAGTTTTTATGATTTCAGGTTCAAAAGAACATCTACAGCAGGAATTGAAATACACCTTACCAAAGCCTGATTGTCACAGCTGGTGAATTTCAAAAATGAAATCTGGACGTGAGATAGAACGATATGCAATAAAATTCTGTTTTAAATTTGGAAAAAATGCCACAGAAACGTATGGAATACTTCAGACTGCTTTTCGCCCATTTCGCATGAATCGAGCATCAGTTTTTGAGTGGCATAAGAGATTCAAGGAAGGCACGGAGTCTGTGAGGGATGATGAGAGGTTTTTGAGGAGTAAGGAAGTCAGAACACCAGAGTTGATCGGCCAAAGTGTTAGTGTTAGGGTTACTATGTTGAGGTTTTAAGGAAGTTCAGGAAGAGATTCCGTCGGAAGAGGCCAGCACTCTTCAAATCGGCTCAGTGGCATTTCCACCAGGACAATGCACCAGTTCATAACTCCATCCTTGTCACAGACTATTTGACCAAGATGGGCATCAAGACAGTTCCTCACCCTCCCTATAGTCCAGACCTTGCTCCCTGTGACTTTTGTTTATTCCCTAAGCTCAGAAGCTATCGTTATGAGACAATTGAGGAGATGACAGAGGCTGTGACGAAGGTCATTAACATGATCACACAAGAGGACTTCCTTGAGGCCTTCCAGAAGTTGTTGGAACGGTAAAACAAGTGCATTGCAACCGGAGGAGATTACTTCGAAGGGAACTAGAGTTTCATGTGTGTACTATCAATAAAAGGGCCGATACGAAAAAAGTCTGGAAACTTATCGTATGTACCGCGCCCTCCCCTACACCTTGATGTAGTAGCTATCGAAAAGGGAGCCTTCGGGTTACCCTCGACTATGGTCGCCAACAACTATATATAAGAAAAACAAAATCGGTCACATTAGGATTATAAGTTTATTTCCATCCTGTTATGCATATTGATATATATCAATAACACCAAAAGAAAACAGGACTTCTTCAGATCCAATGGATAAATTACATCTTTAATTTATCCATTGGATCTGAAGAAATCCTGTTTTCTTTTGGTGTTCTTGACATTTATCAATACCCATAACAGGATGGAAATAAATTTATAATCCTAATGTGACGGATTTTGTTTTTCTTAAAGAAATTATTGCTCTATGATGTTAGTTACATTGAGCTCTTTACCAGGAAAATTTTAAATGTTCTAGTGGAATGAATTTGTCCTGACTGAATTATTCCCGACTCAGGTTCATCTGGACTGAATATATATATATATATATATATATATATATATATATATATATATGTATATATATATATATATATATATATATATATATATATATATATAAGGAAAAGAGAATGGTACAGAAATTTATACGGATTGTTAGATCAGTAATGGAATTTTATTTCTCAAAAAAATAATCTACACATGACAAATGAAGAGGGAAATGTGCCGTATCTTTTTTTTTTTTACATTTTAATCTTTTTAAAATTTTCTTAACTTGAAATATACATATATATTCTATAAATTTTAAAATATAAAGTTTTGGACTTTATTTTATGAGTTTTTTTTTTTTGCTATATATTTGTTGACTGTGCCTTTTAGTATCTCACCTTCCTTGAATATGTTTTGTTTCTTTGTTTAATGTCATATCAACCTTCACGTGATATATAATTCCAAAGCCATCCTTTCAAAACTGCAGTAATACTATTTAAGTCAAAGCTGATGTCGGGATGATGAACCTGATATCTTTCCCTTGGGTATTAGTTTGAAAATGAACGTAATAGCGCGACTGGAGTTCGAACTCGCTCACAACAATATGTCACAGTTCAATAGATTATTAACTACACCACAGGGACTCCTTTTTTTTTTACTATTAATATAGTGAAGACACTAGACGTAAGTTAATGACTGTAGTTTCATGGATCAGTGCACTTTCTATGCATCTGTTCTTTGTTCTTTTTTTGTTTGGTTTTTGAACGAAAAAGACCAATTAACTGAAGCGAAATTGTCCTTATGTGTATTCCCGTGGTATACCACTGCATTAAACGTGTTCATTTTAAAATCGATTTTATGTTCGGTCGTTCTTTCTTTTAAAGTTCTGAAAGTTTCGCTGTTGCATTTTATGTTGGGATTATTTGTTAGCTATTTCGTAAATTATTGTTTCGGATGTGGATTTCGTTTTTTGTTTGCTGTTGATTAAGGTTTTGATTTATTTGGAGGTGTTTGTTAAGACGGTTTAGGTTTTATGTTATGGCGATTTGGTTTTCTTTCCAATGCAGTTGGTTAAAGTGTTCGTTGGTAATAGGATGTATTTTTTGTGTTCTTTTTATATAGTTATAGTTATTGGCTAAGTTTATTTGGCATATTTTTCTCTTAGCAGTTGAAGTGGTTGGAATACTATATAGTTTTGAATGTATCATAGATATAATATAGGATTTTGAATGGAGTACACACACACTGACACACACACGCACACGCACACACACACACACATATATATATATGTGTGTGTGTGTGTGTGTGTATGTTTGATTGAATAAAACAGATACAAAATGTCAATTCTATTTTATCTTTGATCCGTTTAAGTCTTTGTATTAGTCGTTTGACTTCTGGATGGAATGAATTCAGAAAAGACGACTTGAACGGATCAAAGATAAAATAGGCAGTCAGTAAGTGTCTGTTTTATTTAATCAAACATGTTTAAAAGAGAAAATGCTATCTATCTATCTATCTATCTATCTATCTATCTATCTATCTATCTATCTATCAGAGATGGTACTGGAAAGTTCTCAGTTCGACCAAGAAAGGAATTACGTAGTGTTATGAAGCCTACACACTTGCTATTCTCGATGCGAAAGTGTAAAATTCATCATCAATATAAATAGAAATGGCAAACCGTATTGAAATTTTGGACGAGGTGGTCTGCGTTTCACTTCGCACGAGAAAAGCAACCAGCTCGAACCTACATACTGCAGCTCTCTGAGGACCTGCCAGAAGCGATGAACGATAGGGAGGAGTAGCGAGAGAGGGTCAGGGATGATGATGATGATTATCGTGGGTATACAACACCAGATCGATAACTTTTTAATGCTTTCTAGTATATAAGTATATCTATCGTTGAGAAATTTGAACTAAGTTACTCGGATTGTATGTTGTACGGTCTTTTGACGTTAATATTTGTAAGATGTACTTTTTTGTAATACTGATCTCACAAAAAGAGCATTTTCTTCTAAGGAAATTACTTCGATGAGGTTAGTAGAAAAGTAATTGATAGTGTTTACAAAGAGTAGTGTAATATGCTTGTACTGTGACCAGTTCGTGTGTACTGTGACAATACTTTGGACTTTTAGCTTTAGGAACCCTGTGCATATATGTAAATGTATACATACGATGTGTTTGGTTTGATTTTATGGCATATCAACCATTTTAGGTTATTTAATGCCAAATCCATTTTATACATATAAACGGTTCTATTTCAAACAATTCAGTTTAGCATAAGTAGAGTTTTTGTTTACACATAGTTAAATGTAGGGGCAGTTCTATTTCAAACAATTTAGTTTAAGATAAGTACGCAGTTTAAATGTCAAAAACAGTTCTATTTCAAACAATTCCGTTTATCATATGTACACAGTTTAGTTCTATTTGACCCATAGACAGGGCCCTATCAGGTGCTAGCACTCCGGGTCAGAGTTAACCTGGGAGCGATGGCAACGAAGGGGTACTCCGCATTCCTCACAACTCCAGCATTACTGGAACCTCACCATCAGATTCTTTAGTGTCATAACCAGGACACTCGTTGCGGGGGATATAACGCTTCTGCAGAGAAGCAGTCTGTGTATTCTACAGCCCCAACCAACTGGGCAGCATACGATGTATGTGGGCGTGCGTGCATGCGTGTGTGTGTGTGTGTGTGTCTGTGTGCGTCTGAGTGTATGCGAAAGAGAGAATGTTGAAAGAGAGAAACGTAAACACAGAAATATGTAGGAAATGAAAACGGTGGCCTGAGTTCAAATCTTGCTGTCTGCAGTTCACATAACAATGATATACTTGGGAAAAAGTATGTATCCTACTATTCCCCACCCAGCTCTGGGTAAATACTCGGACAGATTGGGTTTAGTAGCATGGCAACTGGTCTAGGAGAAGAGAAACTCTGAATTCAAACCTGTGATACATCTCTTATGAAAATTGACCTTGGGTCATATTCTGCTCTTGATAAGTGGTCGGTAAATACATGTATATTGCGAGGGAGAGAAACAGTGAGAGGGAAGTATGTTGATTTACATTCACACGCACACATTTATATATATATATATAGAGAGAGAGAGAGAGAAAATGTAGGTATTTATGCAAGCACACTCACACACACACACAAACACACTCGCGCGCGCACACACACACACTTATATATAGTTCTCTAATTAGGATGACCACATGCGTCTTCCGATTGGTTGCTTTATCAACGCTTTTTATGTCAAAGCTGTGTTTTGAAAGATCCACAGAACGGAGATTGACACCACTCGGTCGGAGCGTCTTGTGACGAGGGAAATTATCAGGAATGAATTGCTGAAAGTACTGGTTAGTCTGAGAACTAGACAATTATTTGTTAACAATAACAAAATATTTTGATTGCATTGTATACAATAGTAAAGGAAAAAATCTTCACATTTGGTAGGAAGGAAAATACATGGTATGGAATTTGGTTGGTTTTTGATTTATGCTAATTAGCTCAGAGTTTTTCAGCAGAAAATGTGGTCTTGGTGTTGTCCGAAGAAATTTAAAGGCTTAGAAGTTTGTTTCATCGAAGTTTACTTCTTGTGCATGACATTCTTCTAGCTGCACGACTTCTTCTGGTGGTAATTTCGGAGTGATGTCTCCTTCATTGGTCTCAATTCTTTGTTAAAACAATCTCGGGACCAATATTTTATAGAAGGAAATCACAAACCTAAAAAAACTCTGATTGATCAGCCAGTTATGGATCATTTCGCATAGCATCCTGATTGGCTAACCAATAAGAACTCAGCTTCCATTCAAAGAGATTGAGGGGAGGATCAACAGGACACTGCTGGAGAAGCAGGGACGAACTCATAAGAGATGTACTCTTATGGACCCCCACACATGGCCGTGCAAAAGCAGGACGACCAGCACGAACATACATTCAGCAGCTATGTGAGGATACGGGATGTTGTCCTGAAGACCTGCATAGGGCGATGAACGATAGGGAGGAGTGGCGAGAGAGGGTCAGGGATATCCGTGCTACCAGCGCGACATGATGATGATGTTTTTTCGTATCACATGTAAGAAAAAAGTTTAAGCAAGTGCTAGGATTTTCCTCCTCGCAAGTGATCCCTTGAGAGATCATTCAGTTCGATTTGCTTGACAGATTTGACAGTTTTGATAAACTTATCAACTTAGATGCTCAAGTGACCTTTGTTTGAATTTGTAAATTCAGTAAGAAGAAAACCCCATAAAAAATCTTTGTTTTATTCCTTTTCTGCCCTGTCGTCTTGGGCTGTAAAATACGCCGTCTACACCTCTGTGGAGGCATAAGGCATTAACAATATGTGTCCTATGTATAACATTAAACCATTTGCGCTCATTTGTTTGTACACAGATAAATGGTTTCAATTATTGCTATTTAATATTAGTAATTCTATTTATCAAATATTCCTAATTTAACATCAATCTATTGCATTGTTATTTGCACACAGTTAACGATATTAATCATTTACTTGCACAAAACTAAATGGTTTTAAGGACTGTTATCTAAGACCAACAATTCCTCTTAACATCAATCAGCCATCGGTTTAGTGAGGCTCCAGTCCGGGTGCTTTGAAGAATGTGGCGTACTCGTTATCATTACTCCTAAGTCCAACAGGCCCGTCCTGTCATGGAATTCAGAGAGAGAGAGAGAGAGAGAGAGGAGGGAGTTATGTTGTATATATGCATACATACACGCATATAAATGTAGAGAGGAAGTGGGTATGTTGCATAAATGCTTGTTAACACATATGATAGAGTTATGATATGTGTCCTTCATATGATACTAAAATATCCCTTTGAGGGTCTCCAGTCCAGGATCTTAGAGGAATGTGGAATACATATTGTCATTACTGCCAATTCCAACTGACCCGGAGTGGTTATACCTATTAGAGTTCCATTTATAGTTTAAAGGAACTATTTATTCATTCTATATACTTAAAACCATTTAACTATGTGCAAACATATTACACGGAATTATGTTGTATACTCAGCAAACATGATTTACGAAATTCAATGAACGAACGAAACACTTCTTTATAAAGATATATCTCTCATTTTATTCTCGAAAGGGGCCCACAGTTGTTGTATGAGATAGAAGGAGAGACATATACTCAGAGAGGGGACTTCTCGTCCCATATCTTTTTCCGGGAGCCAGGGGGTGCCAACACTTATACCCACTCCTAAACTGTATCGTCCCTGGCTCTACTCCCGATTCTCTGCTCTGTCTAAATCTGACCGCGTGGTTATCACGTTGTTTTCTTCCGGTTACAAACCTGTTGGAACTACCTACCCCGACCACTGCCATCGCCCTGTTTACCAATCACAACGTGACAGCTTGTCAAAGCACACGGGGTCACTAGGAACGTACCGAAAATCCTTGTCATATGTTATATAACAATTATTTGCGTTAGATAGCGGTGCTTCAGACTATTTAATTGCGTGTAAACGAATGAGTAATATTGAATAGAATTATTGATGTTAGAGAGCAATACTTGAAAACATTTAGTGCTCTGGGTATGATATTAAATTGCATCTGATGGTGAGGCTCCAGCCTTGGAATTCGGGGAATGTAGACTATTAATTACTATTACTCTCTGTTCCACTTTGACATGGTGTTGTAGTGCCAGTTAGAGACCCCTCTACTGGTCAAATAGAACTGTTCAATCTTTTACTAAGGATTATCTTTATTAGTTTTTGAAACAATACAACTAGGTGCAAGTTATTCGTATTAGACTGGAATACTTGATAAATAGAATTACGAACGTTGAATTGCAATGCTTGAAACCATTTAACCAGTGCCGGTGGCTGATTGATGTTAAGAGGAAGTGTTGGTCTTAGATAATAGTCCTTAAAACTATTTTGCTTTGTGTAAGTAAATGGTTAATATCCTTAACTTGCAAATAATAATCCAAAAGATTGCTGTTGAATTAGAAAGAAATACTTGATGAATAGAATTACTAATGTTAAATAGCAATAATTGGAACTATTTAACTGTGTGCAAACAAATGAAATCTCAGTAGTTTTAGAATAAATTTACTTAGATGCTGTTAACTGATATATATATATATATATATATATATATATATATATATATATATATATATATATATATAAACACAGAAATAGAGGAATCGTCTGTATAAGGGAGACAAATTATTTTTTTAAAAAATAAAAGAAAGTGAGGACCTTTTCGTCCGGCTCTATTCATACAATACCACCGGAAAAACGATTAAAAAGGGGAAGAAAATATGCGACCAAAAAATTATAAGAAACTATG
The DNA here is from genome assembly GCA_963585895.1 of Sepioteuthis lessoniana. Taxonomy (NCBI): domain Eukaryota; kingdom Metazoa; phylum Mollusca; class Cephalopoda; order Myopsida; family Loliginidae; genus Sepioteuthis; species Sepioteuthis lessoniana. Next base: position 76,176,130 of record OY757919.1, read on the forward strand.
TCACACTAGTATTTAATAAGTCTCCCAATATATATAAATTATGATTGGTTCTCTGTCTACGTAGAGAGGGGCGATCTGAAGAAATATAGATCGACTCTAAGATGTACAAATGGATTTTATTCCTGGCTCTATGTAGAACAGAAAACCAATTATCTTGGTAGTTGATCCTGCAACTATTTGTTGTTAAAAGATGTTCCCCAATAGCCGAGTCCATAGCCTGAGAGTACTCGGATGTTGCTCAGCCACTTATTAGAATGCCTCTGGGTACATGCTGTCTTATTCGAACTTCCAAATGCTGGCTTTTTTACCTATATATGCCGAATTACACCAACAATTAAACTTATAAATTAATAAACTTTGGTTCTCGATCGGCAGCATATCCCTATGTATGGAGTTGAGGGCCGTCTTAGAGGCAAAGATAGATCTAACCTTAACTGCATGATAACAACGATACATCGAGGAGGCAACTTATCGGCAAGTGACTATATATATATATATATATATATATATACGACATTAATTGGCCTGAAATAACAATGAACGGCTGCTGGTATACTATCAAACTAAATTACCTACACAAACTGTGACTCTATTCAAGTAAATGCCTTATATAAAATAGAATTATTAGTGCTGAATAGTAGTACTTAAGCCGTTTGACTTTCTGTAAACAAATCATTAATATCAAATTCAATAGGTGCAAACAATTCGACTACAAATCATATACATATAATATATGTACATAAGTATAAACATGATTTGTCATTAAATAACCCACTAGGGTTGATATGCCATAAAACACAACCGAACCAAACCAGATTATTCATTTTCATAAAATTACTTCTGATTTCGAAGAAGAAAAAAAAACAATTTTCTTGATAAATTTTAAACGCTAGTGGACATCCTCATTCTGACATAATATGCTGAGAGAGAAAGAGAGAGAGAGAGAGGGAGAGAGAGAGAGAGAGAGAAAATGAGAGAGTGTGTGTGTATGTGAGAAAGAGAGAGAGAGAGAGAGAGAGAGAGAGAGAGAGATGGGGGAGCAAAAAGAAACTGATAGATGCATCATGATCTGACACACCTCATACTAGTTGTGTTCAGAAAGTATCGAGAGTAAAGCTGAGAGAGAGAGAGAGAGAGAGAGAGAGAGAGAGAGAGAGAGAGAGAATGTTGTATATATACATGTACACACGCACATTTACATATAGAGAGGAAGAGGATAAGTTGTATAAATGTTTGCGTACACATATGATATATTTATAGATAGATAGAGAGGGGAGAGAGAGAGAGCTATATACATATTAATTGAGAGATAGTGAGAGAAAGAGAGATAAAAAGAGAGTATATTGTATATATACATACACACATGAAGAGGAAGAGAGAGAGAGAAAGTGTGTGTGTGTGTGAGAGAGAGAATGAGAGAGGTATGTCTACTTATGTAAAGATATATATATATATATATATATATATATAGAGAGAGAGACAGAGAGTGGGGTGAGATAGAGACAGCGAGAGAGAACGGTGTTGTATACATGCATGTACACACACATAAACATGTAAAAAAGTATTGTGTATGTGTGTGTGCGCGTGAGAGAGAAAGAGAGGGAGAGAGAGATATGAGAGAGAAAGTTTTGAAAGTGATTATATTGTATAATTGCATGCACACACACACACACACACACACACACACACACACACACACACACACACACACTCATATATATATATATATATATATATAAATATTTATGTATATATATATATATAAAGGAGGTAGTTGGAGAGAAAGAGAGACAAGGTATGTTCACTCCATGCGTATACACGCACATATCTAGAGAGAGAGAGAGAGAGAGAGAGAGAGAGAGAGAGAGAGAGAGAGAGAGAGAGAATGGGTGAGACTACAGTTCTTTTTCATCAAATTACATTCACCCACCCCTTTACACATACAAACGCCATCGAAAATGGCCACTAGATCCTGTTCAATTTAATTGACGTTCTAAAATTTGTATATTTTATATTCCTTGTAGATTCTCTCATTTCGATTTCTTCTCCATTTTTCACTCGAGGAAATTCAATTATCTGCTGGAATTCATTGGCAATGCGTTTTGCTTTCTTTTTATTTTGTCTTTTCTTCTTCCACGCCATCCTGTTCCTCCTAACCCTCTCGTTTTTCTTGAATCACAGTTATGGCTTCCGATATCAATCATAGATAATGTTGTTATTAACAGCTGTCATGGTCTCCGAGCCCTGAGGCGAATTTCCATCTGTTGATGGCTGCCTCAAAAACATGTAAACTGAAACGCTAGCAGTGGGCAGGTGAGGACAACCTCCAATATCACTTGTAAGCATACAACTCTATATGAAAGGTTAGGTGAACTAGAACAATCTGCAGCAGTGCAATGCTAAGCTCAAATAAAACTATTAGTATTTGATTGGAATACTTAAAACCATTTAACTGGGTCTGAAGATGCTCTGGGTCGTTTAAAAATTAACTGCAAATTATTTGTTTAGAAATCATACACATTTGATATATATATATATATATATAAACAAGATTTGGTATCAAATAACCTTCAAGGGTTGATATGCCATAAAACCCAACCCAACCAAATCATTTATCTAATACATATGTATAAACAGGATGTGGCATTGAATAGTCTACAAGGGTTGATATGCCATAAAACCTCTTATAAATGATTGCCACTAAATCCAACTCGACGATTTTCACTGGAGTTGATTTGAAGTGCTGTGGTCTTGATGATTTCGAGTTTTTCTCTTATCTCCAGTTCCTCCAGTCTCTTTTTCATGGCCCAATTGGCTGGAGCTACAGAATACCCGCCAACAAGTGGCAACTCTGTAGAGGGGTAAGACTTCCCCAACAAGTGTCTTGGATATTACACTAAACAATCTGATGGTGAGGCTCCAGTAATGCTGGAGCTTGGGAGAATGTGGAGTACCCCTTCATTACCATCACTCCGAGGTCCACTCTGGCCCATAGTGGTAACATCTCATATGGCGTATGGTTCAAATAAAACTCAACTGTGCATTTATGCTCATCTTAATTGTTTGAAATAGAACCATTTATATGTATAAAAATGGATTTGGCATTAATTATCCAACAATAGTTGATATGCCATAAAACAAAACCAATAAAATCCAAATCAAACAAATCTTTTTTCAGGTTCTTAGGAACTGTTTCAAGAGTTACTTTTATGTTTCCCGACTTCTTCAGCTCTTAGGCAAGATCTACGATTATCTTGGCCTTTTGTTGTTTGTTTATTAAAATCTCTTATGAGGTAAGGAATGGAAATGAATATATGCATTCAGTTTGAACACATGCTGATGTAAAGTGACAGTGATGCGAGAAGAAAAGTTTATCTATAAATAAAATTATTAGGGATGTCTTTATATTTGGGCCATAATCTATCTATCTATCTATCTACATGTTTGTAAGCATTAGTTTCTACGGAGTACTGCTTATAAGGGCAATACAAAGTAGTGCTTACATGTATTTAAACAAAGTCTGTTATAAATCACTAAGTTTGTAGGGCCTTTAGAAAATTTGAAACGGTGGGATTTGAATTAGTTCTTAAGTTTAGTAACATTTCAAATCACAAAATTTGTTTGTCGGTTTCAATCTTCTTAATCGATTGTGAAAAGGATTTTAGACGAATAGAATACTTTTTAAAAGAATTCTATTTTATGAAAACAATGAAAAATCAGTAAGTATAATTTTAAAAAAATGTCAGAAATGTTGTTTTATTCATACATATCGTCAAAAATATTTCAATATCTTTTAAAGAAAATCTGATCAGTTGTGTGTCGATACTCCTATATGGACGCACCACATAGACGCTAACAAAACGTTTGGAGAAAAAGCTTGACAGCAATTACGCAAGAATGCTGCGAGTCATATTGAACGAGTCCTGGAGGTAGCATTCTACAAAAGAGCAGCTACCACCCATCACGAAAACTATCCAAATCAGACGAACCAGACATGCAGAACACTGCCGGAGAAGAAAGGACGACCTCATTAGCGATGTACTCCAATGGACCCATTCACATGGACGAGCAAAGCTGGACGACCAGCTAAAACCTACACACAACAGTTCTCTGCCGATAGAGGATGTAGCCTGGAGGACCCTCCGAGAGCAATGGATGATAGAGACGGGTGGCGAGAGAGGGTCAGGGAAATCCGTGCTAGCAGCGCGAAATGATGATGTTGATGAAATAAACACGTAATTTTCGGACACTCCTATATCTATCATAGACTGAAACTGCTGGATATTAGATGTTGAATTTAAATTTCAAGGAGGTGAAATAAAGGTAGATTTAAGCAGCATTTTTTTTTCTTTAAACAAAGCATTTAAGAGTTTTCTGGTTTCTTTTTCTTGTCGTCTTATAGGAATTCTTTTGTTTGATTCAATTGTTATATTAACATTTGTTAACTCTGCCAGTGGGGCTTAGAATAATCCGATTTATATTCCCACTATCTTGCAACCGGTAGAATAGATCTAATAATAAAACAATATTGTCATATTTCCTCTAAAAACAGCAATTATAAGATAAAGTAAATAGTGACAGTGTTACCACTTGTGATTGGTGTGTTTGGTACGATCTCCAAAGGCTTGATAAGGAGGCTGGAAGAGTTGCAAATAAGAGGACGACCCCAGACCATTTAAACTACAGCATTATTGAGATTTGCCAGAATACTGAGAAGAGTCCTGGAGACTTGAGGTGATTTCCTGTCACTTGAACTCTTTTGAAAAACCATCAGCTCACGCTGGTGTGAAAATCTCCCAAGAGATATAATAATAATAATAATAATAATAATAATAATAATAATAATAATAATAATAATAATAATAATCAACAAAAAAAGAGAACTTGCAAAATTGTTGACTTTGCTGTCCCGGCTGACCACAGAATAAAACTGAAAGAATGTGAAAAGAAGGATAAGTACCTCGACCTTGCTAGGGAATTGAAAAAAACTATTGAACATGCAGGTGACAATTATACCAAATATAATTGGTGCGTTTGGAACAGTAACTAAAGGATTTCTAAAGGGACTGGAGGACTTGGAAGTTGGCGGACGAGTGGAGACCATCCAAACTACTACATTATTGAGAACAGCCAGAATACTGAGAATAGACCTGGAGACTCGAGGAGACTTGCTGTCACTCAGACTCCAGTGGAAAACTCTAATGAGTAAATAATAATAACAATTAATGGATGGCGAAAAGGATAACTCCACTAAAAAAAGCCCAATCCTCAGCAACTATAGACCAATAACCTGTTTACCGACGATCCAGAAAATCTTGACCGCACAGATCAAAGAAGAAATCTATTACTTTCTATATGCCCCTGATTTTCCACCGAAGAACAATAAGGATGCCGAAGAGGAACAAGAGGAACAAATAAACTTCAATATATAGACCCACACATCCTCAAAGAAGCTAAAATTAGGCGGAAAATGTAGTCATGTGATGAATTGACTTTAATGATATGGTCACGCAACTTTAGATAATAGAGCGACTGAAAATGTACAACATATCCGATGAAATCATAAACTTCTTCACGAATACCAGGGCAAAATGGAGGATGAAATTACCAGTGGGAAGACACAACCTAAAAGAGGTAAAAATCAGAAGAAGCATTTTCCAGGAAGACCCACTTTCACCACTGTTTTTCGTTTTAGCAATGATACCACTCAATAACATATTTAGGAAATACACAGTGAGCGGGGTACAAAGTTACTAGATCACAAGAAAAGATTACTCACATAGATGATATATATGTATTTACAAAAGTTGAACAAATGAAAAAGAAATGGAGACCGTGGTGTAATGGTTATCGTAATGGTTATCGTCGTAGGAAATGGACACGGTGACACGAGTTCAAATCCTGGCTGAGACTGAATGCATTTCACATAGTAATAATACCCTTGGGAAAGGTATGAATCCAATTATTCTCCCTCCAGCTATGGGTAAATAGTAGGGCAGACTAGGTTCTTCAGCTTGGTGAGGCAACTAGTCTAGGAGAAGGAAAACTCTGAATTCAAACCTGTTAAACTTCACTTAAAAATTGACCTTGTGTCATTATCCTGCCCGAGCGGAGGGGTTGGGTAAATATGAAAAAAAGAAATGGAGACCCTGATAAAAATAATAAGAATATACCACCAGAATAAAGAAATGGAATTTGGTATTGAAAAATGTGCCATGCTTATAATGAAGAGTGAGAAAAGACAAACACTTGAAAGAATAGAACTCTAAAGTCAGGAAAATTAGAAATTCTTAGGAATATGAGAAGCGGACAACATCGGAGATGCGGAGATGAAGGAAAAAATCCAAGAATAGCACAGAAGAATGAAGAAGCTTCTAAAAACGAATCTCTAAAGCAGGAATCTCATTAAAATAATTAACATCAAGGCAGTCCTCTTGTAAAGATATTAACGGCCATTTTAAAAATAGACAAGAGAAGAACTCAGTCAAATGAACCAAAGGACAAAATGTTGATGATTATACATAAGGATTTATATCCAAGAGATGACGTAGATATACAGTAGGAGTCAAGAAAAGAAGAAGGAAGAGGATTCGCAAGCATTGAGGATTGCGTAGATGCTCAATACAATGACTTGAAGATTATATCAAGAAAAGCAAAGAAAGATGAGTTTTGTTTGGTTTCTTTGTTTAATGGCATATCAACCTTTGTAAGGTTATTTAATGCCAAAGCCATTCTTCTAGAAGAACAGTAGAGGTACTATTTAACCCATAGCTGGGAAGATTAGGGGGTTTATACCTTTCCCAAGGGTATTTGCCCGAAAGTGAACGTAATAGCGCAACTGGAGTTCGAACTCACTTGCTACGATTCTGCAGTCTATCGCTTTAACCATTACACCACGAGGACATCCCCAAAAGAAAGATTAATTACAGCATTAAACTGTAGCAGTGGCAACATAAGAACAGATAGAAAAATGAAAACCGGGAAGCAGAAATTGGATGAAAAACAACAGTTGGGATATTTCAAGCGACAAACTAGGGACATTTTTTGCACAAGGCCCTATTGAATACAAATAATTTTTGAACAAATCGATTTGACCCATTGATGGGTCCCAAATAGGTACTGCTACTTCGAGTCAGAGTGGACCTATAAGTATTGGAAGTAAAACAGTACTCCACACTTCCGAGATTTCCCGAACTGAAGCCTCACCATCCGATGAAGTTTAGTGTTGTATCCCAGAAAGACTTTTATGGAGCGGTCTTACTCATCTGCAGGGAACATAGTCAGTGTTTTCTAAGCCTTAGCAGGAATACTTTTAAGACTTTTTAAAAATTTAATCTTTGTTTCTGATAATTCCTATTTCTCTTTTAGTAACCCAGACTCGGTTAAAGTTTATGTGTAACTGAACTGAAAAAAATAAAACTTCTTGATAGTTTGATCTTTATTTTTTTTTTTTTTTTGGCTAAGTCTAATCTACTTTTGGGCAGAGGAACAAGATTTTATTTATTTGATTAAAAAAGACAGACAAAACAAAACACAAAACAAAAAGAACTTGCCCGAATGATTTATTGTTTGATAGTTTCACTGGATTTATTGTAGGTGCACAACTGGATATAATCTTATTGCTGGCGTAGAGAGACTAAAATAGTTTCACCATTAATAAAAAGACCGGAACCAAGAGATAAAGAAACATATCGTCAGACAAATGACTGGCGAATGAAGCCGGCATGAAAATGTTGAAAATAAATCGACTGGAAAGAAATATACACTAAAATGCTTGGGTCGTCAACTAAGTAAATACACAGAAGGAAATAAAGAGCTGAACAAGATTAAAAAAAAAACGCCTGAAAGCTAAAACCTTAAAAAATAGAGTAACTAAAATATTCTAACGCTGACTAGAATATCCACACAGTGAATGAACAAAGAAATAAAACGTTCGGTATAAATGCTAAAACAATGATCAAAATGACAAGGTATAGGAAAGAAGGATAATTAAATAAATAAATAGATACAAAGAGATATGAAGAAAAAAAAAACTTGTGTATATTCGAACTCGTTAAGAAGAAAATATCTCGCGACCATCGACCAATCATCAATGTCTGGCCTGGAAAAAAATCAGTGATAAAAGCTCTGTCATGGCTAGTCAAAAACACGCAGGCGCAGTGTAACCAGTTCGTCGCCATGATACTTCCGGAGTTGTTTGCCGCTCGACTCTTTTTAGTCTATAAGATCTATTTGCAGCGAATCACGATAGATATTTATGGTCAGTAGTTTGTTAACACTGTGCATCCATACATATAATAGACTCATTCACGTATTGGGTTGAGACACAGCTGCCTAAAAGTAATGAAAAGGATATCGCTAAAATAGCGGTTGTTATCAATTATGGACTAAAATTGTTCAATTATAGACGCAGCATTAACAAAAAGATCTTGAAACGATAATAGTTTTACCTAAGTTTGTTATCTTGAACTTGAGCTGGAATTGAGATTGCGAATAAATCTATTCCAGCACGCACGCGCGTACACACACACACACACACACACACATATATATATATATATATATATATATATATATATATATATATATATATATTTCTGTCTGATGATTGCGTAATTCATATGAAACTTCAAGTAACAGAATTCCAGGGTTTATAATTCGAATATTTTCGGTTTTATACCGTCTCTGCAATAAGATCATCAAGTAATTTTTATGCACATTTCCTATTTGGATGACTTCATATATATATATATATATATATATATCTTCGAAGGAAATGAAATCAGTGACGTGAGTTCAAATCCTTATGAAGTTGTTTCATTTCGCGCTAATACCTTTGGGAAAGGCATGAATCCATCTCCTCTTTTCTCCAATTTTGGGTAAATAAATAATAGGGCAGACTAGGTTCTTTTGCCTTACTAAAACAACCACTGTAGGAGAAGGAGAACTATGAGTTCAAACCAACTTTACTCCGCTAAATAAATTAATCTTGTGTCGCATTCTACTCATGGTGGAGTGATTGGGTAAATATGGAATGAATCATTCTGGTTAGCGTTTTATGGCTGTATTCTATATGAGCGTGAAAACTAATTTGTTTATTTGTGTGTGTGTGTGTGTGTGTGTGGAGTTTCACGAGGTGCTGCTTAAAATTTCGAGTGGTTAAAATAGATTGAGGGTTCTGTTCACCTGTATATACCCATCGTTTCCCGTGTCTTGCCAGAGATTTACTACTCCCGCAGAAATCACAATAAGCGAAAATAAAGAACTTAGTTTTCTCGTAATTGTTTCTTTGTGGATGCTATTACGCACCTTGAATACACACACACACACTCTCTCTCTCTCTCTCTCTCTCTCTCACACACACACACACATATATATATATATATATATATGGAGTCACGACATGACAGTTTGATAAATCGTTTAAATGTTATCTCATGTCTTTTGCCGAGAAAAATAATCTTTCAGCGTATAAAATTTAAACTTTACCCGTTTGAAATGAGATGTAGCACGCAAGATTTTAAACAGTTAACCATTTTAATTTAATGCGTTGGACGATTATTTACGTTTCCTGAAGGGATATATATATATATATATATATATATACGTAAACATGCTCATATATATATGTGTGTGTGTGTGTATGTATATTCACACAGTATATCTTAAGTATAATAAGGAGGTGCCCGTGGTGTAATGGTTATCGTCGTAGGAAATGGACACGGTGACACGAGTTCAAATCCTGGACGAGACTGATTGCATTTCACATAGCACTAATACCCTTGGGAAAGGTATGAATCCAAATATTCTCCCTCCAGCTATGGGTAAATAGTAGGACAGACTAGGTTCTTCAGCCTTGGAAGAAGGAAAACTCTGAATTGAAACCTGTTAAACTTCACTTAAAAATTGACCTTGTGTCATATCCTGCCCGAGCGGAGGGGTTGGGTAAATGTGATGAAATATGATATCTTAAGTATAATATAAGTCAGGATAAAAATCGATGACTCAGAGTTTCACGTTATTGATCCGCTATTATTTAACTCGTCTGAATTTTAAGCTGGATAAACCAGTACTCTTTCGTGAGTTACGTGACTATTATGTGGTAGATACACTAAAGTAAAACCATGAAATTATAAGAACTCCAATAAAATATTGAATTGAACCGTTAGTGCATTGAAAACGAGTGATATTCGTTGGAAAACAAATGGTTCACTGGAAATATATTGCCCGGTCAGATGGATTTGTATAATACGCCGACTGCTTCTCTGCAGAGGGGTAAGACCCCCACCCCCTACGAGTGTCCTGGATATGATACTAAACAATCTGATGGAAAGGTTCCAGTAATGCTGGAGCTTTGGGAAATGTGGAGTACCCGTTCATTGCTATTGCTCCCTGGTCCACTCTGGCTCGTAGTGGTAGCACCTGATAGGGTACTATCTATAGGTCAAATAAATAATAATTGTTTATTCCCACGCTAAACCGAATTGGTTAAAACAGAACTGTTTTGACATTTAAACTACGTACTTACGCTAAACTGAATTCTTTGAAATGGACCAGATTTTGTATGATAAAATGAATTGTGTCAAATAGAACATTTTTTGACCTAAGATTGTACTTATGCTATACTTAATTGTTTAAATTAGAACTTTTTTGACATTTAATTGTGTGTAAACAAAAACTTTACTTATACTAAACTGAATTGTTTGAATTAGAACTGGTAGACTAAATTGAATAGCTTGAAATAGAAATATTTTTTACAATTAACCCACGTACTTATGCTATATTGAATTGTTTGAAATAGAACTATTTATTTGTATAAAAATCAATTTGGCATTAAATAACCAACAAAGTTTGATATGCCATTAAGCCGAAACAAGCAAACAAATAAACTAAAAGTATGGTCTACCGAGTAAAAGTAAGAAGTAATAAGGTACAGATGATGATATAAACAGAGTCGACAGAATGACTGAAGAATGAATGATACCATAATAAGTTTCTTTCAGGAACGAACGATATGCAAATAACACAAGACTGTATCAAAGTAGATCTGGGAATATAAGGGAAAACATTGAAAAGAACTAGAGTGTAAACAGTCTATCTTAAAAAGAGCATATATTTGTAATTACGGCTCAATAAATTGTGTTTAGAAGTAAAATATTATATAATAATTTGATAAATAAAAGATCAGAGTTGTTGGCTAAATGCTGCAATGAAAGTAAATATTTTCTTTGTCATTGGCGCCTGATTGAGCCAACCACGTAATATTGTTTTATTATGTTAACCACGTAATAATGTTATATTATATTAACCACGTAATAATGTTAAATTATAATAACCAGGTAATATTGTTATATTATGTTAACCATGTGATAATGTCGTATTATGTTAACCATGTAATGTTATATGTTAACCAGGTAATAATGTTATATTATGGTAACCATGTACTAATTTTATATTATGTAAAGCACGTGATAATGTTACATTATGCTAACCATGTAATAATGTATTATGTTAATCATGTAATGTTATATTATGTTAACCATGTAATAATGTTATATTATGTTAAACATGTAATGATAATATATTATCTTAACCACATAATAGTCTTATATTGCTGATCATTTTTATGCATTGAGCCCTGTAAAGATTATATATATATATATATATATATATATATATAGTACAATTAAATGGAGACTCAAACTCGGTTAAGCCGTCATAATAAATTTATTTCGGCGGAGAATATTGTTGGTATATTCTCCGTCTCGTCAGATGACTCTTTTTACATGCTCTGTATTGTCCCAGAGATGCGAATGAGGAGTTACAGTTCGTATTCAGAAGATAAATAGGAAAATTAAAGAAATTAAAAAATAAATTAAAAATCAGAAAACAAAGATATATATATATATATATATATATATATATGCCCTGAAGACCTGTCAGAGGCGATGAACGATAGGGAGAAGTGGCGAGAGAGGGTCAGGGATATCCCTGCTAGCGGCACGACATGATGATATATATATATATATATATATATATATATATATATATATATATATATATATATATATACGTAATGTACTCTGAAACTATCGGTTTCTGTTTATTCCCACGCAAATCACATAATATTGGGGAGCACAACACCATTGTTTTATATCACAAGCTTTCCTTTACAGAATGTTTTTTTCCACAAAATTATCATCGTTTGTTATGAATTCTTTGCAAGCCATGAATATGAGTCTGTATTTCGTGCACAGAAAACCCCCACAGAGACGATCCACATTATCACAGCAGCATAGATATTATATTCGTAGTGTATTTCTCCTCCACAGCCTATGAGTTGATTGAGCTAGACACTCTTCATTTCTTGGGCTGACAGCTGTTTTGAACTTGCATTCTCGTTCATTACCGTCGACACAGCTGAAACTCATTACCCACCAACTGTGATCGCATCAACTGATTGGTCTCCATAAACGTTCTGTAAGCGTCATCCACATTGGTGGAATTAACAGCTAGAAATCAGCTTTTATGTCAGTCATCATTTTGCCAGATTTCTACTTTGTTTATGTCTCTGAAAAGAAAGAAATATGGATTATTGGCAGGTAATTGAAGCCTTCACTGACACCCCTAAAAATTCATTTACCTCGGATATATATATATACATATATATGCAAATTTCATTAAACATAATAGACATTTTATGCCTACATATTTTCTTTTGGATCCGTTCGAATTCCTGTATTACTTTTATCGTATTCGGGGGGAATTGATTTAGGTATCGTCCATAGTTGTATGTATCCCTAGTACTTTCTGCCCGACTTTGGGCCATCATCAGGGGAGAATCTGTTACAAAAGTGATGTAACTTTTGTTTTAGCAAATTATTACTGTGTAAGGACGTCTTTGCTGTTGGAGATTATGGCGTTTGCTTTTAAATGTAATTCTGTAAATAGTGCCAGTAGCTAAAGACATTTAAGTACGTTAGCACTGGTTTGAAAATTAATTCTATTAAGTGCTGGTTGCAGGTTTCTAATATATAGTGTTTCGAGAATCCGAAGTTTTTGTTTATTATTTTGATGTTCGAGTATTGTTGTGTTGTCGGTGAGAATTTTTCGTAGTTGTGTTGTTAGGCATGAATGTTTTTTTAAATGCTGAGCTATTGAACTTGTGTCAGAAAGGTGCATTGTAAGTCTCCTCGACAGGGTAGTTGAGGTTAAACCAACATATATATTATTATTATCAGAGATACAATCTCCTAGGGGACATTTAAATTTATATATAACGTTGGTCTTTTGCAACACCCCAATCGAGGGAGAGGAGTTATTTCTAATGACCAAATTCGAGGTTTTAAACTTATCATAATATATAATAAGTTTTATTTTTTTATTAGGATCAGTGGGGAGTATGTTTTTGTGAATCAATGTTTTCATTATTTTTTCATCGGATTTATAATTGTAATATACACATTATTCTAATATTTGTAGAACAGCATTTCTGCTCAAACAGTTTCGATTTTAAACGAGAAACAAAGTTCACCAATATAGAAAGAAAAAACAAAATATCGTCCAAGGAATGCTTCGAGCCATTTTGAACAAATCCTGGAGGCAACACCCTACATTCTTCTACTGACCCCTAAACATGGCCGTGCCAGTGTTAGCCAACCAACAAGAACTTATTTACATCTCATTTAGTTTGGTAGACCTGCTGAGAGCGATATATATATATATATAGAGAGAGAGAGAGAGAGAAAGAGAGAGAGAGCTTCAAAAAATCTGTGCTGGTAGGGAGATTTGACGATAATGATGATGAAGACTGTGATGATAGAAACACACGAAGATTAAAGGATATACGTCTTTAAACATTAATTTGAAATAGATTAAACACCCAACTGAATGTAGCTGCTTTGATATAGGAATGGCAGATTTGGGGCGACACATAAACACCTAAATAACCAAACAGACAAACAAACTAATTTTTAAAAGCTCACTTTCTATATTCAGCCTTTATCTTACAAATGAAGAACTCATTTGCTATTTAGGCCGACTACAAATATATGAAGGTCAGTTGAAAACACTAAGATACTAATAGTTCTATGAATGGAAATACTCATACGCCAGAACATTTTTCGGCGTTCCTCTTATCAACTCTATTGAAAATAAAAAATAAAAAACTTTCTAAAAAATGTTTTAAAAAGTTTCTTAGAATTTTTTTCCCACAAAAGTCATTCTCTTGTCGATGACTTAATGTTGAAACTAATTGAGAAGAATAAAGAAATATATAACACAAAATAAATATTCTAATTTGTCGTATCACCTTCCTTCATCTTTATATATATATATATATATATATATATGTGTGTGTGTGTGTGTGTGTGTGTGTGTGTGTGTGTATATATAAACTTGAATAATTATTCTCTCACCTTCCTTAGTTCATCTGTTATTATTATTTTCGTGGATTTTTTAAATGATGAAAAACAAAATAAAACCAAAAACACAACCATCAGACGGCAATTTTCGGGAAGCAACACAAAAGTTGATTGCTTCCCAAAATCTTCAGTCAGATGATTGTTTTTTTTTTTTGTTTTTTACTCGCATGAAACAAAGAGTAAAAGGTGTGCTAAAAAGTTGAGAAAATGATTCTTTTTAGTTTTTACCCTGCTCCAAAACTTTATTTTATCCCAACATTGTTTATTTAGCATATTGTTTTTTTTCTCATTCGTTCTTTATATATATATGCGTGTGTGTATGTGTGTGTGTGTGCGGAGAGAAAGAGAAATATGTGTAAAAATTAATAAAACACTGTCCAGCAAATTTGATAAAAATCGATAATTGTTAGAATATATAATGTTTATCAGGTGTGGGTAAAGAACTTCTGTTAATATGCACATGAAAAATGGAAGACCATATTGAGAAATAACCCATGAGTTTTTCTTGTGCGTCTTCTATGTTTCGTTCTCTAACCAGGAATACACTTTCATCCGAGCTACGAATATTCTTGTTCGTAGATGGCCAGAAAAATCAGTCTGTAATGAATTTATGAAAAGCAAGTTTTGGATGACAAATGTTGTGAAAATGATGAACATTTTTCATCGCCATGAAGATGGCATGGGAGAACACACATAGGTTTTGGTATTATCACTGAAAAATTCTTTACAACTGAAAGGTAAATAAATTCTGTCAAGTTAATTGATGTATCTTCGGAAACTTTCCAGTGAAATATTCTTAACTTTTTAAAAATAAAATCAAAATCTAAAGTTTGTTTGTTTGTTTGTTTTATGGCATATCAAACTTTGTTGGTTATTTAATGCCAAATCCAATTTTATACAAATAAACAGTTCTATTACAAACAATTTAGATTAGCATAAGTACACAGTTTAATTGTCATAAATATTTCTTTTTCAAGCTATTCAATTTAGTCAAACAGTTCTAATTTCAAACAAATCAATTTAGAATAAGTATGCATAATATTAGACACATATGAAAGAACGTTTCTTATTTCTTGCAATGTGACGAACATCAGTTGGGAATTGTGATATGTAGTCTTGTGAAGATACACACGCCCTCACGAAACGCTGGGTGGATTCTGCTTCCAATCATCTTGTCGGATATGTCTTTGGATGACGTGACCAATTCGTTATCTGCTCACGTTGTGTTTATTAGATTAAGACAACATGGAGGTACCCGTGGTGTAGTAGTTATCGTCGTAGGAAATTGACACGGCGATACGAGTTCAAATCCTGGACGAGATTGATTTCATTTCACATAGCACTAATACCCTTGGGAAAGGTATGAATCCAATCATTCTCCCTCCAGCTATGGGTAAATAGTAGGGCAGACTGAGTTCTTCAGCCTTGGTGAGGCAACTAATCTAGAAGAAAGAAAACTCTGAATTCAAACCTGTAAACTCCGCGTAAAAATTGACCTTGGGTCATATCCTGCCCGAGCGGAGGGGTTGGTAAATATGATTAGATCAAGACAACAAATCAGTCGCTTGTCGGAGTCGTCGGTCGATGAGCTGACGGATGAGACCGCACAATTAGGAAAACAAAAACACAGAACAAACACGGCCTTTTGATTGTACAGAATGTCTCAAAATAGATGCAACCCATGAATAGGATAATGGTTTATAATCGAGACAAGCGCAATGGCGGTCATTTGGAACACATCTTGTAAAAAATGTACCATTTAAGCTAGAGACATCAGTTTTTTTTGTTATTATATCAGTTTTCAGGACATGGGATCTTTTTTGAGTTTCTGGTCTTAGTAATAAATCATTATCATATTAATAGGTTACATCTATTTTGAGACTCCCTGTACAATCACTGTTACCTAGCCGTGATTGTTCTATGTTTGTTGGTGTTACTTTCTATATGCGGGGTTGTCAGGTAAAAGGTGGGGGGTGTCCTCGTGGTGTAATGGTTAAAGCAATGGACTGCAGAATCGTAGAACGCGAGTCCGTACTCCAGTCGCGCAATTACGTTCACTTTCGGGAAAATACCCTTGGTGTGAACCTCCTTATCCTCCCACCTATGGGATAAATAGTACAACTTCTGTTCTTCTCGGAGAATAGCTTTGGCATTAAATAACCTACAAAGGTTGATATGCCATTAAAAAAAGAAAGAAAGGTAAAAGGTAAAATCTCGTAGTATCATATAATCTCGATTTCTTTTCGCTTCTTTCATAGTGTTGTATATCGGTCAGACTACATCACGTCCAAGCAACATGTAATATGGCTGTTCTCAGCCTCTCCACTCCGGGTAGAGCCCAGAGAGACGTGAATCTATTGGTAAATTCATGCTCTCTTCGCGAAACTCTCACTTTCTTGTGGTAAATCCCTTTTATTTTATGTATATCTACAATAGGAGAGGTGGTGTTGGGGAAAGCTAAAAGAATATTAATCTTTTGCTAATTTGGTTTCCAACTATCAATTCCACCGTCTACTGTTTGTCGCACCTTTCATATCCACTTTACTCTTACTTCTCTCCCAAGGGAGGGGCTCCTCCTAAAATTTATAATTATCATAATTTCATGTTCACGTGACATAACTGTAAGAGAAGTGAATTAAAATTTTCCATTCTTGAATTTAAAAAAATTGCAATTCCGGAATTTCGTTCTCATGCTGCTGACATACAATCTCCGGCCTCCAGATCAAATCCAGAGCTGATTTCTACTTTCTCTAGCTTGTAGACAAAACCGTCTCCTTTCACCATTTTTCAATATATATATATATTTGTCGTTTTCTTCCCCGTCAAAATATATTTCTGATTTATACCTTCTGAATCCATCTTCGTTTTGATTTTCACTTTTTACAATACATTCTTCTAAAATCCGCCTTGGCTAATTCTTTTTTTTATGGTCAATAAATTCCCTCGACTGATCTATTGGCTCACAGACTAAATAACGTATTTCCCTAAGAGAATATTTATCACATTCTGAATTGAATGAAAATGTCAAAGGTTTATGGTCTGTAAATTTTATAAAATTCCCACCTTTAAAAGATTACGGAAATATCTGACAAAAAGATGAACGGCCAAACATTCACGACTAAATTATTATAATGTTATATTTCTTTTCAGAATGTTGAAGCTCTGAAGAAAAAATGAAATAAGTGTAAATTTAACTTCTGTTGATTATTGGAACATAGCACTAACAGATGAATCAGATGAAATCAGTTGACAAAATTAGTTCTGAAGATAGAATTCAGCTTTCTTAAAAATTCAGTAGATTATTTCCCTGTGTGACACATGTTTAACGCTTCTTCGGATAAAGTTATATTTTTAATCTTTGACTTGAGAATATCTGTCAATTCTGATAACATATGTCAACATTTGGGAATGAAACGTCTATAATAGTTAACGAGGCCAATAAACCTTCATACTTGTTTCACTGATATGCATACAGGAAAATATCTGATAGCTTCTATTTTAAAAGGCGTGATAACAGTTTCATCTAGGTGATGGACAAAGAAATCTAGAGCAGCAAGACCAAAAATACATTTTGAAACATTTATCTTTAGACCATAATTGTCAAAACGCTTAAATATTTCATGATTATGGTGTTGATACTTCTCATGAAAGTTACAGGCGACCAAAATATCGTCAAAATAGGCAAAAACGAATAGAAGACCAACTAAAACTTCGTCTATAGATATTTGAAAAGTCTGGGCGCTGTTTCCCACTTCAAAAGTGTTGCGTTCTGGTTAGTGAACGCTTGTAATATTAAATAAAGGACAAACCACAATATGAGAGGAAATAAAGATATATTCTCAGGAAAAAGTATATACAACAGAGAGACTATTAGTAGACAAGAATATAGGATTAGTGAATACAGAATAAATATATTGTCCAACGATAGTTTTGGCTTCCGTTATCGCGGTAGCAAGTAAGGTGGTCTAGTGCGATCTCCAGTCTCCAACGCTCTAATACTATTCCTATAAGAAGCTGCTCTTCACCTTCTAGTCTGCCCTGGTATTAGTAACTACTGCTATATATGGCAGATGAACTAGATCATTGAGTGGAAAAAAGGTGGGTGATACTCAACAAAAAGGAACCCGTAAAAACCCCAAAAGGTGAAAAGGAATACAAATAACCGTTTTGGGGATGTTTGATCATTAGCCCTTATTAGATCAGGGGGTGTCCTTGGTGTAATGGTTAAAGCAATTAACGGCAGAACGGTATTAAGCGAGCTCGAACTCTAGTCGCGCTATTACGTTCACTTTCGGATAAATACCTTTGGGAAAGGTATGAACCCTCTTATCCCTCCAAGCTATGGGTTAAATAGCATCACTGCTGTTCTTCTAGAAGGATGGCTTTGGCATTAAATAACCCACGAAGGTGGAGGTGCCCGTGGTGTAATGGTTATCGTCGTCGGAAATGGACACGGCGATACGAGTTCAAATCCTGGAAGAAACTGATTGCATTGAATGAATCCAAATATTCCCCCTCCAGCTATGGGTAAATAGTAGAACAGACTGGGTTCTTCAGCCTTGGTGAGGCAGCTAGTCTAGGAGAAGGAAAACTCTGAATTCAAACCTGTTAAACTTCGCTCAAAAATTGACCTTGTGTCATATCCTGCCTGAGCAGGATATGAAACAAAGTAACCAAACTAAACTAAACCAAACATATTAGGATAGAGAAGATGAAAAATCGGGAATATGTAGAATAGGGTTTCTATCAGATATAATGGAAGACTTTAAAATTCTATAATCAACACATGATCTCCAGTACGTCTTTATTGATTGCTCAAATTACATTTATTATTTCTTGGGTGAATTTCGTTACTTTCCTGCATCTAGAATATTCAATTCCGCGGAATTTACTTAGATTCAGTATAGTTCAACTACTTCCATAAGCAAAGTATATTCTATTTCTTTGGTGACATCAGTTCAAATCCTGGACGAGACTGATTGCATTTCACATAGCACTTATACCCTTGGGAAAGGTATGACTCCAATTATTCTCCCTCCAGCTATGGGTAAATAGTAGGGCAGACTAGGTTCTTCAGCCTTGGTGAGGCAACTAGTCTGGGAGAAGGAAAACTCTGAAACCAAACCTGTTAAACTCCGCTTAAAAATTGACCTTGTGTCATATCCTGCCCGAGCGGAGGGGTTGGGTAAATAGTATCAACACAAGATCTCCTGTTGTCGCTTTTTTTGAAGGCTAGATGACATCTGACTATTGGAAGAACGAATGATGCCAAGATCAAGCACATATTGAGATTCCGATTTGTCCGTTCTTAATTAAGCAGGATTTAGTCGTCGGGGTTTAGCATAAATAGGTTGACCACGTGTGAAGATATGATTCTGACGTGGTGTTTAATTTCATTACTAAGTCAAATTGGTTCAATCAAATCAGAAAGTTAAAAAAAATATTCAATTGGAATAGATACCAGTTTTTATTTGAAAACGTTCCACTAACAGATAGATATGCATATTGCTTCAGGTTTACAAATAGATTAAAATTTGAAAGGAAATCTTCCTCCATGATGGACGTTTTAACATCTGCGATGATAAATAGCTGTATAAATTTTCGTTGCATTCTTAAATCTAAAGTTAGAGAGGTTTAATAATACTGCAGGTGGCAGCTTGTAAACTGTATTTTCCTGTTGAAAGTCTCTGAACTTTTCTTGGTGGAATAAACTTTTATTGCTGCACCTGTATCAACACGATACTTTTCAAAAAGTAATTTTCAAAAAGTCAAAACTGAAACGTCGGCGATTCAGTTTAAAATCACCATCGAAAATAATTGCAGTTACTCGCTGGTTTGTTCTTTAAAATTTTTCCTCCGAACGAAAAAACGAAGTTTTATGCATCTAAATGCCCTCTCACTAAAGTTTTTATAACAATAACAAAACATCATGATGCAGATAATGACCGATTTTTGTAATTTCTCTTTTGTCTGTAAGAATCTCGATCTTAAAACTTGATCGCTGCTCAATTAACAAGGAAGTAAATTAAGCATTTAAATTTGATATTGCTGTTCTTTGTACATTAATTCTATCATTTTTTTTCAGAAGTTGAGATGCTGTTTTATCTCCAAAAGAGACTTAGGTAAATAATTCTTTCAATCAGGCGTTTTCCGATTTTTCTGGTTCTCAATAAAATTGCTTCTTTGAAATAGTCTTATTCTTTTTCTGACAAAAGCTTCAACAGTTTATAAGTATCTTAGACGGAGTAAAGTAATTCTTTTTATTGTAAAAACAGCTTGCAGTTGATGTCACTAATCTTTTGGTTTGTTCGTATGGTAGGATGGAAGACTAATGGTCTAAAATTTTTCAAACTCAGTCGGAACTGCAATAGCTTCGGATGGCATAATGACAAATGAAAATTATTTAGAGAGAATTTTTAGAGGTGTTCGAACGTCGATTGAATACCAATAATCCGTAGTGGAATATGTGTAAGAATTAAAATACAGTTCTGCAAATTTGATAAATTTCTATTACTTTAACTTGAGAGAATAGTCTGTTGAAAAATAAAAGGTACAAAGCCTCATTTAGTAAGGAAAGGTAATATTTATTAATGTGTTAATATGTCTCAATATTTGCATTAAAAAATAAATAGTTCATGCATTTAAAAAGGCGTTTGTTTTCTTTAAACAAGTCTATATATATATATATATATATATGTGTGTGTGTGTGTGTGTGTGTGTGTGTGTGTGTGTGTAAAAAAGGTTCCGATATGTATGTCACTATATAAAGGACAAATCAGCCGGCGGGTTGGTTGGTTGGTTGGTTGATGGGTTGAAAGTTTTGTTTTACGGCGTATCAACCGTTTTCGAGTCATTCAACACCAAATCAAATTTTAAACAATTCAGTTTAGTATAAGTATAATTTTTGTTTACACACAGATAACTGTCAAAACCGTTCTATTTCAACCAGTTCAGCTTTGCATAAGAACACAGTTTAGTTCTATATGACCTATAGATTGGTCCCTTTCAGGTGTTACCACTCCGGTACAGAGTGGACCTGGGAGAGATGGCAATAAAGGGGTACTCAACATTGCCCAAATCTCCAGCATTACTGAAACCTCACCATTAATTTGTTTAGTGTTATATCTAGGACACTCGTTGGGGGAGTTTTATCTCTCTGCAGAGAAGCAGTCGCTGTATTCTACAGCTCTAGCCGACTGGGTCTCAGCAGGCAGGCAATGTTTAAAATAGGAAAAATATTTCTAGCACTGATTTCACCAAAGAAATAGAATATACTTTGCTTATGGAAGTAGTTGAACTATACTGAATCTAAGCAAATTCCGCGGAATTGAATATTCTAGATGCAGGAAAGTAACGAAATTCACCCAAGAAATTATAAATGTAATTTGAGCAATCAATAAAGACGTACTGGAGATCATCTTTACAAAACTAAAGATTAGGTTATTTTATCGCTTATTCATAAGAAAAAATGGCTCTAAAGTCAAATCAGAAGTAGATTAATTTATCTAGGAGTTTAATTGATTATAAAATCTTTTTTCATTTATCTAGGAGGGAAACGATTCTTTGATAATTTAGGGTTGACATCCGATAAAATTTGCGTGGCATAACAAATATTATCGTCTTCAAAGATCAAAAATAATTCAGAGTTCTATTCGAAGGTGCTGATTTGTGAAAAAAAAAAAAAATTCAGAGACAAGTCTTATAACTTTGGAAGCCTCTATTTTAGCACAAAAACTGACACATTTTCTATGATGAAAAAGCATGGATTATCCATATATATATATATATATATATATATATATATATATATATATATATGGGGAGTAATCAATTGATTTATGTATATAGAGTGTTCACCAATGGGCCGGGACACTGGGGTTCAAACTCAAGTCGAGTCATACCAAAGACTCAAAAAATGGTACTTGATACCTCCTTGCTTAACACTCTGTATTAAAAGGTAAAGATCAAGTGTAAAGTGTGATAATCCAGGGAATAGAGTAGCGCCCATCCCTACATCTTGGTGTAATAGCTATTGAAAAGGGAGCATTCGGGTCGCCCTCATCTACGGTCACCAACTTTATATATATATATATTTATATAAAACGAATGATAAAGAACGAATATATATAGAGATAGACAGACAGTATACACATACACATATGCCGTTTAAATGCACACACACACAAACACTGATCAACAAGATCTTTACGATACCATCGACCTACAAATGCCTCAAGTTGAACAAGAAGCTAGAAGGAAAAGAAAGTGGAACGCCCCTCCACAATTCATAATTGACCCAAAAAGAAAAAAAAATACAAAAATTCACGAAGAAAAGCTGGTCAAGAATATTAAAAAACTATCTTGGGGTGTTGGGTATCACCTACCTTTTCAGCATAATGAGTTGTTCCATCTGCCATATATGGCAGTAGCGGAGATCAGTCTGGGAGTAAGCCTACGAGTCAAACCAGAAGAGCCGTTCCTATTGTTGAAGTATATCATTACTCTATCACTAATCCTATGTTCTTATTACTAACAGTCTCTATCTTGTAAATACTCTTTCCTCTAAATATAACTATTTTCCTCACATATCGTGGTTTGTCTTATTATTACTACTACTTATGTTCACTAACCAGAACACAACAAACACATACACACTCAGAGGCATACATAAATGTATCTATATCTATATCTATATAATAGAGGAAAAATAGACAAAAAACTTTGGTCAAAAATTATTTTATGAATTTGTTAAATCCGACCATTAAAAATTATTAATTTCATAACAACTAAATTTTTGGTTATTTTTAACCAAATTTCACAATGTTATTTATTCCGGGAGGCAAATTGCAACATTCAGCTTGTTGGAACCACTGACAAAAACGAAAAGGGAATTAGTGAGAATCGGAAGTTGACAGATCTGTAGAAGATGCTGCTAATAAAAGAAATTCCCAATCTAAGCTCAATAATCGTTTACTGCATCGCTTCAAAAAATCTGTGGTTGTCACTAAATCACTTTGTGGGTTCGTGTCGAACAAAGTGCAATATAATATGGATAATGCTCAATATCTTGGATAGAGCTATTAGATAATAATAATAATAATAATAATAATAATAATAATAACTAAAGGATTATTAAAAGGCCTGGAAGACTTGGAAATTGGCGGACAGGTAGAGACTATCCAAACGACAGCATTGCTGTCGAGAAGAGAGTTAATGTGTCGCGAAATCAGCGTTTATGTGCCATTTTACTCACACGTAAACTACATTCGACACACACACGATTCATATAAATTTTGGATTGGTTGGAATTAGTTTCTACCAAAAATTATTTTAATCACACGAAAATTTTTGTTTTGAGGCATTTAAAAATGGCGGAAAATCAAACAGTGTTCCAGGCATGACCAGAGTTCTGTCATCAAATCTTTGGTGGGTACACATGTGCAGATTGTGTGAAATCTAAATATAATGTGTGATGTGAACGGAGAAGCACGTCTTAATAAAAAAAATATGTTTACAAATGGGTGAATAACGGGTTTGCCATAACGAGTCTGAATAAAAAAGACAGGGAAACAAAGTGACTATGATAAAGCTGATGTTTCGAGCTCTACGACCAGTAAAAAAGGTCATAATGACAGTATTCTGAGGCATGAAAGGGTTCATCGCTGTTGAAAGTGCTGCTACAAACGTTACTTTCTATTGTCAGCCTCTTTAGTAAATTCTCCTTATCTATTGAATAACCCTCTTATATATATATATATATATATATTTATATAAACATGTTCGGTTAAAGACCACGTGTTATATAATGACTCTTGACATGGGTTTTGGGTTCGTTCCTGATGACCCCGTGTGCTTTGACAAGCAGTCTCGTTGTGATTAGTAAACAGGGGGATGGCAATGCGTCGGGGTAGGCCGGTCAAGCAGGTGTCTAACCGGAAGGGGACCACGTGATAAGAGAACCACGCGGTCAGATTTAGTCCTGTCTGAAGAAAGTCGAGCCAGGGATACGCAGCCGATCACAGGTGTTAGGTCGTCTCTAACGATACGGCTTGCAAAGAGGTGTAAGTGTTGGCACCCCCTGGTGCTAGGGAGAAGATATGGGACAAGAAGATGTCCCCTCTTTGAGTATATGTTTCTCTATCTATATCTCAAACTTACAACAAACTGTGTGCCCACTTCGAGAATAAAATGAGTGATATATTTTTATAAAGAAGTGTGTTTCGTTTCGTTCATTGAAGTTCGTTCATTATCTTTGATTATGTTTTTTGTTGGGTCTATGAGATGTATACAACACACGGATTGTTTCCTTTTAAAAATCTTCAAGTGAAGACGTTCGAGTCTTCTTGTTATTTTTTTATGTCTGGATGGTGAAGAAAGTACCTCATATTATCCTAAGCGCTTTCGACTGTTTCGCTGGTCATCCTCAGGGGTTGTGTTAGGTCGTTCGTTACTGTGAGTTTTATTAATATCTATTATTTTATTAAACAACAACGACAACAGCAACAACCACAACAACAACACTGGAAATTAATATAAATAATGCTCCTCGCAAAAGACAACCTAATGCAACCCCCGAAGATGACTAGCGAAATGGTCGAAAGCGCTTTGGCAAGTATGCTATACTTACGACACCATATAAGAAAATTAACAAGAAGACTTTAATGTCTTCACTTGAAGATTTGAAAAGGAAACAATCAACATTGTTTAAACGAACATGTTTTGCTAAAGACTTGCTGTGTAAGAATACAATATATAAATTTAAGAATTTGAAATTCTCATTATCGAAGAAAATGTTAAAAATATTGGTAAGAATGATTACGTAATAAATCTATAAATAAATATATTCCTAAAATCCATACTCATGACTGATGACAAATTAACAAGTTTATTTACATATTTTACGCACACACACACACACGCACACACACATTCATATATATATATGTGTGTGTGCATGTGTGTGTGTGTGTTAGGATTGCGTTGACATAGACTACAGAGCTTCGTAACAGTCAGATTTTCGCCAATGCGGTCACACACACACACACTCACTCACACACACAATCACAAATACACACACTCACACACACACACACACACACACACACACATATATATATATATATATATTACCCATCCTTACACGCATATATATATATATATACGCATATATATATATATATATACGCATATATATATATATATATATATATATATATATATATATATATATATATGGCGCTGAACAATAATTCGGAGTTTGTTCAACAGAAAATAGATATTAGAGCCGAAAACGGTATAAATTGCTTCATCTGACATCCATGTTTGCAAATCAGGCGGTATTATCGATGAAAAAAATGTCTAAAACTATTTTCCTGTGCAGAAGTATAAAGATATGTGGGCCAATAATGGGAAAAATTCCTGTTTAAGTTTTGAATAATCCAGAGAGAGAGAGAGAGAGAGAGAGAGAGAGAGAGAAAGAGAGAGAGAGAGAGAGGAAGAGATTATTGATATATTAAGAGTGGCAAGAAGATCAACGATATTTATAGACGGCATCATAATTTATTCACACACACACACACACACACACACACAGATATATATATGTATATATATGTATATATATATATATATACACATGTTGTGGTGGTCTGTGTTTTGGGGCATATGTGTGTACATTAGTAAACATATATGATGCCTATTACTCATATTTTTACAAGGAATATGCACATACGCGTACTCACACAAACATGACACACATATATATTATAATAACATAAAGACTTCCATATATAAAACCACACATATTTAGATTAATATATGACCACACACACACACAATATATATATATATATATATATATATATATATATATATATATATATATATATATATATATAATTAATGGAATGTAGACTGCGCATGAATTAAATATATATATATATATATATATATATATATTATTCTTATTATATAATAGCCCTATCCTAGATATTGAGCACCCTCCATATTATATTGCACTTGTGACAACCAACACTCATATATATATATATATATATATATTCGTAAATTGATTTGATGACGGCCATTAACTAAATTCAAGCTTAAAAATGAACAACCCATTCGATTTCTTTACAGTGGTTAATATCTGTTTAGGACTAGCCATACATTTTAGATGAGCTGGTCACAGAAACTCTGTGAGCAGGCATGAAAAAACTAAAATCTTGCTTGTGTATAATATTTTAGCCATTATTCATGCTAAAATGCAACTATGATAATGCTCTCTGTTTTTCCCCATTTTTTTTTCTCTATAACAAATCATCAATCATTTTATTTAGTTTCTTTATTTCATTGCTCAGTCGGCTGGGGCTGTAGAATACACCGACTGCACCTCTGCAGAGGGGTAAGACCCTGCCAATGTGTGTCTTGGATATGATACTAAACACTCTGATGGTGAGGTTCCAGTAATGCAGGCACTTTGGGGAATGCAGAGCACGCTATCATTGCCATTGTTCCCAGGTCCAATCGGGCCCGGCGTGGTAGCACCTGATAAGGCTCTATCCAAATAGAACTAACGGCATGCTTATGCTACACTGAACTGTTTGACTAAACTGAATAGCTAGAAATAGAAATGTTTTTCCCCAATTAAACTGTATTTACATTTAAATTGCGTGCTTATGCTAAACCGAATTGTTTGAAATGAAACTGTATTTGACATTGAAACTGTACTTACAGTAAACTGAATTGTTTGATATAGAACTGTTTTCACAATTAACTGTATGTAAAGAAAATCTGTACTTATATTTAGCCGAATTAGAACTGTTTGACGAAACTGAATAGAAATGTTTTGGCAATTAAACTGTGTATTTATGCTAAACTGAATTGTTTGAAATATAACTAATTATTTGCATAAATATGGATTTGGCGTTAAATAACCCATACATGTTGACATGCCATAAACCCAACCAACCAATAACAACATCTTTATTTGATAGCACATCAACTTTTTTGTGTTATTCAATATCATAGACATCTTTATGAAAGAACAGCTGTGATAGATTTTAGCATTTAGCCGCGAGAATAAGAGTGAACCATACCCATGATACGGATACATAGAATGTTCCTAACATATGTGCATAGAACATAAGAATCTCGAAACACGAAAAACACTTACGACTTCTTAGTTCAGGTACGAAACTTTTTATTACCTTTGAGTTTAAAGGTTCTTCGACATAAGGAGAGAGATACACATTCTTTCTATGATGACTTTTCAATCTGCACCTCCCCAACACGTGTGGCACCCGCCACAAGGCCACTGGCCTGGCTTCGGCAAGCTAGCGAAAGTCAACCGAGGAGGGACTCAACTTAACAAACTGACTTTTTCAAAATCCCCCAAATCCTCCGCGCGCTTCCGTCATTCGCACTCCCTAGCCCCGTTTCCCATCTCGAGTTTCTATTGTGACATCTCTGAGTGACACATCCGCTCCGCGCGAGCGCGCGAACACCTGCGTTAATGTTGCACCTAAGTAACCCATGCACTGAGCCGAAAAGTTTTCAGCCTAACTAAACCCAAAGGCATAAAACGAAATCCCTCGGCCATTATATTACAAGAGGATTCTATACTTTTTAAAAGGGCATTAGCCTGAAAGTAAACGTAATAGAGCGATTGGAGTTCGAATTCGATTACATCGAGGCTGCTGTACAGCGTTCAAAGTGTTACGCAACCATTTACAATTGGAGTGAATTAAATCTTTTTCATTAGATTTTGTTTAATCATAAAAAATATGACTGCAAAATGAAAAATTGTGTTGTTAAAATTAACTGTTTATTCAGATGATGACATGTTTCAACTACAAGCTTCATCAGGTACAACAAAACAATAGAGTTTCTAGTTTTTACCTAAACTAATATTAAAAAATTAGAACCTAAGTAATTTATAATAATCTTTATTTATTACTAATAAATAAGTAGGCGCTTGTGATGTAACGGTTATTGGCGGAGGAAATGGATATAGCAATCCTAGTTCGAATGCTGGACTAGGCGTTTTGTTGTATACCAATGAAGAAATGAAGAAACCATGACACTTTTCTTTATAAAAAAAATTTTATTACTCGAAAGTGTCAAAATGTTGGAAGTGTGAGAGACGCAAAGAGACTAAGACTGACGGAGGACTACTATATTGACACCATATTTTCGTAACCCATTTCTCAACGTGAGGCCCAAAGCGGCATCCGCGTTTGTTTGCTCGTTTCTCTTGACTGACCGAATCTCCTCTGACTGACCGTCTGTTTGTAGATATCTGTGTATATATAATATTCATAACGCTTACGCGTCCCTTCCGGTTCTCCTTCCGGATCTCCTTCCGGCTCTAAACCTACGTGATCTACGTCCGTTGTTCTCTAGTTTACAGATCTGGAACATCCTGTTTACGAAAAGCACATAAATCAACTGCAATATGCAACATTTTTGCATTTCACCAAGCGCTCTTACTTTTGGCAAAGGTATGAATCCAGCTATCCTCTCTCTAGCTATAGGTTAATAGTAGGGGGGACTTGGCTCTTTTAAATTGATGCTGCAACCAGAGTTGGAATAGGAAAACTCAGATTTTAAATCTGTTAAACCCCTCTGTTCCAGCTCGTAGTGAAGCAGTTGGATAAATAGATATACTGATATATAAATCATTTTTGTTCATATTGTTTGATGACGGCCAATTAATAAGACAAAACATTGTAAAAGAACGACGCCGGTGATTTGTTTATAGTGATGAAGGTTTGTGCAGAACTAGCAACACTTGTTAGATAAGTTAAAAGCTGAAAAATAGTAAAACGTTGTGTCATGGATTCTCTGAATATTGTTTCTTACGTTTTGAATTCTGAGTTTTTCTTATTCTTATTCATATATATATATATATATATATATATATATATATATATATATATATATATATATATATATATATATATATCACTCTGGCGAACGAATTTTCGGCTGCCGCTCGAATAATGCAATGCCCTTCGAACGAATTGAGCACTCTGGTATCCGGTAAAGTATGAAAAAAATGTAAACCAACAAACGCTGCTGCTGCTGTTGCTACATAATACCTTATAATTCCCTTGCCGACGTGGTATGCTTGTTGGCCGAGCGGTCTGATACTATGTCTAACGTAAAGTTGGGTGGGTTTCGATTCCAGCTTCAAGCGTCCCACGTGTCTAGCCACACTGTAGAGTTATGATACAACGAAACAGTCTGTCTGTGGATAACAATATATATATATATAGATAGATAGGTGTGTGTGTGTGTGTGTGTGTGTGCGTGTGTTCTTGGCTTTGGCATTAAATGACCCACCTAGATTGGTTGCTTTGTTAGTTGTGTTAAACGGCGTATGTAGCCTTGCATGCTGTTTAAGGCGAAATACATATACATTAAATATATATGACTTATAATTATAATATTCCATTATAATATTATAATATTCCATGTGATAAAATGACCATTGAACTAAGGCAGACGTCAAAGGAAGTGATTATAAGGAAAATAAGTACTTTCTGTATAAAATGAATTATTTTTCATCATAAGGATAGTAACTGCAATATATATATATATATATATATATATATATATATTTTCAAGACTGCTCACAAATATATATATATATATATATATATATATAGGCATGCACATATAGCCAAGTATACACACACATGCACACATACACACAAATATGTATATATATGCACATATACACATAAAGAAGCAAATACACACAGGATATGATATATTAAATATGCCAATTTGTATTATAGAGAGCCCGGTCGGCTGGGGTTGTAGAATACACCGACTACATCTCTGCAGAAGAGTAAGACCCAACGAGTGTCCTGATATGACACCAAGCGACCAGATGGTGAGGTTCCAGGAATACTGGAGCTTTGGGGAATGCAGAGTACTCCTTCATTGGCATTGCTTCCTGGTTCACTCTAGTCCAGAGTCAGACGACCTGATGGGGCCCTACCTTTGGGCCAAATAGAACAGTTTGATATCTAAAGTTAGTCTAAACAAAAAATTATGATAAATTGAATTATTAGAAATAGAACTGTTTAATCTTCTGTGGGCAAACAAATAACTGATATTTAATTGAATTGTTTGTGATACATAGCTGTACTTGGGACCATTTAACTGTGTGCAAACGAATGAGTAATGTTCAACAGAATAGAATTATTTGTATTAAAAAGCAATGCATGTAACCACTTCACAAGGCGCAAAAAATGATTAATATTGAAGAGAATTATAAGTGTTTGATAGCAATGATTGAAACTACTTAACTGTGTAGAAACAATAGCAATTGTAGTGTACAAAAGATTTGTTTTAACTCCTTTAAATATGAAATTACCAGCAAATTAATCTCTTACATATCATGTCTATTTAAAAATGTGCAAACAAATGACCGATATTAGATTGTTACTGTTACATAGCAATACTTGAAACCATTTAACTGTATGCTAAAAAAGACTTACGCTCGTTGAAAAATGTTAAGAAAATGTGTTTACAAATCATATATATTTAATACATATATGTATAAATTGTATTTCGCATTAAATAACCAAACCAAACCGAACCAAACCAAATACACACACACACACACACATACACACACACACGCGCGTGCGCGCGCGCACACACACACACACACATATATATATATATAGATAGATAGATAAAGACTCAGAGAGAGCGAATGCGAGAGAGGTAAACAACCAGAGACAGCGAAAGTGATTTATACAAGAGAGAGAGAGAGAGAGAGAGAGAAAGAGAGAGAGACAGAGAGAGAGACAGAGAGAGTAGGAAAAAACTGATCACATACATCAACAGCAATTTATGAATATAAAGGTGTATCATAAGTTTTTATATGCCAAGTAAAAATTTCTAAGCCTTTTGAGGTTTGTCAATACAAGTCGATGTTTTTTCATTATGGAAGGGTCTGGGTAAGAAAATGTATCTGTTGGCACTCAATACAGACTAAACCAACATTTGATTTTATTGAGATCAGTCATAAAAGAATTATGAACATGGAAGAAAGTGATTTTCGGGACAAAGTTACTAATATCTGTAAATTATTATTACCGTAATCGATATTTGGCAAGAGTTTATTGATAGAAACCAATATCAATTGGTATTGGTGATTTTACGGCTGCTCAACTGACTAAAACGAAGTTAAAGGTAATAAAAATATGTCTAATATGGAATCATGAAAAAATAACGGCTAAAAAAAAGAAAAGAAAAGAAAAGAAAAAGTAAAGCAAAAAGAGGCATTTATTATATACAGATATTCTCACAAACACACACACTCTAAACACAAAATTCATTAATACATTCACATTTATTAGTATATGTGGTTGAACGCAAACCAAAGGTTGACTACAAAATACAAGTCACAATAAAAAATGTATGATAAATAATCTTTAATTTTTTTTAATTTAAAAATTTTGAATTGAAATGAAGATCCGTTTAGTGAATTACTGCTACACAGTTGCTGACTGCGGTGATTGGGGGAAGATATGTCTTTGACTAGCAGTCATACCATCATGAGGCATAATGGTAAACCTCGTGCGTTGTAATTGGAATTTTTTTTTAAATTTAGGATTGCAATTTGGCCGTCTCACTAACTGAATCTCTTCTTAGGGATTATTTCCGCTAGGGATACCTGATGGCAGAAGACTTTGAATGTAGGCTGCAAACAACTAACGGATTGAAAGATTTTATTCGTGAAATTGCAGCAATACCATAGGCAGAGACTTGGTGAATGTTGCAGAACTTCAGGGTTAGGCTTCAGGAGCTAGGGCAAGCACTTGGACGATTTGTCCTTTAAAACAAAGTTGTCACAATAACGAAACAAAATGGGGAATATTGATCTTTGTAAAATTAAATTTTGGATAGGTTCTATTTTCTTTTGGTAGATTAACGTTCCGAACCCGACTGACCATTCTCCCGGACCCTGTATACTAGAGAGATGGTATTTAAACTGCTGCTTAGACGTGTCAGTGCCAATTCTCCATACTTTTTGATCAACTATTTTTGCCAAAACTGAATTGTATAAGTAAAGTTCTATCCTTCTTCAGCAGATCTAGCTCAGTGTAAAATAATTGAGTGGCCGAATCTTTTATTTGGCATAAAGTATAGAAAATTTCAAAAAGATTTAAATCGTTGCACTCAGAAACTGTCGTATTAACTCTTTTTAATTGACAGGCATTGACATTTAAGGTCAGCTTGAAAGCTAGGTCCTCATCTGAGGATAGTAAAATCAGGAGACTAAAATACTAGAAGTTAGAATTTAGATTTTTACTCAGGATGACTTAGCTCAGAAAAGGCTAATTCCCGAACGCAGTAATGTGTAAAAAGACATCTTGAAGTTGATAAAGAATGTGTGCGCACAGAAAATGCCTTCATTATATATATCCCTGCGGAGAAGAGAGAAAGAGCTTGGGTGCGAAAAGAACGACTAACATCAGTAAAGTTTTTTATCTTTCCTAAATTGAAACTTATTCTCAAGCTTAAGAGTGGAATACGTCGATCCCATAATGAGAAATACGCTGGCAAAGCTTCACACGATATCAAAATATGATTTTAGAGATGCATGAACCAGAAGAGAAATTCTCTGGAATAACTGTGTTAAATGCCCAGTGGGATTTTTAAGATAAAATGAAAGGTTCCATTCCTATTTCATTTCTTTCTTGGTGAGAACAACTTCAGTCGCAGGGCTTTCTGAACACACCTTGTATCTTTTAGCTGTTAGTGATTGTGTAAGTTAAGTAATTTTACTCACTTACATGCATTTAGCTCTTTTATACATCGAACCAAGCCTGCAATAAGTTTTCCTAGATATCAGATATTTGAAAAAAGCACAAAGTGAAATAAGTGCTTGTTTCTTTGTTTTTTATCACTGAATTTACTTTTAAGCGAACAGTGGCAATCTTTGCCTGAATTCCATTTTCGTTAGTGCCAACCGTTTCGCCAACTTGCATGTTATTACACTATGAAAAATAAAATTGTAACACTATGTTTATATTTACTCAAGATTAAACGTACCGGTGATATCAGTTTCAGTTTCTTTGTTAAATGGCATATCAACCTTCATGGGTTATTTAATGCCAAAGCCATAGTTTCTGAAGAACAGTAGAGGTACTATTTAATCCATTGCTGAGAGGATACAGATATTCAAACCTTCCCTAAGGATGTTAGTCCAAGAGGGAACGTAATCCTATTTACCAACCCCTCCGCTCGGGCAGGATATGACACAAGGTCAATTTTTAAGCGGAGTTTACAGGTTTGAATACAGAGTTTTCCTTCTCCGAGACTAGTTGCCTCACCAAGGCTGAAGAACCTAGTCTGTCCTACTATTTACCCATAGCTAGAGGGATAACAATTGGATTCATACCTTTCCCAAGGGTAATAGTGCTATGTGAAATGCAATCGATCTTGTCCAGGATTTGAACTCGTGTCGCCGCGTCCATTTCCTGCGACGATAACCATTACACCACGAGAGGGAACGTAATAGGTCGACTGGTGTTCGAATTCGCTTACTACGATATGTCACAGTTCGACACGTTAACCATTACGCCACAGAGACTTTTCCTGTTCAGGTGATATATGTGTAGTGACGTAAATGATCAGATTAACAGATCAACATGTGCATAGATTGTTAGCGTAATGGTTATCGTCATAGTGAATAGAATCAACAACCTGAGACCGAATGCAAGACATCTCTGATTGCGTTTTACCGGGTAAGCCAACCAGCCAAGGAAGAAGAAAACTCTCAATTCATACTTGCTTTACTCAGCTTGAAATTGACCCTGTGTCCCATCCTGTTGATGGAAAAGGGTTTGGTTAAACAAACATACACACTTTCGGATTTTAGAGACTTTTCGGGTGGAATTAAAGTATGTTTATCGTTTTTTTTTTCTTTGTTTTATTCTTTTCTTGATTGCTCTTCTGTAATTTCTCTTTCTTTGTCTTTGTTCTTTTTTGAGTGTACCGTTATTTGCTCATCTTAATATTTTCAATTTTTAAGAAATAACTATCTTATTTTTATAAACGTTTTTCTTATTATGATAGGTTTAGTAGGGTTGAACAAGGTATACTGTATGCCCTGGTTGTCACATTTTGGAGGGCACCAGTAGTTTCATGACAAATAAAATTTCATTCAGAATTCTAAAAAGAATTCTTCCAAAAAACCGGTTTATTTTTAGCCTCCAGCCTGCCGATCCCAGGAATCGGAGGGGTTCGGTAAATGCAAAGATTAGTTTGGTTCAGAAAGTACAACTCCGCCTCCATCCTCACTGTTCAAACTCCTTTAGAACTTGCACAACAAATGGCGCAATGCAATATTTCTAAGATGCACGCCAAAAGATTTATAAGCAGCATGAAAAGGCGTTTGGCAAGTTTCATTCGTGAGAGCAGTTTGATTTTTATTTTTTGTTTAATGATATATCGTTTAATGGCATATCGTTTAATGGTATATTGTTACGTTTTTATGTACAAAGAAAATATGTAAACAAAACTGAAAAGGGATGGACTCGTGGGCGTACTACAAAATGATCATGATTATTTGACACAGACAGAGACATGCATTTAATGACCAGAAACAGAACTGTTTTAACTTTATCAGCATCAGTCAACTGTACGCCCATTATGTATTATGGTGGATCAGAGTCTGTTTCTCTGTGTCACGTGTCTCCGTTCTTCCGGTCCCCACTAATCCCACCGTTCCCAGGAGGCAACTCCTTTTTTATCTCTCAGGTTCCTAACTCATATGAACCTTAGAAGGTTATTCAATACCAAAGCTATCAGGTCAGACGTGATGCTATTTAACCCATAGCTGGGGTCGGGATAAAGGAGTTCATGCCTTTCTCAAGGGTATTAGTTAGAAAGTAAACGTAATCATATTTACCCCCCGCTCGGGCAGGATATGACGCAAAGTCAATTTTTAAGCGCAGTTTAACAGGTTTGAATTCAGATTAGACTAGACTTCTAGACTAGTTGCCTCACCAAGGCTGAAGAACCCAGTCTGTCCTACTATTTACCTATAGCTGGAGGGAGAATATTTGGATTCATACCTTTCCCAAGGGTATTAGTGCTATGTGAAATGCAATCAGCCTGGTCCAGGGTTTGAACTCGAGTCGCCGTGTCCATTTCTTACGACGATAACCATTACACCGAAAGTAAACGTAATAGCGCGTCTGGAGTTCGAAATCGCTTACTCTGATGTCAGAGTTCGCACGTTAACCAGAACCCCACAGACTCTCCCATTATTTCGAATGGTGGCAATAACAATTTTTGACATCTTTGTGCACAACAAACCCAAGAATGAGCAAGTATTTTTTGGGTAATTGTATTTATGTAGAGTATACCAATAAACGTACTGAAACATTCTTCTCTGACAACAATGAAGTTTAATCATCTTCCTTACAAAGTTGCCATTACAATATCAATTACTCTTTGAAAATGTCTTTTTTTTACTGACTAAAGTGTATGACATATATAGGATTTGGTTTGAGTTTTGGCCTAAATC
The DNA here is from genome assembly GCA_963585895.1 of Sepioteuthis lessoniana. Classification (NCBI taxonomy): domain Eukaryota; kingdom Metazoa; phylum Mollusca; class Cephalopoda; order Myopsida; family Loliginidae; genus Sepioteuthis; species Sepioteuthis lessoniana. The sequence continues at coordinate 76,212,112 of OY757919.1, forward strand.
TAAAATTTTCTTTTTCTGAATCAAGTTAATTTTAAATCTAGAACCCCCCCTAAAAATACCCCAACAAAACACGCATACAAAACATGTTTTAAGTATGTGGACGCAAATACCCACGCCGACAGACAAACACATAGAATACACTCTTGTAAAAAGAGAATGAGAGAAACAATATCTGCAGAGACGAAAGTTTGTCACGGACAATTAACTTGAACTGGACATTCACAGACACAAATCCTGTATTAATAAGAACCACAACCCTATCACAGCAGTCTCCACTATAAATACCAAAGGGGACTCTCAAATAAACCATTTCCTTCCTGAAGACGATTTAAAACATCTGAAACACGTGTTGAAGAAGAATAAATAACCCAAAAGCAAATTCACTTGTGGATCTATTCATTTTAAAGTATTTACTTTTTTTCTCTCATTAGACCAACAGAAAAATTATATATATATATGTGTGTATGTGAGTGCATGTGTGTGTGCAGACATTCTAGATACACTTTCCTTGTGTCATGTTTGACGAGCTGTTTTCAGAAACTCTTATTAAAGAAACAAGTTTGCGGAAACTTTTCTACCAATGAAAAAAGAATATAATATTACCGATGATGTAAAGGCCTAGTCCTATTTTTTTTAGATCTTCCTTTTATTCTTATTTCTTGATCCTCAGCATTTGCCTTTACGGTAAACAACGGTTCCTACCTTTTCTTGGTGCAGTAAATTGTAAAGGAACTCTAACCTCATGACCTTAGCTTTGTTTCCTACCATTCAATCCTGACACGCCGCTCGAGTTTCGACTGTAGTTTGAAGACGCACCGACGTGTTTGATGTCTCATTCTACTTTTACGTGGATTGATCGGGAATATTGGATCTTGCAGCCAACGCTTTTGATTTCCTACTTAAGAGAGAGAGAGAGAGAGAGAGAGAGAGATGCATTATTATACTTTTACTTATTTTTCTTCCTTCTTATTCATTTTTCCCTCTTCAAATACAGCTCAGTAAATACAAAAATTTGTCCGGAATTTTTTTAGCTTCCGCTATTGATGTAAAGGTTTTACGGTCAAACAAAATGAATACTTTTTAAATGATAAAATAAAAAAAATGTCTTCGATTTGAAGTAACTTTTTATTTTTTTCCTTTCAAAATCCCTTTTCTTGTTCTAACGCGAAAGTTCGAAGTGTCATTTGTTGTACATGTCAATGACGTGGAGTCGAAATATTTTCATTCCTAATTTTTTAAAATCCATCCTTTATATCTTTGATTTTGCCAAAAGAGCGTTTCGTTGTAGATAGCTGAATTTGCAAAGACAGATTTTAAAGATTTTATGAGCAAGCAACTTAACGCTAGAATACATGATAAACAGCTTAAGTTAATAAAAAAGATAACTGGCTTAAGCATATTTGATTATCTACATTTCTAGTTTTGTGATATAATTAGGGATTCCGGTTGATTATTTTAATAGTGAATTATTTCTCCGCTGGACTTAGTGGTTCACCAAGTCTAGGTCAGGATAGCTGCAGACGTATAAGTTAAACTAGAATTATATCAGTAGAAAATCGGCCGCTGGTTGTGATTGACCGAAAGAAGCTTTTCGAAGAGCTGTGAGAGTGGAAGCGGGTGAGAAAACAGGAAAAGGGAGTGACACGTCAATGTGATTACTGGACAAAAATTTTGGCACCCTTTTATGGGTGAGCTCCATGTAGGTGTGCTACTCCCCTCTCGAAGCTGTGAAAACAGAACCATCAAGCAAGCAAGCACCAGCGAGAAGTACAACAGAAAACGAGAAAGATAATATCAAGGTCTGTGTCTGCTCTCTCTCCCCCTCTCTCTCTCCTCACGATATTTTATTTCTCTCTTTTTACCTAAAGCGTTGAACCCATTTTTCAATGTCTGTTTCTCTCTTTTCGACGATTACTAAGTGGAGTCGTTGTGAATAAACTTTTGTATTAGCGAACCAAGACGGTGTTTTTGTGTTCGTCACTTTTTCTCACGGTGAAGTTACACACAGGGGTTACACTGATATTTAAGCCGTAGTGCTATACTCATAGACTCGTTCGAACCATGGTTGCACAAATGTCTATGAAATGCAGTAACGTTACAAGGGTCTGCTGAGAACTGTGCGTGTGAAATAGTCTATTTGGGGTCGTAGTATTACAAACGTCAATTTGAGAATCGTAGCGTTACAGTTTCATGGTCTTAATCAATAAACATAATATTGTTGACTGAAGAGTAAACTGGAGGATAATTCTGGGGGAGTAGACTCGGAAATTTTTTCATTATTTTAGTCTATGAAATAATGTGTGATTTACACAGTTGATAATAGATTATCAAGAATGAATATCTTTTTTTACCTTGTAATTTGAAAAAGGGATGTATACAACTGAAGAACTTATATAATGAAATGGTGATGACTAGATGTGTAGGTGGTTGTCAAGACATCTAGACAAAGTTTGGACGAGTCAATTCTTGATCAGTATTTTTGTGTGAATCAATGGTTTGAGCAAATATATCGTCAAACATAATTTAAAGACCTAACTTGGTGCGATTTTTTTTTTATTTTCTAAATTGAAAACTTAATTTAAGGTTTGGTTTAATTTCGTTTGGTTTTATGGCATATCAACCATTGTAAGTTATATAATGTTGAATCCATGTTTAAACATATGTATCAAATACATGATTTCTAATTACATTTTGTAAATAAATCAATCATTTGTTTACACACTGTTAAATGTAAAAACAGCTTTATTTCAATTAATTAAGTTCAGAATTAGTAAACAGTTTAAATGTTAAACAGTTCTATTTGACATATAGATAGGGCCCAATCAGGTTCTACCACTCCGGGCCAAAATGAACATGAGAGCGATGGCAATGAAGGGGTACACCACATTCGCCAAAGTTCCAGAACTACTCGAGCCTCACAATCAGATTGTTTAGTGTCATATACCAGGACACTCATTAGGGAGTTTTACCTTCTGCTAAGAAGTAGTCGATATATTCTACTACCACTGCCGACTGGGCCATTAAAGTATGGGTGACGTGCAGCATATCAAACTATACACCACAATGCTGCTGCTTCTATCAAAATAAGAGTTTGGGAGGTGCTTCGATTTATAAAAAACTCACTGGAATGAGCGTAATTGATGTCAATGGGACTATTTTGAAGAAAATTAACGTTTCGTTCATTGTTTTTTTAGTAAATACAGCTTTAGTGATGACACTTTTGAATACACTTCGTACATGCTATGTACAATATACTTTGAAAAACAAAGTGGTTGCTACCAAATAAAGAAATGGATTCTCTGATGAGGCCTGAACAAGACGCAATCATTTCAATTATTAAATAATATTGAGTCTTAGTAAACTATTGCCATTTAACTAATAATGTTGAATAAAATGTACCCATATATGAATACGATAGAATTATGCTTTGGGTTGCATACTTAATAAGATTTTTTAAAAAAACATTTCCCGGATATAACACTTAACTATATCTGGTGGTAAAGCTCAAGTTTGGAAGTTCTGGTTTGGTTGGGTTCGGTTTGGTTTGGTTTTATGGCATATAAATCATTGTAGGTTATTTAGTGCCAAATCCTGTTTATACCTATATATTAGATATATATTTGGTTGGGTTGGGTTATACGGCATATCA
>OY757919.1:76220760-76338260 GCA_963585895.1 Sepioteuthis lessoniana
TTGTGAGAAGCGCGAGATCATCTATGTAGTCTACTTCAATTATATTTTCTGCAAGATATCGTCTACTAAAAGAGCTTTGTGTTAAAAAAAAAGGCTCTAGCCCTTTTTTTTAACACGAAGCCATTTTCTTTTGTTAGATCAATCGGCTTTCGAAGAACGTAGTCTAGGCAGAATATAGACATATATGGTGCTAATATATCTCCTCGCAAAAATCCAGTGACAATGACGAAGAATTCTGTGTCTCAATCAGGTGAGTGAACCATTGCTTTCGTATTTTTGTTGAGTATCATTATATCAGTAATGGTTTCTTTGGAGAGATTATATGCTGGGGCATTTGCCCCATCTTTCATTTGTGGATTGAATCAAATGCTTTGGAGAAATCTACGAACAATCGTGTCACCTCGAGATTGTTTTCATGTATTCCTTCGATGAATTGACAGATCGACAAAATCTGCGAAATTTTGATCGATTTCTCTGAAAACTATTCTGATTTTTCTCATGAAGATAAAATTACTATCGCTAGCTTAGTCTCTAAAGCTTTACTGGAATTTAAAAAAAAGAATATCTAAACTGTAAACATCGTTTGCTTAAATAAAAGATGACAACACTTTTTATATTCTTTTTTGATGTTTTAAATTTATTCAAATGTCAAGTGTTTTTTGATCAACCCTGTATATAGTAGAACACTAGAAAATTTGATTCATACTGTAATGTTTGAAATATTCTATATAATCGAATTCCTGGCTCTGACTCAGGATCGAACGCAGACCAGTAGCATTAGATGATTTTTTTCTTTTAACCTTTTTTTTGGGAAAATATAGTTATGGTCTATTTTTTCTTATAGCACCCGGACACAAAACTTCCCAACGAATCAATATATCTAAAAGAAGAAGATGAGACAAATTTCTCCCTGAAGAAACCATCACAACAAAAGCAAAGTAAAAAAAACAAACAAAAAAAGCCAACAGATAAAAAAAGAAAAGAAAAAAAAAGATTAAATAAGAATAAGATAAATCTGAGAAACCTTTTATATTGTTTTTAAGTAAGAATATCCGTATTGATACCGAAATAATGACTATATCCAGACTTATTATGGATATTTGAATCGTTTGTTATAGAAACAAATGAGACATTATATTATTGGACTCGCCTTTTTTTGTGAAGCTAAATCTGACTGCTGCACGTTGTCGGTTGGATACTGTCGTTGCAGACTGCTATTTAGAAGTATTGCAACAATGTTCACCGATAGCGCATATCCTCTGCCAATGTGAATATTCGTAAACGGAAGATCATACACAAAACCCTATTTTATATCTGTCTGGGCTCACGACAAATTTAGAAATGAGGAAATCGCTACCAGCAAAGATAAAGGCGAACTTGGAGTGATTCACTGATCGAATTACTTATCTTGCAAGCCATTGAAAACTAAGTACTCAAGAAATGCAGCCTTTTGCAAGAGGTAGACAGGTTCAGCCTGTAACTAAACTGTAATGAAAAAATGAATATCAATGAATTACGGTCTTAATAATTTCTTCTCTCTATGCATATATCATTAACTGAATAGGTAAACTGATGAGCGAAAAAAAAAGGAAAAGATAATAAAATAAAAAGCAAACAAAAAAAAAAAAATATAGGCAGCTACCTTATATGATGTAACTTTTCCATTTTCCTGAATTACAGCAGCTATGCGACGGGCAAATGGTATCTACGAGATGTTGGGATATCGGTCTGGGCCCACGACTAATTAAGAAATCCTGAAACCAGAATAAATAGAGATAATAGTGAACAGGGAGTTGTGCACTGATTGAAATACTTATCTTGCAAACTGTTGAAGACTAATTACAGAAAAAAAAAAAAGATTTTGCGAGAGGTAGGCAGATTAAGCCAGTATCTAAACAATAATGGAAACATTAATATCAGAAATAATAGATTATGCTCTGAGCATCTCCATCTTTGTTACTGAATGTCTAAACTGAAGAGCTAAAAACTAAGGACAGCTTGGTAATAATTTGGAGTTCCCCCACTCACTAGAATAACTGCAGTTAACTGAGGTTGTGTGAAGTCTGCGAGGCACTTGAATCGTTGAGTGGGTATATCTATTCACGTGCGCACTTGGGTTGTCTATAACAGAAGTGCGTTTGCTTGGTGTACATATTTACCCAACCAATGGGAAGCATGTGAGTCAAGGTCAATATTTAAGCAGAGTAAAACTGATTTGAATTCAGAATTCTTCTTCGAGATTAGTTGCCTAACCTTGGATAAATAAACTAGTCTGTTCTACAATTTACCCATAGTTGACGAGAATAGGTGGATCGAAACCTTTCATACGACTATCAAAGATATTTGAAATGCAAACAGTTTTGTCCAAGATTTGAGCTCGGCTCACAGATTCCATTCCTACGACGATAACCGTCACGCTAAAATGGATTTAGCTGCAGTGAGTTTAATGAAATCTGGTATTTACTATCTTTAATCTTAGTGGGCATGGAAGCCAGTAAAATATAAAATTAATCAAAACCTCTTCCACGGATGTGACACAAGGTCAGTTATTTAGTGGAGTAAAGCTTGTTTGAATCCAGAGTTTTCTCTCTCCTAAATAGGCTGTTTTATCAAGGGTAAAGAACCCAGTCTCGCCAACTATTTACCCAAAGCTAGTGAGAAGCTATACACATTAGTGCAAAGTGAAATGTAAATAGTCTCATCCAAGATTTGAAATTGGAGCGCCGTTTTCATTTACCCTTACGCTATACGTGCCAACTGTTGTCACTACAAGTCAATAGAATGTTTCTGGAACTAGTTTCGCGTTACTCACGCACGATAACAGGTTGCTTTATTTCACTAGAACAAACCATTACCCACAGGGAATATATGGAACATAAAGAGGTGTGAATGATCTGCTTCAAGATTTGTGAATGTCACACTTGTAAAGACAGCTTTAGTTTTACTAGAGGTCATTGCAAAATCCAGCAGGACACATTATATAGCATTAGAAAATGTAAATCTGTTTAAACCTGAGGAACCACGTCGAGGCTGAAGGTGATAATTTCTTGGATTGCATCATCAACAGTAATAAGATATGGTTTCGACAATATTAGTCGAAATTGAAGGTGAGAAAAAAGTGGGTGGCCTCTAGTAGCGTAGACTTATTTTAAAGTTAGCATGCAGGTTCTGTTTTATCACTTGCAAAAATACATAGAAAAGGATGCGGAAAAAGTATTTTTGTAGCTGAAATTTTGCTCGATTTAATATTCTTGCTCTCTCTGAATCTGTTGTAGTCTTGTGAAAATAAATGGAAAACAGTAGTTTTGATTGGATTAGTCTGATTTTTTGGCATATCAATCGTTGTATATTATTTAATATATATATTATGCATGTACATATATATTAAATATACATGATTTGGTTTGTTTCGGTTTTATGGCATATCAATCATTGTATGCTATTTAATGCCAAATCCTATATATATATATATATATATGGATAAAATATGTATAAAAAATAGATATAAACATATATATATATGTATATATACATGATTTGTAAACACATTTTGTAGATAACATCTTTAAACAAGTCTGAGTTCTTCTTTGTACACTGTTTAATTGGTTTCAAGTTTTGCTGTATAACAGTCACAATTCAAATTCAGTGATTTGCTTGCACACCGTTTGTTCTATTTGACTTTATCAGGTGCGATTACTCTGGGTCATAGTGGATCTGGGAGCAATAGCAATGAAAGAGTACTCCACATTCTCTAAATACCCAAGAAAAACAGTAGTTTGTTTAATCACATATGCAGGACACTCGTGGGAGGGGGTCTTACCCCTCTCCAGGGATGCAGTCAGTGTATTCTATACCCGCAGCAGACTGGACTAACATTACTTTTCAGACGTCCCTCGAGTTTATATATATATATATATATATATATATATATATATACCTTACAACTTCATATGAGTAGGAAGAGACGCAAGATGAAAGTTTAGCATGTTTGAATTCACAGTTTTTCTTCTTTTAGATTGGTTTCTCTAACAAGGTTACAGAGCACAGTCTGCCCGATTACATACCCATAGCTAGAAGGAGAATAGTTGGATTCATACCTTCCTCAAGTTTATTTGCGCTGTGGGAAATACTAACAGCCTAGTTCTGGATTTGAACTCCGTTTACTGTGCTCATTTCCTACAACGATGACAATTAAACCACAAGATATATATATATATATATATATATATATATATATAGGAAGAATATGTAAGTGTTTGAATAAAACTCCGATCTAAAAATTAAGTACATTTTATTTCTTTAACTTAAGTATAAAGTTTATTGAAAAACAGAGGTTACAAAGTCTTGTAAAAAAAGAAAATATTAGAAAGTAAATACTCTTCACTATTTACATTACAAAAATGAAAATTTCATGTATTTCAACGTAGCAGTTTGCTTTGTCGAAATCTAGTTGATATTTTTGTGGGTGAAAAAATCTGTGTGAGTATGCCACTATGTAAGGGAGAAAGTATACTTATACGCTAACATGTAAGCGAATGCCACTCATATATCTTATCAGCCGAGGAAGACTAAAGTGATAGTATTAGCTTGTATAAAAAAGATATTTTCGTTCAATTAACCAATATTGAAATTAAATGCAAACTTGAAGGAAGAGAATGTTAGATTTTCATTAAAAAATAAAGTTGAAAGTTTTGAGATTTACAGAATGACTCTATAAATCATTTATCTTTTTCATTGCTTATTTATAACACTGAGGTCGGCTCGAAATAAGATAAAAAGTTGATTATTCATTTATGATTTTAATTGGTTAAAAATGTATTTTTAACAATTTAGGATGGAGAAGATTTCTTAAACTATTTTGGGTTTTGGTCCTTCAATTTCTGTGCAGCAAGTCACATTATCGTCTGCGAAATCTCAAGGAAATTTTCAAAAGATCTCATAAGCACCAGTTGGTCAATAAATGCAAAATTATAGATACAAAAATTGCAGCTTCGGGAGCCTATTTTTGCACAGAAAATTAACATTTTTTTAAATATAGAAATCAATTAATGTTCTATAAGTATTCCCCCACTGGATCGGTATCGGTACATATCGAAACAAATCAAAAAGTGTTTAATATCTATCAAAATTTTAGAGCAATAAAAATGATTAAATAAATTCTACATGGTATTAGGCTTGTAAATTCTACATATGATTAGGCTTGTATAATTCGCTTATCACTCTGTTTATATAATTACATCTTTCCTTTTTCTTGGTATTCTCGGATGAAAATTCTATCATAAGCCCAGGTTGAATTTTTTAGATGAGATTATTTTTTGTCATAGACTGGTTTGAGTCTGTTTTTTTTTTAAATTTTGGCTTTTGTCAATTTTTTTTTGTTGTTGCCTTGAAATAATCAACAGTCAATTGTAGTAAAATCTATCCATCTTTTCAGCTATTTGTCGTAGATTACCAAAGTATTGAGAATGGCGTTGAATTCGGGGCACATCAATTTTGATATCGCAGGATAAACGTTTGGCTTTGTTTGCTGAGAAACTGTTGAGTTGAAAATGCTGGAGATATTCCAATGTTTCCCTGAGAACGTTTATAGACGAAGGCTGAGATTCAGTGTTGATATTTGAAGATTAAATCGAGCATTCAAATGAGTTATCGTTCTTGTAAATTTTCTCTGAATCGACGCAGTTCATTTTTGTCGAGTTCATTTTTTCAAAGCTTTAGTGAATCAACCCGATTACAATATGTAAGGTATTTTGATTCATTATTTTATAACGCCTTGATAAATTTTACCATATTTTATTTGCAATTGTAAGCGGCTGTTCAGTTTTTTTGGTAGTTTTGTGGAGTTTTCCTGGTTTGCAATGAAGAATGTTTTATGTTGATATGGGTAGTGAAGTTTATATTTGTTCGAGCATTACTTTTTCATTGTTCATTGTTCGATAAGTTAAATAACAATCTAACAAAGAATGTAAAAAAACAACAAAAAACAAAAAAACAAACAAACAAAAACTTCTCTTCTATTTTTCTAAAAACATGGAACTGTTAGTAATGAGATCAATCAAAGTGTTCAGATTCTATTTCGTTTTAATGAAGGGAAATGACTGAAAGGAAGGGATCCCTTTTTTAGGATTTTAATTCATTTTTATAATTAAAAAAAAAAAAAAACGTTCTTAACACCATGCACACACTATTTAAAGCGTTATTGATTGGTTGGTTTAATTTTTAAGTGTCATTTAATGCTGAATCAAGTCATTTGATAGAATTTTTTTTAGTTTGGAATGGTTTTCTTGCATATCAACCATTGTAGGTTATTTAATACCTAATCCATCCACATAAACAGTTCTATTTCAAACAAGTCAGCTGAACATAAGTATAGTCTTGGTTTACACACAGCTGAATGTAAAACAGTTCTATTTCACACAATTCAGTTTAGCATAAGTACACAGTTTGAATACTGAAAACAGTTCTATTACAAACTATTCAGTTTAGTGAAGTTAAATGGTTCCTAGTATTGCTATGTATCACGAACAATTTAATTAAACACCAGTCATTTATTTATTAACAGTTAAATGTAAAAACAGTTCTATTTCAAAGAGTTCAGTTTAGCCTGAGGACACAATTTAGTTCTATTTGACCCATAGATAAGTCTCTATCAAGTATTACCACTTCAGACCAGAGTGAACCTGGGAGTGATGGCAATAAAGGGGTATTTCGCATTTCCAAAAGCTCAGGCTTTACTGGTGCCTCACCATCAGATTGTTACCCCTCTGTAGAGATACAGTCGGTGTATTCTGCAGTTGCAGCCGACTAGGCTAAATTCTTAGCTAAAATCTAGCTTATTTATTGTATGATCCTAACCATATCACCTATATTCGACCACTCTTTATCATAATATAGCAAATTATGCAATATATATATATATATATATATATATATATATATATATATATATATATATATATATATTGGGACAGAGGAATTGGTACAATGTTGAAACAATGTTGGATTTTCTGGGTCACTAGATTTGCAATGTCCTTCAGGAAAAATATTTGTGAAGTTTTTATGACTTTTCCGTTTTGTTAATTTCTTAATGGAGAATAACATTAAATTAACGTATCAAATATATAAATAATGCAAAGAAAAACAATAGAACGATAAAAATGCCTATCTTATCCTCGTCATCAAAGAGGTTGTTTTAATGTCTTCTTTTAAAGTCCGCCCTTGAAGCCATTAAAGAAAATAAACCTCTTGTCGTAAATGATCAGCAAAATGGGATTTAGAATTCTTCTCTTTTCCTATTTCCCCCTTTTCTTCTTTTTTAACCTTTTTCCTTCTACTTCGGTGTTAGGTTTTCTTTTTTCTTTTTTCTAATTTTGCTTTCTTTCTACTTTGAATTCTTTACGTATCATTGATTTCTGTCTTTTTTTCCCCTCTTCACTCGTTTTTTTTTTTTTTTAATTTTTTCTTTTGTTTTTATTCAACTTTTTCTTATTCTTTCTTTCATTTTTTTACTCGTTTCTTTTGTTTGAAAACTTTTCCTTTTTCTTTGAACTTTCATTTTTCTTTTTACACTGTTCTTCTTACTTTTTTAATTGTAATTTTCTTTGTTTTACCTTCTTTTCTTTCTGTTCTTCAAGTTCTTTCTTTTTCTCCTCTTTTTATATTGTTTATTTTTTATTCTTTTTTTTTTTACAAAATTTCTTCCTTTCTTTCTTTCTTTCTTTCTTTCTTTCTTTTTTGCTTTTAATTTCTTTCTTTCTTTCTTTCTTTCTTTCTTTCTTTTTTTTGCTTTTAATTTCTTTCTTTATTCTTTCTTTCTTTCTTTCTTTCTTTTTTGCTTTTAATTTCTTTCTTTCTTTCTTTCTTCCTTTCTTTCTTTCTTTCTTTTTTGCTTTTAATTTCTTTCTTTATTCTTTCTTTCTTTCTTTCTTTCTTTCTTTCTTAAATTACTTTAAAAAAAACTTTCTTTCTTTCTTTTTTTCTTTGTGGAGCTCTTATCTTTCCTTACCTATCCTTTTTTCTTACTTCTTCTATTATTTATTGTTCTTTTTTACTTTATATTCTTTCTCTCTTTACGTTCTGCTTATATCTTGTCATATATATTTGTAGATTTCATTTATGTTTTTTACCCTGTCTTTCTTTCTTTTTTTCTTTCTTTCTTTCTTTCTTTCTTTCTTTCTTTTTTGCTTTTAATTTCTTTCTTTCTTTCTTCCTTTCTTCCTTTCTTTCTTTCTTTCTTTCTTTTTTTTGCTTTTAATTTCTTTCTTTCTTTCTTTCTTTCTTCTTAATATTTAATGTTATTTCTTACTGTGCACAATTTTAACGCACAGTCCTCATTATTGGCTGAAGCTCATTTCTTGCGATAACTTGAATGACACAAGCTGTTAAATTATGATTCACCAATGTTTATCTAGTGTTCGGCCTGAGGATGGGGAAGTGAGATCAATTTAAAACAATCGATGTGTCGACATTTAACTGACCGGAGCAGGGTTGTGCGTCTGGTCTTTGCCGACGACATTTCCCGAGAGAGTTACGCGCTGGGAAAACTTAGCGTCCTTCTAATTGGACTGGGTACTTCTTGTCTCCCTGTGGACGTGACGGTACTCGTTAAGAGGTCATAAAGCAAACTTTCTATAATGGGCAAACGAGTAAAATAATTTCCTACAATGTTCTATACTACTATTAATCCTACTACCACTAATTTTTGATTGGTTATTGCAAATAAGAAGATTTCTACCTGGTCTCTGATTACGGTACTTTGACACTTGTGAGCAAAATTGATTATATTATTACTAAAATTTACAAATGCAATGTCTGATCAAAAGTATAAAGACTAAAACTGTTATATCTAAAAAAAAAAAAAAAAAAAAATTCAAAATTATTTTAGTACCAATAAAACAAAAGTAAAGCTGGCCCAGTCAGCTAGGGCTGTAGAATACACCGATTTTATCTCTGCAGAGGGCTAACACTCCCATAACGAGTGTCCCGGATATGACATTAAACAATCTAATGGTGGAGTAAAGCTGGAGCTTTGGTTAAATCGGAGTACTCTTCATTACCATCGCTCCCTGGTCCATTCTGTCCCGGAGTGGTGGCACTTGATAGGATCTAATCTATTGGTCAAATTGAACTATTTGACATTTAAACTGTGTACGTATGCTGAACTGAATTGTTTGAAATATAACTGTTTTTATATTTAATTGTGTGAAAGCAAAAAACAATGTACTTATGTTAAACTGAATTGTTTGAAATAGAACTGTTTTGACATTTGAAAATATTTAACTCTGTGCAAACAAATGATTAATAGTAAAGACAATTATTCGCATTAGATAGAAATAAGTGAAACCATTTAACTGTGTGCCAAAAAAAATGATCTCAGGCTCGTTTAGAAATGTTATCTACAAAATGTATTAAGAAATCAATTCAATTTATATGTATAGAAAGGATTTGGCATTGAATAACCTACAATGTTTGATATACCATGAAAGCAAACCAAACGAAATCACACCAAAAGAAAAACAAAAATAAGCATATGAAAAAAGGAAAGAAAAGAAAACAAACAAGCAAAAATCCCAAGACCCCCCCCAAAAAAAAAAACTCCTGTTTGGATACCTTTCGAAAAGAACCATTTGAAAACGCTTTTTGTTGAATTTTATTTAACACTTTCTTAGGGCCACCCGAACAACAACCGTACACTATGACTGGGCCCTGCTTAATAACCCGCCCAAGCCAAAACCCTGCTACAGAGTCTGGAAGAAGCCGCTGCGGGCATCGGCCTCCATGTCAATGCGCACAAGACGGAATATATGTGTTTTAATCAAACAGGTGACACTAAACGGTAGCACTCTAAAATTAGTTGACAAGTTCACCTACCGAGGAAGCAGTGTCTCATCAACCGAGACAGACATCAACACCCGACTAGCAAAGGCATGGACAGCTAACGATAATCTTTCGGTCATATGGAAGTCAGACCTGACTGATAAGTGAAGCGCAGTTTCTTCCAAGCAGCGATCGTGTCGATACTGCTATATGAATGCAGCACATGGACGCTAACTAAACGAATGGAGAAAAAGCTTGACGGCAACTACACAAGAAAGTTGGGAGCAATATTGAACAAGTCTTGGAGACAGCACCCAACAAAGCAGCAGCTATACGGCCACCTACCAACGGTCACGAAAACTATCAAAATTAGACGAACCGGGCACGCAGGACACTGCTGGAGAAGTAGGGACGAGCTCATAAGTGATGTACTCCTGGGGACCCCTCACATGGACGAACAAAAGCCGGGCGTCCAGATCGAACCTACATACAGCAGCTCTGTGCCGATACGGGATGTAGCACTGAGGATCTGCCAAAAGCAATGGACGAAAGGGAGGTGAGGCGAGAGAGGGTCAGGAATGTCTGTGCTGATACCACGACATGATGATGATGGTGTATTTAACACAGGAGTTTTTATTGTTTTATTATTATTTACTCATAAGAGTTTTTCACATCAGCGTTAGTTGATGGTCTTTCACTGGAGTTTGAGTGACCATAGGTCTCCTCAAGTCTCTAGGACTCTTCTCAGTATTCTGGCCGTTCTCAATAATGTAGTAGTTTGGATGGTCTCCACTCATCCGTCAACTTCTAAGTCCTCCAGTCTCTTTTGTAATCCTTTAGTTTCTGTTCGAAATGCACCAATTACCATTGGTATAATTGTCACCTGCATGTTCCATAATTTTTTTAATTCTCGAGCAAGGTCGAGATACGAGGTTCATACGATAAGTTTGCAGACTTTTTTCGTATGAGCATTTAAAATTTGCGTTAACTCTTGAAAATTCACTATGTTATTGCTATACATCTTATTAGATAACAGACCAACTTTTATGATTTCAGCTTCAAATGAACAGCTACAGCAGCAATTGGAATACACTCTATTAAAGCCTGATTGTCGTAGCTGGTGAAGTTCAAAAATGCAATCTGACACTTTAGAAGAACGAATATGACTAGACACGACTGGGTCGGCAAGGTGATCAACTATTTAATTATTTACTATACTTGAAACCATTTAACTTTGTGCAAACAGTTGATTAATATTGAATATAATTAGCATTAAATAGCAAGAAGTGAAACAATTTAGCGTCCTGGGTATGACTTTAATCTACATCTCAATTGAGAGGTAATTCCCCCTCAAAAAGAGTGTGCTGGATATATCGCTAAAGCATCTAATGAGATTTCAGTTTGTGTGTTCGGGGAACGTGGTGTACCCTTTCCATACCATTATTCTTTGGTCCACTCTGACTCGGAGTGACGGTACTTTTGAGGATCCTGTTTATGGATGAAATAGAACAGGGTAATATTTTACTAAGGATTATTAAAAAATAAAGTTAGCGACTCTAGTCGAGGGTGACTAGAAGGCTCCCTTTTTTATAGCTACTACACTAAGGTGTTGGGGAGGGTGCTACTCCTCTTCCTTGAACGCTCTACTTTACCCTTGATCCGTACCGCATAATGTTGGAGTGTTAAGCAAGGATGCATCATATACCATTTTTTGAGTCTTTGGTATGACTCGACCAGGGATTGAACCCAGGTCTCCCAGACCATTGGCGAACAATTCTAATTACCATGTGTGAACAAATGATTAGTATTAAATTAGATAAGAATACTTGATAAAAAAGAATTAGTAGTGTTAACAGCAATACTGGAAACCATTGAATTATGTTCAAGTAGAAATATCAGTGTTAAACAGCAATCCTTGAAACAATTTACTGTTTAGAAAAAGTAAATAATAATAGTTTAAAACATTTAACAGTTCAAAAAGAAATATTAGTGTTAAACAGCTATACTTGAAACAATTTATTGTTTTGAAAAAGTAAATAATAATAGTTTAAACCATTTAACAGTTCAAAAAGAAATATTAGTGTTAAACAGCTATACTTGAAACAATTTATTGTTTAGAAAAAGTAGATAATAATAGTTTAAACCATTTAACTGTTCAAATAGAAATATTAGTGTTAAACAGCAATACTTGAAACAATGAACTGTTTAGAAAAAGTAAATAATAATAGTTTAAACCATTTAACTGTTCAAATAGAAATATTAGTGTTAAACCACAATCCTTGAAATAATTTACTGTTTAGAAAAAGTAAATAATAATAGTTTAAACCATTTAACTGTTCAAATAGAAATATTAGTGTTAAACAGCAATACTTGAAACAATGAACTGTTTTGAAACAGTAAATAATTATAGTTTCGACCATTTAACTGTGTAAACAATAAATAGCATGTATTGAAACCATGTAACTGTGTGCTAACAAATGACCTCTTAATTGTTTAAAATTTGTTACGAACACCCGATTTACTTAAAATTATATCATTATGCATACGTATGTTTGTGAAAACAGAATTTGGCATTATATAAAACATAAGGGTTGATATACTATAAAACACAACAAAACCTAACAAAACTAAGCACTCATATATATATATATATATATATATATTGTGTGCAAATTTTTAGTAAAACCTAAGGCATTTTTTTCATTCAATTCTACCAGATTATGGGCGATAATTCCTTATCTTTTTTCTTTTTTCTTCTTATTTATTTTTCTTTTTCTTTTTCCTTTCCTTTGAGATACTCATTATAGTCCACGTCTTTAATAAAACGGGAAACACTAGAACCCCTGCCCTTTTCATCCCCCCTTCATTTCCTTTTTTCTCAAAAACAACTCCCCCTCATATTTCCATCTTTCTCACTAAAATCAATCCACTTCAGTCTGATCAAACATGTGATGAAAATTAATACACTTGATGGCACCTAGCTATGACCATCTACCAGACGGCCACACTTAAAACCAATAATCCCTACCACCATCACTCAAACTTATATCTATTTCTCTCCCTGTTCTTTCCATATATGTCTCCTGTCTTTAGACCCTTTCCCTCTCTTTATACCTTTTTATATTCCTCATTATTTTATCTAGTTTCTCAATTGCTAAAATGGAGAAAGACTTAAAAAATATTTATTCAAGAAGTTCTTCCTTGAATAAAGAACGAAATATTACTACTAAACCCGTTGTAAGTGTTTGATTTGTCCACTTTTCACTTATTTTTATCATCTTGTCAGATTCACCAGTATCTACTTTCTCTCTTTCTCTCTCTCCCTCCCTCTCTCTCACTCTGTATATATATATATATATATATATATATACATATATATATATATTATAACAGTGTTGGTTGTCACTAAATCACTTTGTGGGTTTGTGTCGAACCAAGTGCAATATATATATATATATATATTGAGTCTATGAATATACTTAATAATTCATAGGAATTCAAAGGAAAAATTCATCGAGAATTGTGGCATTAAATTGAGTCATCTAACTCTGTTGTTGTACAAAACAGCTGATGAATTGAGAGCAGCAATTGAAACCAAACCCATCCAAATACCAATTTAAACGATTTGTACAGTTTGCAATTCTATCTGTCTGTATTATCATCCATGACTCAAACAGAACATTACCCAGTCGGCTAAGACTGTAGAATACACTGACTGCATCTCTGCAGAGGGATAAGACCCCCTCCCCAATGAGTGTCCTGGATATGACACTAAACAATCTGATGGAGAGGTTCCAGTAATGCTGGTGCTTTGGAGAATGCAGAGTTCTTCTTCATTGCCATTGCCTCCAGGTCCACTCTTGCCCGGCGTGGTAGCATCTGATAGGGCCCTATGTGTGGGTTAAATAAAACTAACGGCATACTTATGCTAAACTGAATTATTTGACTAAACTGAATAGCTTGAAATAGAAATGTTTTTTACAATTAAACTGTACTACATTTAAACTGCATACGTATGCTAAACTGAATTGTTTGAAATGAAACTGTTTTTTACATTGAAACTGCACTTACACTAAACTTAATTGTTTAATATAGAACAGCTTTGACAGTTTACTGTGTAAACAAAATCTGTACTTACGCTAAACTGAATTAGCTGAATTAGAACTGTTTGAATGAACTGAATAGTTTAAAATAGAAATGTTTTTTACAATTAAACTCAGTACTCATGCTAAACCGAATTGTTTGAAATAGAACTGATTATTTACATAAAAATTGATTTTGCGCTAAATAACCTACAAAGGTTGATATGCCATAAAACCCAACCAACCAATCAAACAGAATAATCTTTAGTTTGAACACCTATGATAATCTACTGATGTTTTCAATTGTTGTATACAGCAAAGAACAATAACAACGCTGATGCATTAAAATATAATCAGCTTCTTTTCTTTTTTTATTAACCGAAACGCTTGTATGGGGAGAGTAAGAAAGAATCGAAGATGGCTGAAATGTACTCACAGAAGGACGATTCTGCCTTTCTGCTTCTGTAATATACTTGTTTAGCTAGCAACAGTGCCGTGTATGAACTTAGCAGATTCAATGCGGTCGCAAGATAACATCAACAAAGTGGGTCACAGGAAAGAGAAGATAAAGGAGGGTGGCGAGAATATAACTTACTGCCTATGGATAGAGTGACAGATATTTCCGTTCGCAGATAAGATCAACAAATTATAGGAAAAAAAACGGAAGTATGTCAGTTCCAATAACCAGCCATAAACAGAAAATAAGTGAAGCAAAGAGGATGTTCATATTTCCGCTCGGAACTTGAGAGCCAATATAAGGTCAGTAATTTGGGACTGAAGGCAGAGATCCGCGGGAGAGATCCGCTGGTCGCTCCAGCGAAGGAAAGGAATCCAGTGGTCGCTCAAACGAAGGGGAAAGGTTCGCTGGTCACTCAAGTAGACCTGTCAGCTCCCCATGTGTGTTCTCCGGCCGTCGCACTACTTCACAAAAAGAGTCTTCGCCAAAGGAAAAAGATATGTGCAAACTCTCTCTGATTGCATTCCAACTACACAAAATCGTTGCCGTCGAAAAATAAAAATATAAATTATATTTTTATATATGTTCGAGTTTTTCGTTGTTTGTCCAGCGGTGCAATATACGACACTTCGTTCTCTTGGGTCATTATCTTCTCTAGTTTATAAAACATTCTGGACGCCTACGCAATTCTTGTTATCACAGTTCCCACGTGAGCATGCCATTTGTCTAGCATGCAAAGCCACGCATTTTACGCGGCACTTTCACTAAGGAAATTCCTGCGGCCGGTTTACATAAGGAAACAGTTGTTCTGCTTGTTGTTTTTCTGCTTCCAGCGTCCGATTTTCTAGCATGCCACTCATGGAATTTTAGCGGCATTTCTGCTGGAGCATATGCGTCCTGTTTAGTTCAGGAAACAGGTCTATTTCGTGTTATGTTACCCTTGAAATTACGCGGCATGTTAAAAGGTGTCTTCAAGTCAATATTTAACAAAATTCCATCTGTTCACATTGTCAGTAGTAAATGAACCAGAACACTCATCAGTTCCAACTCTTTGAATACATAAAAATATTCAATACCAGTCCTTTTTAACTAGGTTCATAGAACTGAAATATCTTTAAAGTCTTTGTATTCATAATGAATCAAAATATCTATTCATTTTTGGGACCCTCTCTCTCTATATATATATATGTATATATATATATATATATATATATATATATATCATCTTCATCAACAATCAAGTTGTGCTGAGAGCACAGAGTCCTTGACTCTCAATCTAAATACATCACTATCATCCATCATTTCGGGTAGTTCCTCTAGACAGCATCCAGAGTCCGCACAGAGCTAAATTATTTGCTTGTCGGCCAAAAGTGGTGTGTTCACATGTAGGAATCCATAAGAGGTCATCATTTATGAATTCTTTCTTATTTCTCCAGCACTACCTCGTATGTTTTGCTTATCTTACTTCCATGATTTTTGGGTTGAGAGGTAAGTGGCCAGATAACTTTTGTTTTCTGAGGGGATGCTTTCAGAATTTGCTCAAAAAAACACATAGCATTCTTGTGTAGTTTCTATTTAGACTTTTCTCTGTACGTTTCGTTAGCGTCTCCTAGGTGCATTCGTACAATCGTACTGACACAGACAAGTTTGGGGGTAATCCCGTTTTATTTTATCAGAGATCAGATTTCCATGTGATCAACAACCTGTCATTAGTCGTCTACGCCTTCACTATGCATATGTTGACATTGCTTACAGTAGATGAGATATTGTAGCCGATGTGTATGAACTGGTCTACTAATTATACTTAAAGAGAAGATGGCTCCTTATTGTTTAAAATACATAAACCTTGATTTCTCTGCGTTCAGGTTTAGGCTAGTACCTCTTACTGCTTGTGTTTAGCTATGCAGCGGTGATTCGGCTTGAGCATGTGTAATTCTGAGAAGCGCTAGATCATGTGTGTGATCTGCGCCTGCCTTTTTAATATGAAAACATTTTTTTTTTATTATTGACGTTAGTAGATCGTAATGTAGGAAGATTATGAATAGATATGGTACTAATGTATCTCCTTCCACAACTCCAGTGACAATGTCAAAGAAGTCTTTTAACATATGTTAGATTTGAAGCTATTTAATTTTCTGGTGTAGTCTTCAGATCTTACAAGGTTTGTAGAGAACCGCAATCTAGACTCTTCTACCAAAGAAAAAATAAGTGCTAATAAGAGAAAGATGCTCTTTGGTGAAATGGGAAATATTATTTATTTCTGTATATTATCGATTTATAGCATGCCGTTGAGTCCAAGGTTTCAAATAAGTATATGCAAAGATAACAGGTTGTTTGTGAAACACATGTAAAAAAATATTTGTAGCTTGGGATATTATGGTCGTATCCCTAACGCTCATTATAGGTTTATGATATTTTTCTTCCTTGACGATCATGGCGGTTTGGATTGGATTTAAGGCCTATAAACTATTGTACAAGGTTCATACGATAGGTATCCAGACTTTTTTTTGTATGGCCATTTAAAATTGTCGTAGGCTCTTGAAAATTCAGTATGTTATTGCTATACATGTTATTAGATAACTGACCAATTTTTATGATTTCAGGTTTTAATGAACAGCTTCAGCAGCAATTGGAATACACCCTACTAAAGCCTGATTGTCACAGCTGGTGAAGTTCAAAAATGCAATCTGACACTTTAGAAAAACGATATCTTATAAAATTTTGTTTTAAACTTGGAAAAAATGCCAGAGAAACGTTTGGAATGCTTCAGATTGCTTTTGGAGCATCTTGCATGAATCAAGCAACAGTTTTTGAGTGGCATAATAGATTAAAGGAAGGCAGGGAGTGTGTGAGGGATGATGAGAGGTGTGAGAGGAGTAAGAAAGTCAATACACCAGAGTTGATTGGCAAAAGGGTTAGGGTTAAGGTTACTATATTGAGGTTTTACGGGAGTTGACCAAGATGGGCATCAAGACAGTTCCTCACCCTCCCTATAGTCCAGACCTTGCTCTCTGTGTCTTTTGGTTATTCCCTAAGCTCAGAGGCTGTCGTTATGAGACAATTGAGCAGATGAAAGAGGCTGTGACGAAGGTCATTGACTCGCTCACACAAGAGGACTTCCATGGGGCCTTCCAGAAGTTGTTGGAACGGTACAACGACTGCATTGCAGCCGGAGGAGATTACTTGGAAGGGGACTAGAGTTTCATGTGTGTACTATCTATAAAAGTGCCCATACGAAAAAAGTCAGTTTTATACCTTTTCGAGTTTTTGCATCAGCCTTAGCCAATGGTTTCTCAATGGAATTTAAATGACAGTAAGTTTCCTGGAGTCTCTTGGACTCTTCTCAATGTTCTGGCCGATCTTAATGTTCTTATTTCCAATTTCTCGTGTTTCTTTACCAATCCTTTCATGACTGTACCGACTATACCGATGACATTGGGTATTACCGTCACTTTTGTTTACTATCATTATGTCTGGTCGACTGGCCGAGATTAGGTGATCCATTTGTATCTCAAAAGTTTATGCGTCTAATTCAGCTTCATGGGTTGGGGGTGGTGTATATACCGCTTGTTCGTATGGCCAAACTTGAATTTCTTGCACAATTCCCAGTGGATCACCACTCCCATCCAGTCGCATCTAGTTTTATACTCCTTCTGTGCTAATATGTAGCATTCACTTATGCGATTAATCGTTTCGTCTCTATTTCCACATAACCTACATTTGCTAATTTGTTGCATCCTATCTATTTTTGCTTTGATATAATTGGTCCTTATGTCGTTGTTTTGTGTTGCTATTCTTAAGGTTTCACTTTCTTAGCCATACCCAAGTTTTCTCGCGAGAGATTTCGCTTGCTTGTCGCTTGAAATGTCCATGCATTGTATTTCTCCCAATTTTTGTTTTGTTATTTTTGTTCCGTTGATCCTCGTGTTGTCTGTTATGTTTCTGGTCACTGTAAGCAGTCTTCCTTGGCGCTTTTTTTTATGTAATCTCCGTGTCATATCGAATATTATCTTCAGTGGCTGGTAAGTCCTCTACCTAAATCTTTTCTTAACACATATTGTCAGTCTATATCATCTCTGAGATGTAAGGCCTTATGCATCGTCATGAGTTATCTTGGTAAATTTATTGAAGTGCTTCCCTCGTCCACTTAAAGAATGGTCCCGAGTATCTCACAAGGCGAACAGCCCAGGTGTTTATCCATTTGATGAGATTTCTGCTAAATAGTTTGGTTTTGGGTTGTTTTCTCTTTCTTCTCTAAAAAAAAAAAATTTTTGTTTTCTCGTTCTTCTCTAAAAAAAATTTTCTTTCATCTATTCTTGTTTGATGGTGTTCGCTTCTAGTATTTCCAAGTGTTTGTAAATTTCCTTTTCCCCGGGGTTCTGATTTTTTTCTTGATTTGGTAGTTCTATTCTTTCCGGCATGTAAAGTTTCCTTCTCCTTTTCAGCATTCCGCAATTTTCGATGGTAAATTCCATCTCCTTTTAATTTTTGGCAAACAGTTTCTTGTCGTCTATGTACATTAGATGATTGATTTTTTTTCTTGCAATTTATAAAGCTTATATCCACCTGAGTTTGTAATTGAAGGGCATCATCTCTATAACAAATAGTTAAGGTGATAGCAAATCTCTCTGGAATGTACCTCTCTGGATTTGTACATTTGCTAACCATTTTTCCTCCTGCTGTCAATTCCACTCTCCAGTTTTCTATGGTTATCTCGATAGACTTTATTACTTCTTCGGATATCTTGTGCATTTTGAATTTATTATCCAGCTATGAGAGATCATATCGTATGCCGTTTTGTTGTCACTAGGCGACATTGCTACATCTATTGGTCACGTTTTACTCTCGTTCAGGATTTGTTGATCAATATATTGTAGCTCTTTTGTTTTTCTGGTTCCTTTGCGGCATCATTTCTGTTCTTTGGGGAACAGTTTTCGGCTTAATAACCAGTCGTAAATCTCCCGAATTAGTATTTTCCACATCATCGATATGCACCTTATAGTTCTATAATTGTTTGAAGATGATTCTTTTTGGAGGGTATTTCTTGATCAGGGGGGGTTCCTTTGGTCATCCATTCGGATATATCTGTTTCTTCTAAGCATTTATTTATTTCGATAGCCAGTCTGTTATGAATGGAAGTGAATGTTTTAAACCAGAATCCATTTATGCCATCATGGGCTGAAGTTTTTGAGTGTTGATCTGAGGGAATCGAGGTGTATTTTCGCCTTAGACCTTTCTTTGAGTATCTGCGACTCGTTTTCCGTGTTGCTAATCCATTCGGATCTTCTGTTCTGATCTCTCTGTTCTCATATTCTGATCCAAAATTGTTTTGATTCCCTCACATTCGGTTGCTGGTATGTCTTTGCACATTCTTCCCTTATTTGCTGGTAGAATTTTTATGTTGTTGTTTTGGAATGTCTTGTTTTGTCTGTATTGTTTGCTCTTGTCTCGGTATCTTTTTAGTCTTCCTTCTTTCGCTTCTACCTTCTGATTTATCTCTTATTATTTATTTTATTTATATGTTATCTGCCTATTTATATCGTCAACACAAATATGAACATATAGCTGTACATCAACATTGTACTTGTACGTGTGTACATCAATATATATTTGTCAAGTATATACATATGATGAATATTTTTCAAATCTTTATCCCCTTGTCATTCTTTGTTTTCTATATACATTTTTATATACATGTCTTGTGCATGTTTATATACAAAATGTACCAGTACAAATACATACGAGTATCTGTGCATACAAATATGTATATGTCACACAATACATCTATCTATCTATCTATCTATCTATCTATCTATCTATCTATCTATCTATCTATCTATCACTAAATAGTGTATGTATATATTCGTACGAATATATTTGAGTATAGTTGTCTGAGGTGAACGAATTGTAGTTGAGCAAAAAAGGTCATGAAACACACACATCTAAATATATTGATAAGACCTCCTTGAATATATATATATATATATATATATATATATATATATATATATATAATGCAATGTTTTTCTTGGCTCATTTCATATATAGTTTGTTAATAATTATTTATTTTTCTGTTAGCAAGTAAACCAGACGTTTATTTTTCTTTAAAGTGTCACAATATATATATATATATATATATATATATATATATATATATATATATATATATATATATATATTCTGATTGTTAGATTTATCTTCTACTTCTACCTTTTATTCATTTCACTTGTCTGTCCGACAGGCGGGAATAAAAACGTTTTCGTCAGGATTGTAAGCCAACGAAGATGAATATGGGAAGAATGAGATTAAAATAGAGTAAGTCTTTGCGATAACGCTAAAAGAAATGAATACGAACAGACAGTGTGCCTTCAAAAATAAAACCAAGAAACGAAAACATAAAGTGAGGGAAAAAAAAAGAAAACTGACAGTAAAACAAAGATAAAGTGAAAAGAAAATGGCTGTTTAATTAGCCTGGGTATTGAGCGGAAGTGACTCCGCATATTGATAAATATGGATGACACTTTGCTTTTACGGTCAGTGGAACACAGAAAAGAAACTTTTTATTACTGGAAGAAAAAATACATAAAAAGTTATGACGAGAAACAACCTAGTAGAAAACCTAAGATACCAGTTATCTGTAGTATATTGATTCCTTTTTTGTATCATACCATAACAAAGCAAAAAAAAAAAAAAAAAAAAGGCATATAATAGCGAGATTTCTTTTTGCGCAATAATGTGAAAATGTCCTTCTCGAATAAATTATTTCCAAATCCATTTTGCCACTAAATAATAGCGTTGGGTTAGTGATCATACTGAACACGTTCTTTGTAATTTCTCAAGGGAGATAATTATCATTGCTAACTTTTGAGTCATTCCCCGATTGTATTCATTTATTGATTCGTAAAAAATAATAACAAATTCTTCACTTAGGATTTGGTTTGATATCAACCTATAAGCTGTCAAAGGTGGTTTTTAGGCTTGTACTTTTAATCAGTATTGTAATCCCTCGTGGGAATA
The DNA here is from genome assembly GCA_963585895.1 of Sepioteuthis lessoniana. Classification (NCBI taxonomy): domain Eukaryota; kingdom Metazoa; phylum Mollusca; class Cephalopoda; order Myopsida; family Loliginidae; genus Sepioteuthis; species Sepioteuthis lessoniana. The sequence goes on from OY757919.1 coordinate 76,242,133, forward strand.
AAGGGCAGGGAATGTCGATCAAAACAGCAGAGACTGTAGTGTTCATTTTCCATAAATACATGTCAAAAATAGGAAATGGAATCGGTGATCTGAGTTCGAATCCTGGACGGAGACGTTTGCACTTCCATTTGTGCTAATGCTCTTGAAAAAGTATGAATCTATCAGTTCCCGCTCCAGCTATAGGAAAATAATAGTGCAGATTGGGTTCTTTAGCCCTGCTAAAGCAACTAGTCTAGGAGAAGAAAAAAATTGATTTAAAACCATTTGTATGTATTTGCCAACCCCTTCGCTCAGGCAGGATTTGACTCAATGTCAGTTTTTTAAACGGAGTTTAACAGGTTCGAATTCGGAGTTTTCCTTCTCCTAAACTGATTGCCTAACTATTTATCCATAGCTGGATGGAGAATAATTGGATTCATACCTTTATCAAGGTGTATTGGTTCATCCAGGATTTGAACTCGTGTCGCCATATGCATTTTCTACGACGATAACCATTACACTACGGACACTTCCTTTTAAAACCACTTGTACTCTACTTTTAAATTAACATTGAGTCCTAACCTACTCTTGGTCAAGGGTTTGGATAAAAATCCATATTAGTAATCCAACGACAGCATAGTATTGATCGAAAAAAAGAGTTTTATTTTAGAGTCTATATATTTCTGGCTGTAATAGCGATGAACTTCTTTTAAAAGTTGGTTTTACCCTCTTACTTCGATCTTTACTCCAAAGATAATCAAAAGTTCTCCTGTAAATTTTGGGAAGTTATCTTCGGAGGATTGTGCAAACAACTTGGGTTCAATCATTCAGAAATCCTAATACAATACAATCAGAAGTTGCTGTAATAAACGGGAAGTTATTAGACTGACAGTCACAATAGTAATTGTAATAAGTGCCTTCTTGAAAGAATATCAATATAATCGTCTCTTCTTGGTGGGCGAGAAATATAACGGAGTTTTAGATGCTGTTTTCACTGTTTTCACTTTATTGGAAATGTTTGTCAGAGAGACAATTTGTTGTTTCTTTGTCAATCTAAGAAAAACTAATTTAAGAAACTCCAAACGCGAGTCAAGAATTGCTCCAGTACTGCAACCTTGTTTGCTCTTATTATTTATTGCAAAAAAGAGTACAAATATGGCACAAGGTCTCAGAATTAGAGCAAAATGGCTGGTCTTCACTATCCTATCTTTAACTTAACAAATTTCATTTTTCTTTATCACGTTATCTGACCGTAAATCTCTTGTTTATGAGCTTGTTTGGGTTAATGGCCTATCAACTTTGTAGGTTATTTAATGCCGAATCCATCTTTATGCAAAAAACAGTTCCATATCAAACAATTCAGCTTAGCATAAGTACACGTTTTCAATTTCAAGCTATTTAGTTTAACCAACCAGTTCTATTTCAAACTATTCAGTTTACTATAAAAATAGTTTTTTTGTTTACACACAGTTAAATGTCAAACAGTTCTGTTTCAAACAATTCGGTCTAGCATGCAAAAACAATTCCATTTCAGTTTAGCATAAGTACGCAGTTTGAATGCCAAAAGAGTCCTATTTCAAGCAATTCATTTCAGGATAAGTGCACAGTTTAGTTCGAGTTGACCCATAGATAGGACCCTATTAGGTGCGACCACTTCGGGCCAGAGTGAAGCTGGGAGCGATGACAATAAGGGGGTACTCCACATTCCCCAAAGATCTAGCATTACGGTAATCTCACCATCAGATTGTTTAGTGTCATATCCGAGACACTTATTGGGGGTGGGATCTTATCCCTCTGCAGAGAAGTAGTCGGTATATTCTACAGCCCGGAGTGATAGGACCTGATAGAGTCCTATTTATGGGTCAAACAGAACTAAACTACGTACTTATGCTAAAGGGAGTTGTTTGAAATGGAACTGTTTTTGTATGCTAAACTGAATGGTTTGAAATAGGATTTTTTTTATATTGAAACTGTACTTACGCTAAACTGAATTGTTTAAAATAGAACCTTTTGACAAAACTGAATTGCTTGAAATAGAAATGTTTTCGACAATTAAACTGTATACTTATGCTAAACTGAATTGATATAGAACTGTTTGTTTGTATAAATTGGATTTGGTATCAAATAACCTACAAAGGTTGATATGCCATATAAAAAAAAGAAATAAATAGATAAACCAACAAACAAACAAACTTTGTACATGTTTCATTGCATCATTATTAGATAGGGCGTGCTGTCACTTAATCCTTTAAAAATTAAATGAAGTATGAGTTAAAATACAGCTGAAAGCAAATGTTCCTATAAAAGGGAGGGAAAAAAAGAGAAAAATATCTGCAGAACAGTGTAGACATCAAAAAAAGTCTTTGTAAAATGAAAAGAATGAGGAAGACGATTCCTCTGCATCGAAGTAGAAAGAATTTGCTTCTATTTAATTATTATCATTATTTTTCCAGTTACATGGTATCAAAAATTCTTAAATAATATCAATGATTTGAATTCATATGCTATTAAGTATTCTATTTTTGTTAGTGGAAGAATGCTTATTGTTCTTTCTTGAAAGAATAATAGATTACATCCATAATAGTATCACACAATGGAATGAATCTTGGATCTGGTATGGCCACATTAGGTAGCGTAATTGAACGGCTCATAGGAAATCAAATAAATAAATGATTAAATAAATAAAGCAGATAGTAATTGCTGAATAAGAAGGCCGAGGCATTTGTTGTTAAAAATGACTAAGGAAAACTGGTGGTCTGAAATCTTATGCGCATGTGCGAGTGGAAATGGATATGGTTCTGCTCCTGACACAACAGGCGAAAGTGAGGGGATGATTTTGAGAGTCGACGACAGGACTCGATAAGGTGACGACGTCAGTAGAAAACGAGGCACAAAGATGCTTGCTACCTAGTTGTAAATAAACCTTTGGTGTATATTTAACAGTGTTTCGCATTTGTCAACTTGTTACCACTGTGAAGTCACAACGTGGGTCTAAAGGCTCTTTAGTACCGCTATAGTACAATTATACAACCCATGAAAATGTCAAATCCAAATCTATATCAATATGGATAAGAGATATGAGTGTCAGGATCGGCCGGTGCTCCTTCGATAGCCATCATGGGTTTTCTGTTCGATATCCAGTGAATATTGGTTGTTTTAATTTAATGAAAATAAAGCAATTAATGACCGATAGCGTGTTTACCTGTAACGAGGAAAATCCTGACAGTACAGATTAATGAGAAAATCTAAACTTCACGTGAACGCTGCGAACGTTTCCCGGAAAAACGGAAAGGATTTAACAAGGGAATCACAGAAATAAATTAGCTCTTAAATCAGCACATCCTCAAAAAGGCAAAAACAAAGCGAAAAATGCAGCCATGGAATTGATTGACTACAATAAAGCATGTGATACTGTTCTGCAAAATTGGATACATAGAATGTCTGAAAATGTAGAAAATATTCGACAAAGTCATAAATTTCATCACGAAAGACTTAAATACTGGAAAGAAGAACTTGCCGTCAAGTGGATTTTTCCATTCCGTGGGAACAAAGAGTGAAACTAAATGAAAGATAAAAGATAGACAAATACTTGGACCTTATCAGAGAAATAAAAATCTATGAAAGTTGGGAGCGACAGTGATACTAGTAGTACTTGGTACACTTGGAACTGTCTCCAAAGGCAAGGAAAAAGACACAGAGAGGTTTGGCATTACATAACCCATGAAGGTTGATATTCCATTTCAAAGAACCCAAATCAAACTAAACAGATAGATACAGAACGCAATGAGTAAATTGTCGTCATTTAAAATTATGAATTACGTACCTACGTTTTGTTTGTTTTAGGTTGTGTCTACTGTGCAGCAAATCAGAGTCAATTGGACACTGTCTGTGAGGAAATCAGCGATATGACACTTATCGTTCCGCCAGAAATTTGGAAACGACATGCTGAAATTATTGGCATTTTTTCCGCAAGATCCAATACAGAGATTCAAGAGTGTCTAGGTGACAATCTGGGGGCTGATCCAAATTCGTATTGATTCAGTTCACATCAGGGCATTTGGAGTGGTTACTAGCAATGGCGACGCTATGCTTCTATTCCTCTTCTCACATAGCCTCAGACTTAACACGAGGGCCTACATCAAGTGCATGGCGGTGCTGGAGCTGATCTGGATCGAAAGGGTAGCAGCTGGATGACCCAACCTCTGGCAACAAGACTCTGCTCCACGCCACAAAAGCAGGATAACTCAGAGTTGGCTGTAAGACATTTTCTGCGACCACATCACCTTTAACATCTGTCCGTCGCACTGTCCCTCAGATTAGCATCCCCTTCATAATGTGTGGGGCACAATTGAGTGAGAGATCGATAAAACTCCGTGCAACAACGAGGATTAACTTAAGGCGGGGATAACAGCACCATTTAAACAAGAAGATCATCGGAAAGGCTTGCAGAAGATTTCGAGGTCGTCTGAAATCACCATTTTCTTCAGTCAAGGTCGACTGAAGAAAATGGTGATTTTTTAAAATACATTTAATCTCTAGTATTTCAAGATATTTTCCTTTGATTTCGGTAAATATATCGAATTAAGTGAAGATGTCAATGTTTTCATTTCTGCGTGATTTCAATGTTTTCATTTTTGCGTGATTTAGTGGACAGTATATTTATCGTTTCCTGTAGATGTTGCTGAGTTTTCCAACATCACTTGGTTGGTACATGTAGACAGACTAGACTTTATTGGTCGGTCGGTTGGTTGGTTCGTTCGTTTTACGACTTATCAACGCTTTCGGGTAATTTAACGCCAAATTAAATTTCGAAGAATTCAGTTTAGTATAAGTATAGTTTTTGTTTACAGTTAAATCTCAAAAAAGTTCTATTTCAAGCAATCCAGTTTAGCATAAGCCCACAGTTTCATTATCAAAACAATTCTATGTAAAACTGTTCAGTTTAGCAAGTGTACACAGTTTCCATGTCAAAAACAGTTCTATTTCAGACAAATCTGTTTAGCATAAGTATACAGTTTATTTTATTTGACCCCTAGATAAAACTCTATCAAGTGCTACCCCTCCGGACCAGAGTGGACATGGGAGCGATGGCAATGAAAAGGTACTCCTCATTCACCAAAGCTGCAGCATTACTGGAGCCTCACCATCAGATTGTTTAGTGTCATATCCAGGACACTCGTTGTGAGGAGTCTAACCCCTCTGCTCAGATGAAGTCGGTCTATTCTGCAGCCCCAACCGACAGGGCCACGGACTAGTGTTATACACACAGGCAAGTTATCGATTGGTAGATAAGTTGGTTGGAAGAAAGGAAGGTGGATATGAACAGGTTTAGAAACATAAGTAGGTAGATTGATATGAACAGAATTAAATAGCTATATAAGTTAGATCGTTATATGAATTAGATAGCCATATAAACGGGCATAATTTGACTTAGGTAAAGATCTCTGAAGGAGAAAGATTAATTAGCTGAGAGAGTGAAATTTTACTATTATAAAAATATAAAGAAAAAGGAAATATAAAAAAAATGTTTGTTTTGTTTTTTATGTTTTGTGGAACGTTTGCTGCGATGCCTTTTTAACTGAACGGGCGACATCATTTTGCTGCAAAACATTGGCGCCATTAAGCTCAACGCTTCTCTATAACTTTTCCAGTCAATCTGGAACTCTCAAACAAGAAGCGTTTAAAATCTCAGTCAGATCCTCCTCAACGGACACGACCTTATGTTTGGCCTGCTGTCATTTCCTTGCTTATGGATTAGTGGAGTGGATTAGTGGAGATTTACAAAGCCGACCAGAACAGTGGGATGTTTACCCTATACCCTCGCATCAAATGATATGCTGTCAACATGTTTTCGAAAGTAATTACCGCGGTTTCTCTTCTATTTCAGCCATTTTGTCACCTTTTGGCAGGGCGTTTTGTTTAATTCTTCTGGTTTAAGAGAGAGAGAGAGAGAGAGAGAGAGAGAAAGAGAAAGAGAGAGAGAGAGTGTGTGTGTGTGGTTTAAGAGAGAGAGAGAGAGAGAGAGAGAAAGAGAAAGAGAGAGAGAGAGTGTGTGTGTGTGTGTGTGTGTGTGTGTGGTTTAAGAGAGAGAGAGAGAGAGAGAGAGTGAGAAGAACGTAGAAGTAGAAAGAAAAGAGGAGAGATTACTAATAAAGAAAAAGAACAGAAAACTAAAAGAGAACGCGTCAGAAATATACAGGTTACATAAAAAGTCAAAAGAAGGTCTTACAATTTAGTATTTTTCAAATTTTTGAATTTTTTTTTTTTTTGCAATTTGCTTTTACAATTTTTTTCTTTTTTTTAATCATTTATTTGTTCCTGTATTTTGTATGTTTGCGGTATATTTCTATCAGTTTTGTCAATTTTTTTTATTCATTTTGCATCAATTTTCGACCGGTCAACTCATTTTTCTGCTATATTGTTCTGTAGCGGGGGGGGGGGTCCGTAATAACATTACGATCTGAGTATAACTATAAAAACAAGTAACAAAACAATCGTGCTTTAAAAAAACCCCAAAATAAACAAAGTTATTGTTATTCATTTTCAATCCTTTTTTTTAAATAACTTTTAGCAAATGATTTGTTGGGTAGAATATGCAAATTAGAAATTCAACTTCAACCAGACAATGTGGCTACCTTTGACGACATATATGGCAGTCGGAAGAAGCGGTTTTTTTTGCAATACAGTTTTATTTTGAACACGAATTCTAACAGGCATACATACATATATATATATATATATATATATATATATATATATATATATATATATATATAGATAGATAGAGAGAGAGAGAACAAAATAGAGAGAGAGAGAGAGAGAGAGAGAGGTCCCCCAGAACATGCATGCTACTTTTGATGTCATAAATTTATGAGGGTTATAGTGTGGTGTAGATTATTAGTGTGCAATTGAACTATTCTTTTTGAAAATATAGTCTCCGATCTATCTATCTATCTATCTATCTACTTTTAAGAAGAGTTTAACTGGTTTGAAATCAGAGTTTTCTTCTCCTTGACCATATCAAGGTTAAAGAGCACACGCTGCCCTAATATTCATTTATAACTTAATGGCGAATAATCAGTTGTATACCCTTCCCAAACTTATTAGTGGTATGTGAAAGGCAGAGTCTCGTCCAGGATTTGAGCTCAGTTCACCGTCCCCACTTTGTACGACGGTATCACTTTTATACCATGAATGCCTCCACTATATATATATATATATATATATATATATATATATATATATATATATATATATATATATATAAGAATTGAATTGTGACAAAAAAATCTGAGATCTACAAAGGAACCAAGGAAATAACCATATGCAAACAGACATTAACAAGAGAAAAAAACGGCTCTTATATAGATCTGTCAAAAGATGATGGTAAAGTAGAAAGAGTATATTTCCTTTTTGGATAGAGGCAAAATCGACTCTAAAAGCCCAAGAATAATGCGCAGGGAGTCACCTTCCTTTTAAAAGTGTCAAGGACTGGAAGCATTACATTACTCTGACAGGGGGGTGTCCTCGTGGTGTAATGGTTAAAGCAATGGACTGCGGAATCGTAGTACGTGAGTTCGTACTCCAGTCGCGCTATTACGTTCACTTTCGGGCAAATACTCTTGGGAAAGGTATGTACCCCCTTATCCCCCCATCTATGCGTTAAATAGTACCATTACTGTTCCTCAAGTAGAATGGCTTTGGCATTAAATAACCTAAAAAGAGTTGATATGCCATTAAACAAAGAAACCAAACCAAACCAATTACTCTGACAGTCAAAAGGGGACGCCATTCCTTGAAATAATCATTGTTTCAAAATATTTCTGCTGACTCTCAAGAAATCGATCAGTTTGATATCCATTGTATTTTGCATATTGACAGACATGATTTCTTTCTTTTCTCTTTTTTTATGCCCAATCATTTGGGTTTTGAATACGTTGCCTGTCTCTTTTGTATACCCTCTAGAAATAGGTGTCTTGGATATAACACTAAAATGCATCTGATGATGTAGCTCCAGTTTTAGAAGTCTGAAGAATATGGAATCACTCGTACATTGCCATTATTCCCTGGTCCACTCTGGCTGTGGGTGTTAGTAACGGTTAGGGCCCCATCAATGGGTTAAAAAAATCTCTCTCTATATATAAGCATATATTTAGACTACTACAACTACTACTACTTAGGTAGTCTCCGTGGCATAATGGATAATGCGCTGAATTGCGATATCGTAGTAATCCAGTTCGAACTGCAGTTACGCATGAACCCTTTATTCCCTTGGCATGAGTTAAATAGTACTAACGCTGTTCTTCTACAATGATAGCTTCGGCATTAAATAACCAAGGAAGGTTGAGATGCCATAAAAACAACCTAACCTAACCTAACCTGACTCTATTACTCCTTGCAAGTTTTTCATAATTGCATTAGCTGGTGGTCTTTCACTGGAGGTTGAGCGACAGCAAGTCTCCCCAGGCCTCCAGAAGTTTTCTAAGAATTCTAATTGATCTTAATAGCTGTAGTCTGGATAGTCTCGATTCTTCCTCTGATTTATATATTTTTTCTAAGCCTTGCCGAACAGTTCCAAGTGTACCAACTACAATTGGTATCACCGTCACTTTCATGTTCCATAGCTTTTTTCAGCTCTCTGGCAAGATCTAAGTATTTGTTTATCTTTTCGCTTTCTTTTATTTCGACACCGCAGATGCAACAAACCTCTTGCACAATTGTTAGTGGATCACCTTTCGGTTCCGTGTGTACTTCTTTTTTGTACGCTTTTTGTGTTCGTTTTCTGCAATTGATTATTATGTGATTAACCCTTTCATATGCACATAACTTACTATTCTGTTAGTGTCATCAATTTTAGATTTAATATAATTGATCCTTATGGCGTTGTTTTGTTCTGCTATTAAAAGGGATTCATCTTTTACTCCCTATAATCTACACTTGCTATCCTGTTGCGGATTATGGATTTCGTTTTCATATAATTGGCGTTTATAGCATAATTTTGCGTTGATATTAAGAGAGGTTTAGTTTCTTCCTTAGGCTTTTCTTAGTCATGTCCATGTCTTCTCGTATACAACCCCACTCCCCTTAGTTTAATTCACTCATTAAAGCTTTTCACATCAGCGTTAGCCGATGCTTTTTCACTGGAGTCTGAGTGACAGCAAGTCTCCTCAAGTCTCCAGGACTCTTCTTAGTATTCTGGCTGTTCTCAACAATGCTGTCGTTGCGATGGTCTCCACTCGTCCGCCAACTTCCAAGTCCTCCAGTCCCTTTAGTAATCCTTTAGTTACTTTTCCAAACGCACCAATTACAATTGGTATAATTGTCACCTGAATGTTCCACAGTTTTTTCAATTCCCTAGCAAGGTCGAGGTATTTATCCTTCTTTTCACATTCTTTCAGTTTTATTCTGTGGTCAGCCGGGACAGCAAAGTCGACTATTTTGCAAGTTCTCTTTTTTTTGCTGATTATTATTATTATTATTATTATTATTATTATTATTTCACCCATACGCATAAAAGATTGTCCAATGGAAATACAAAGAGCTTACAAATTTGAACATCTTATCTGGGCATTTTTCGACTCTAAATTTGTATAAAGGCTCTGTAATACAAGGTGTTTTTGGAGCAAAAACATTTATGCAAGTATTTATACGGAAGGCACGAGATAAATTTACAAAGAAGAAGAAGAAGAAGAAGAAGAAGATATATATATATATATATATATATATATATATATATATATAGAGAGAGAGAGAGAGAGAGAGAGAACTTATAATCATATTACCATATTTGAAAAGTGGACGGATACAGTATTCTGAGAGAGGAAGTAATTTTGTTGAAGGAAAATAATGCGTCAATTAAAAATCAAAGCTAAATATTACTTGTTCAGTCGGATGAGGCTGTAGAATACACCGACTGTTTCTCTGCAGAGGGGTAAGACTCCCCCCCTAACGAGTGTCTTGGATATGACACTAAACAATTTGATGGTTAGGTTCCAGTAATGCTGGAGCTTTAGGGAATGCGGAGAACTCCTGCATTGCCATCGCTCCCAGGTTCACTCTGGCCCGGAGTGATAGTACCTGATAAAAGTACAATCTATGGGTAAAATAGAACTAAACCGTGGTTTGAGTTTACTGTTTTTTGCATTTAAACAGCGTATTCATGCTAAATTGAATTGCTTAAAATAGAATAGTTTTGACATTTAAACTAATTATTTATGCTGAACTGTTCGAAATAAGAACTGTTTTGACATCTAAGCTGTTTACTTATGTTAAACTAAATTATCTGAAATAAAACTGTTTTGATATTAACTGTGTGTATTGCCCATTCGGCTGGGGCTGTAGAATATACCGACTGTAACTCTGCAGAGGAGTAAGAACACCTTCAATGAGTGTCCTGGATGTGACACTAAACGATCTGACAGTGAGGTTCCAGTGATGCTGGAGGTTTGTGGAATGCAGAGAACCTCTTCATTGCAATTGCTCCCGGGTCTACTCGGGCCCGGAATGGTAGTACCTATCAGGTACTTTCACTATAATCTTTTCTATGGGTTAAGTACACCTAACTGCATATTTATCCTAAACTGAATTGTTTGAATTAGAACTGTCTGACTAAACTGAATAGCTTGGTAAAGAAATGTTTTATACAATTAAACTGTACTTATATCTAAACTGCGTGCTAATGCTAAACTGAATTGTTTGAAATGGATCTTTTTTGACATTGAAACTGTCCTTACACTAAACTGAATTGTTTAATATAGAACTATTTTGAGACTAAACTGTGTGTAAACAAAATCTGTTCTTATAATAAACTGAATTAGCTGAATTAGAACTGTTTGACTAAACTGAATAGCTTAAAATATAAATATATTAGACAATTAAACTGTGTACTCATGCTAAAACCGAATTGTTTGAAATAGAACTGACTATTTGCATAACAATGTATTTGGTGTTAAATAACCAATAAAGGTTGATTTGCCATAAAACCCAATCAAACAACCAACTAAATATTAGATATGCTAAAGAGGATGAACATTATGAATTATTTCTTTAATCATTGTACATCCTCCACCTGCTCCTCTTCCACTCCTCCTTTGAAGTAATCGAGTTCCCAACGTTGGTCGCGCTATTTCGTTCACTTTCGGACGGATATTCTTGGGTATAGTAGTGGAAGAATATTATTCGGGGATGTTTCGATGAAGTAACACCGCCGACATATTTGCACGCACACATATACGTGCTATTCAAATATGGCCTCATAGTACGCACATAAAAGATATACGAGCGGTGACCATACCGTAGTATGGCAGTGGTACTTGTTGATGTTCAAAGTCCAGGTACCAAGTAGCCGCCACGCCATATGCACCCCCAACGCCCCATTCCGACCTTAATTGATACTGCCTACCTCAGCCAACCCAACATTTGGAAAAGAATGAACCCTCTTTTCCTCTCAGCTGTTGGTTAGATAGTATCACTGCAGTTTTACGACAAGCATGAGTTTTAGCATCAGATAACCCACGAAGTTTTTAATATACCATTGAACCAAATATTCTTCATGCATCTTTGATTGCAAATATAAAAGTGGTTGAGATATTCTCAAAGACGAGTTGTTTATTCTTTACAAGTTTCTGTCACAATTTCTTTTTAAGGAACTGTCCACCTTCCTTTCAACTCTCTTTTCGATATCCAGGTTCGGGACAGACATCCGACGAGTAATAACGGCAATGAATAAATATTAAATTCACGTTGCTATTTTAAGTCAGTTACCGTGAATGTCCATATCCAAAAATATATTAATATATCATTTCGGGGATTACTAATATCATGCTTACAAGGTGACGAGTAAGAATATAGAAATGACTAACGAAGGGGTCCGAATTTTTAGCTGCTACTCCAAACAACAGATTATGCATAACTGATACATTTATAAGGATGAAATTTAGACATAACGCGAAAAAGAAAGAGTTACGATTTGTTTAGATCAAAGGTTGGCCTACATAAAGGCTTGACTTATATATGAATATATTCGGTAATCATTACACGAATACATGGAGGTGGGACAACGGGATTTATTATGTGATTGTAGTGTACGGTAAGGTTTCTTTGTTTAATGGCATATCAACTTTCATGGGTAATTTTTTGCCGACGCCATCGTTGAAGAAAATAGTAGTAGTAGTACTATGTTAAATAGTACTACTACTATTTTTCTATAACTGGGAGGATAAAGGGGTTTATACTTTTTTTCCAAGGGCATTAGTCCAAAAGTGAACGACGATGCTTATCTCGATGCTGCAGTCCAGCATGTCAGCTGCTATACCACTGCGACTCCCCCCACCTAAAATTATGGGATTAAATGATTTCTCTAAGATTATTCCTGTTTACACCAAATACAGTTACGTTTTAATTGGAAGATGATGCCGTATTTTATTGCGCATTGTAATGAAAAATTTGGAAAAAGTTGGAGGTGCCCGTGGTGTAATGGTTATCGTCGTTGGAAATGGACACAGCAACTCGAGTTCAAATCCTGGACGAGACTTATTGCATTTCAGATAGCATTAATACACTTGGGAAAGGTATGAATCCAATTATTCTCTCTCCAGCAATGGGTAAATAGTAGGACAAACTATGTTCTTCAGCCTTGGTAAGGCAACTAATCTAGGTGAAGGAAAACTCTGAATTCAAACCTGTTAAACTCCGCTTAAAAATTGACCTTGTGTCATGTCCTGCCCGAGCGGAGGGGTTGGTAAATAGGATTGTAACGAAAAATTAGACATTATTTTCGAAACAATTCGATAATTTCAATGCATGAAACTGATAGTCATGAGACTGACAAGAGGAAATGAGAAAATGTTTATTTCATCGTCTGAAGAGGATTGGAATGTCCAAAACTTGTGTCGTAAAATATATACACATATATGAAATAATGATAAAGAAGCCTTTAATATAAACTTTGAAATCCATTGCAGACTACTGTTCATTTTAAAATATTTACTAATATAAACAAAATACAAGAAAAGTTAATTATCGAACTTAACAAAAAAAAAAAAAAAGAAAAAGAAAAAAGAAAATAAATAAAAAAGTTAAATTACCATAATTCCAACCGACAGTAAAATTAGAAAAATAAAAATAAATAAAATAAATAAGCAAATAAAAAAACGGAAGTTTAAAAAAACGAGGAGATAACACTTCACTCCTCTTCCCCCCCCCCGGTGTCTATTCTGATTTATTTTATCCATAAAATCTGAAGAAGTTCTGCTATATTTTTCTTTGTGTTTTTGGTTTACATCAGAAACACAAAACAGGATGGAAATAAATTTATAATCCTAAAGTAACCTGTTTTTGTGTTTTTCTTTAAAGAAAGTATATATATATATATATATGATTTTTTTGTTGTATTTCCAAAGAGAAAGGAATATCTTAAAATGAGTTGGTCCATGAGGAGACTTGTATTTTTTAGGATTTATTTATTTCGTTCTTACGTACGCGTATGTTTCCAGCTTGTTGCTTTTGTCAGAGAACATATATGGCACAAGGCCTTGTTAATGGGGTAGTCAATGAAACTTGAACTCACTCCTGTTTGTAGTTTGAATGGTTTTCATTGGATATGGGTTTATATTGAGGTCACTCCTCTTTTCCTTAGAGTATGTTTACCTTAGTCTGCTGTATCCCTTGTTGGACTTTGATATTTGATATGTTTTTGTCATTGTGTGTGTGTGTGTGTATGTGTGTGTGTGTGTGTGTGTTGGAGTGCTTTAAGATTTCGCTTACAGTTAGTTTTTCTCTCAAGTAAAACACAAAAGATCTAATCCATTATAAATTTATCTCAGCACTCTTTGAAGATTGTTTCTTCAGTTGATAAATAATTATGATGAAGTTTTTACTCTTCAAAGATACTTGAAATAAATTTATAATGGATTAAATCTGTTGATTTTTAATTGATATTAATGATATAATTTGCTCTTTTTTTTCAAATATACTCTTATATATTAATAGCCATACCAGTGAACACTCAATTAGAATATATTGATATTTAGTATGGATTGTTTCCTTTAATGTCTATTCCTAAACGTAATTATATATATATATAGTAAAGTTTTTGACCGTTGTAGAGGGTGATCCAAAGGGTCGCTTTTCGATAGCTACTACACCAAGGTGTAGTTGAAGGCGGTACTCCTTTCCCTGGATTGCTCCTCGATCCGTACCTTATAATGCTGTGTGTTAAGCAAGGAGGCATCAAGGAACCATTTTTTGAGTTTTGACATGACTCGACCAGAGATTAAACCTAGATCTCCCGGGCCATTGGCGAACCCTCTAACTAAACAGCTAATGTACGGCCATTTGCTTTCTATCTCAAACTTTTGAACTAATACGTACAAGATATGTGGGATATTGCTGGGGAAGCAAGAAGGAATCATAAGTTATGGTTGCGCCAGTGTTGTTCGATTTACATTAGCTGTGTGCGGACACTGGATGTAATTTGGAAGACCTGTCAAGAACTATGAATGATTGAGGCAGATGTAGAGAGAGAGAGAGAGAGAGAGAGAGAGAGAGTCAGGAAAATGCGGGCTGACAGTATAACTTGATGATATATATATTGTCATCCAAGGACAGAGGGTTTCGTTGTATCACAATTCATCAGTGTGGCTTTACAAGTTGGGATCGAAACCTGACCATGTTTATGTCAACCTGATCACATAACCTCACAGCCATCAACAGCCTCAGCGTAAGATAGTGAATTTAACATATATGTATTAATTTTTCTTTCGTTTACATTTACGCAATCGTCGACTGGAATTCTCGATTCGTTAAAAGAGCTTTGGATTATGTAAGTGGCAACCGTTAATTCCTTCGCGAGAGTGCTCAACCCAGGCGGTGGGGAATATATATATATATATATATATATATATATATATATATATATTATGTGGTGCTTCGTGCACGGAGTTCTCTGACTCTTTCTTGCTATCCGTCCCAGTTATCAAATGATCTTGGAAGGTCCCCAAGACTTGCCTCCAGCCTTCGTTCAAAGCTAATGTATATAAGCTCTTGCTGGTCGACCAACTCTGGTACATCCATGTGTTTGAGTACATTAGAGAACGTCGCTTGTGTTCGTTCTTACTTTTTCAGCAATGCCCAGTGATAATGTTAAAAATAACTATAGCGATATATTCCTATTTGTCCTACCTCTTTTTCATCTCATTATATATGCACACACACACACACACACACACACACACACACACACATATATATATATATATATATATATATATATATATATATATATATATATATATATTGTAAAACTGTAAGCATTAAGTGATAAAGACAAGCGGAAAAAGTCAGGCAGGCAAACTGACCTTATTGCACTTGGCTTTTAGCAACGTTTCTTGTTGCTTCGAGGCCTCTCATAACTATTACTGCTTTTCCTATTAAACTCTTGAAAGATGAGCGGAACCCCAAACCTTCTTTCGACCTAAGTATTATATATTTTTCTTTTCACTTTACCGCTTCTTATAAGCATCATATTTTTTTTCTAAACTGCTTTTTAAGACTAGTTTTTTTACCTTTTTTTTAAATTTCTTTCACCGCTATCTTTTCGTCCCTCCTGAATATTGGCGATATTTTATTCCTATTTAGAAGACATTAGTCATTTTTTTTCTGTTTTCTGCTTAACATGATTTTTTTTCTCCATAAACGCAAAGAAGTGTATCACTCCATCACTTTTTAGCCTCTTATTTTTATACGAGAATTTCAAGAAGAAAATTGTTAGTAATTTTCTTAGCGAGCGCTAATACACACACACACACACACACACACACACACACACACACACACACACACACACATACATACATATATATATATATATATATATATATATATATATATATATATATATAAGAAGAGGCTAAGTTTAAAACTGACAGGTTTCCCTGGTGGTCTAGCGTCATCAGAATACAAAGGAATTTATTACCAAAAGTGAATTTCGCACTGCTAGAAAGAACAGCGTATTTATTTATGAGGTCGATATGTTTTATTTGAGCTAAAACTATTACTGAGTTGATGAATTTAATTATTTTTCTTTTTATAATATTAGATTTTAAAAAAAGAGATTACAAAGATTAAAAAGATTAAGACTAAGAAATTCATGAAGCATTCGTATGTTCTATAGGATTTATTAAGCTTCTCTCTGTTCTAAAATTTCTTTTGTGTAAAGAAATTTATTTGCATTCTAATTATGGTAGACAAGAAGTGAAACATGTTAAGATGATATTTTGATTTTTTTTCACTTTCAATCTGTTGGGACTACAATAACCCAAATGGTTAAAACGGGTTTTTAACTGCATACACTGATTTCCATATTGTCACCACCATTGATAATTTGTTTTCCCCAACCATGTCTAAGAGCCTGAATGTAGTAATAATGAGAACCGTTCTCTGAAAATAATGCTTTCAAATTTATTATGCAATGCCACAACATTAGTGTTATGGGGACATATCCTCCATACCCCAAAGACAACATCACCTGCAGAGACTATATTTCCGAGAAAGATACGACCAGTTTTTGAAAAAACTGCTGCCAAAGCAAGCAAGTCTGGGTAGGACCACGACTGTTCCCACAAAAAGATATAATCCAGGAGACAAGGTTTTCTTCAAAGCCTACAGTAACAACACATCTTCTTGGGAACTGGGAACAATCGAAGAAATAATTAGAAACACGACATACATCATTCTGGGCCCTACCGCCAGACATAAAAGACACCTGAACCAAATCAGGAGGCGACGGCTGGATGACCCTGGCCGTACACCCCAAGACGAGGAAGAAGCTATCGATACGTTGTACGATACGTTTGATATCGAACCTCCACAAGCAGCCATAGAACAGCGTCGATCGGGAAGGAAGAGGAAATTTACCGAACCTTTGACCATTGACTTCCAAAAAAGGAGATATTGACACCTTTTTTTAACGGAACAAAAAAGCTTGGGAGGGGGGTGTTATGGGGACATATCCTACCATACCCCAAAGATGAACTCGTCCAACCTAAAAATATTCTCGCTCGAGGGAGACAACTTCTCGTTCCTTACGAGACATTTGACAGACGGACTGCAAGCCGAGCATGGCTAGTACTTCCTTTGTATGACTTCCTTTTTCTGCTAATACAATAACTTTTACCTATCACCCGTTGTTGGAGTTGTTCTTCCACCGGTATTATCTGAAGACCACAACAATTAGTTTGGTTTGGTTTGGTTTGGTTTTATGGCATATGAACCATTGTAGGTAAGTTGATACCAAACCATTTTCAGACAAATAAACAGTTCTCTTTAAAACAAATCAGTTTTGGATAAGTACTCTGTTCAAGTACTCATTGCGAGAGTGTTACCCCTCTGCAGACCCAGCCAACTGGACCACATGCTAGGGGAGGCTTACCCCTCTGTAGTGATGCAATTGGTGTATTCTGCAGCCCCACCTGACTGGGCCGCACGTTAGGGGAGGCTTATCCTTCTGCAGAGATGCAGTCTGTGTATTCTGGTTATGTCTGTTTGTGTACATTTTTACGGGCAACGAGTGGAGCTGGTTAAAATGCATGACAAGTGATCGTGATTATGTTAAAAATAACGTTTTGTTGCTTAGAACCTGCTTTATCTAAACAAACTTACAAATGTAATGAGGTAGCCTCTCTCTTACCATCGAACTTAGCAACTGGCTATAGCAGCTGTTGCTGACAGAATTCAAAAGCTCAATCTGATAAACTTTCATTTCAGCAGCTAGAAGTAATCAAACTCTAGACTTGGCCATATTAAAAAAGGAGTTAATTGCAATCAAAACAACGAAGTGTGAAGACATATATTTTGCTGCTAAGTGACCTTCTCACACACTACTAAAGGAACAAAAGCTTTTCCTCCCCCGAGAAGGAAAACAATTTCAGGTGTTTTGGTGTCCTTACCTGTTCGCAGAACTTGTACTGGACGTGAGTGCATTTTTGATAATCATGTATCTGACTATCTATTGCTGATATCGTGTACGAGCAACAGCCTCGTCTTCTCTTTCTTTTTCTAAAGAAAAAATTACACAAAACATGTCAATATGAATGAATGTTAAGAGGTGGATGGTACTTCTTGATTTAAATACAGGGTATCTCAAAATAGATTCAACCCATAATATGATTATTCATACTGCATAAAGTCATCTTTCATCTGAGTCTTAAAAAGCAATCATTTCATTCCAGAAAGGTCAAAACAGACGACAAGGGCAGATATTGATTGACTTTATCCAACAGTGCACGTGAAAGACGAAGTTCTTTGGAACGTCTTCGGAGAGACTTTTTCGAACTCCTTCCAACAGAATCTCTCAATGCATCCACATTGTTAGGACATCTTGCAATCAACTTCCTGCTATACTAGAATTTTCTGCCTTCTTTTTGGGGTTGTTTACTGACCCCGCAAGTTGAAATTTGTGTACGCAACGATAGATTTAGCTTTTCTGGGGATTATTGTTAAAAAACATCCTGCGAAATTTTGCTTACTTAGTTTTTAATGATTTTTTCTCTAAATATCTAGAGACGTAGAATATTTTCCCTCTATTATCCAAAGCATTATACTCAAGGATTAATAGTTGTTATAGTACACTATTTTGAAATCTGAAATAAAAAAGAACACAACATTATTATTAGTAGAGTTATTAGCTGTCACATAGGTCCCATATATATTGAGACACCCTGTAAATAAACTCAATCACCCGTCGGCTCTCACACACAGACAAAATAAATAACGCATTTCAGATAGAGTAACTGCTATCTTTTGATGCTCATGCGAAACGGTCAGAAAATTTAGTCGAAGGTTTTTTTTAAATATTGAGGGGATACCTCTTGGATGGAAGGTCAGAGTGTATTCGATGGCAAGAGAGGGTAAACAACCGGCATAGTGCATGTTTAAGCGAAAGCTTTAACCCGGATAGTCAGAAATTTTTAATCTTCCAAATCGAAGTATCTAGTTTGCATCAGAAGCAAGCCGCAAGAAATATTCAAATGACAGCCCCTCCCTCCTTTTCTTCCTTTTTTCCCCCAAATCAATCCTATTTTGATTAATTATGACGGGCACATAATGAAAGTAAAACTGAAATTACTAGTTTTGGTATCGGTCAGTTTTACCGTGACCAGAGAAATATCTTGCATTTAGAAAGAAGATTGAAATCTGCTTGCTTCACGGGTAACCAAAGGACAAATAAAAATTAGATAAACCTTCGCAGAAAAATCAAGTAAAAAGCCACTCTCTGAAAAATCCTCTCCCAATATAGCATTCCGTTGACCACAAGGCGCATAGCTATTTTTCCTCACCGCTATTGCTGTACAGAGATAAGATATACAAGACATAATTTGTTTTTGTGTGGCCAGGTACACATACATCGAACGCAAATCCTGAACCGATAGGCATAAAATGAAAATGGGTCGATATGCCGTTAAAATCTATCAACCAATCAATCACTCAAGTAAATTTATTGAAATATTCTATACTTATCAAATCAGTAGAATTGGAAGTGTGCTGTATAGTCATAATGAGGGAATATACATGGATGAAGAATGACCATAACTCTCTTTAAAATAATAAATACGTCTTATTATTTCGTAAGGGGTTGAAGCTTCTGTGTTGTGTGAGACAGACAAACGTAGGAAGGCAAGACAGATTGCTATATTGACCCATAACTTCTTCTTTTGACCATAGCACGCTGTGTTATCTTCAAGACCCACTTACCTTTTCTTCTGCTTCTCGGCCAGGGTTGCTCAACCGGAGGTCTGGTATGGGCCATAGGCCTCAAGGGGCGTGCTTTCAGCGGCTGCAAGCTAGCTTTGACTCTGGCCTACACTGCCTCCAACTCTCTCAACTGGAAGCCACTCAACTGGGGGCAGCAGCTCTCAGCGGGGCACTCTCATTGACTGCAACTGGCTCTCGCTCTGGCCTTCACTGTCCAACTGTCTCAACTGCCGCGGGCATCTGCATATATAATTTCATAACACCCACTTAATTCTGATTATATCACATGATCTTCTTCCGCTTATTTACACAGATGCGTCTTTGATCGACGGCTCGGTCAAGGGTCAATATGTAACACTCCTACCCCCTTATTTTTCAAAATGTCTCCTGTGGATATTTTCCTCACATACCTCTCCATCTCTCTTCACACACACATCTTACAAATAATGTTCAAGGACAACAGCAGCAAAAATACGAATGTTTGATTTTAAAATTTTCATTCTCTCACAGTAAATGGTGTATTTAGACGTATAGCAGAGAAAAAAGTTAATTTTTGTTAATCGAGTGTAATTGAAAAGTAAACCGTTTCTGAAACTCTAAAATTTGCATGAGATTCAAAAATTAATTTTTGATATTATTCTTTTCCAGCTCTTATTCTTTTCCAAACAAATATCTTTGATTATAAGCCTCTATAATCTGAACATTTTTGGAGGTGCCCGTGGTGTAATGGTTATCGTCGCAGGATATAGCCACGGCGACACGAGTTCAAATCCTGGACCTGACTGATTGCATTTCACATAGCACTAATACCCTTGGGAAAGGTATGAATCCAATTATTCTTCCTCCAGCTATGGGTAAATAGTAGGGCAGACTAGATTCTTCAGCCCTGGTGAGGCAACTAGTCTAGGAGAAGGAAAACTCTGAATTCAAACCTGTTAAACTCCGCTTAAAATTGACCTTGTGTCATATCCTACCCGAGCGGAGGGGTTGGTAAATATGATATGATAATCTGAACATTTTTGTTATTTTTGATTTTCATTTATCTGACATGGGTAAGAATGGGTAAGAAACAAAACCACTAAGAAAGCTAGACAAACTAAGAACAATAAAATATATGTATCATGACAAATCCTGGTATTCAATGGAACCACAAAAGAAAAAGAAACGAAGATATCTAAAATCGTCAAGCTTGATTGTGAAATCTAGACGTAAAGTGATAAATACAACGATGGTGAGAGTTGAGGGCAGCGTTGAAGAAATAGCAGCGCAAAGAATTAGGTAAAGATAGACAGAGATAGATAGATAGAGATAGATAGATAGATAGATAGATAGAGAGAGAGAGAAATAAAAAGGGGAGGATGTCGTCATTGATTTATATGTTCAGACAATGTCCATACGTCATGGACACAAAGCAGCGAAACAACGATAAACTGTTATCAGAAAGAGGAAGCTTATGAAGCAACAATAACAGCAGGTTGAGTCGAAAAAATTCGGAGAACCAGGCAGAAACCTTATCTCATTTGGCATAAAATCACCCCCCTCCCCCAAAAGAAGTATAAATCTAACTTATTTATAGGAAAGACACCAGGGATGTGACACACACACACACACACACACACACACACATTCCTATATATAAAGGTTATAAGTCTGCGCACACGTGTGTATGCATGTACAGAGTATAATAAAAAAACGTGATTGAATGTTTAAATCTTTGAAATTTAAAGATTTTTAAATCAAAAAAATATTGTATTTTTAGATTTCAAAAATGCAAATTGTCAGAATCTTTCTCCAGAATGTAGGTTTGGGTTGGGTTGGGTTTGTTTCTTTGTTTAATGGCATATTAACTTTCGTGGGGAATGCTAGAGTTCATCATTGTAGAAGAACAGTAGTGGTACTTTTTAGCCAAAGGGATAAGGAGGTTCATGCCTTTCCCAAAGGCATTAATCCGAAAGTGAACGAATTCGCTTACCACAGTCCAGTATGTTAACTACTGAACCAAGCCAAAAATATTGGAATGAAATTTTCAATTGAAAAATGAGCAATGATTCTCATGTATAAACGAAAAAGAAAATAGAAACAACAGTAAAATCAAACTACCCAATAAGAAAAACATCGAGATACCAGCGGAAAAAAAAAAACTACAATTACGAGGAGATATTAGAAGCGGACACGATCAAGCAAATAAAACTGAATGAAAAAATCAGAAAAAGAATATCTCAGAAGAACAAAGAAACTGCAAGAAACTAATCTCTGAAATTGGAACTTAATTAAAGAAATAAATACTTCGACTGTCTCTCTCTTATATACTCCATAAGATTTATGTTATCCGACTGTAGTCGAGGGGAGCTCGAAGACTCCCTTTTCAATAGCTACTACATCGAAGTGTTGGGAATGGTGCTACTCCTGTCCCTGGATTGTTCCCTTTACCCTTGATCCGTGCCTTATAATGCAAGGAAGCATAAAATATCATTTTTTGAGTCATTGATATGACTCAACCAGTGATTGAACCCCAATGTCCTGGACCATTGGCAAACACTCAAACCATTATGCCAATCGATCGACTCTTCCTAAACTGGATAAGATAAGAGTTCAGAGACATGGAACCTAAAACGAGAAAACCGATGATGCGCAAAAGCGTACTGAAGAAAAATAATGCAGACAAGCTATATGAGACAAGGAAAGAAAAAGGAACAAGACAAGCCAGTATTAAGGAATATATTGACAGAAACATACAGATTTAAAGAATATATAAACAAAAGGGAAAAAAAGGTTTAGGAGTTCCTGTTTTCCTATCTGTCCTTGTGTTTTTACTATTATTGGCTGATATGAATATTCTTCGTAAAAAATTCTTCGAAATTCAAAAATTTTGAAATGTTTAAAATTAAAAAAGACAAAAAGCAAAATAGACATATGCAACCTATAAAATAAAGTGGCAATATCTGGAGGTCTAGACTGCCGTCTAGATGTCTAAACGTTGTCTAGACGAGTCAGTGCCACTTTTTCATTAGCAGTGGGGACCTGATCATTACTTGTTTCTTACTAACAACACTGATTCGTACTCGAATCACATATTTTATCAAAGCTGTTCTTTGACAAAAATTAGCAAAAACAAAAAAAAATCAAACATCTGATAAAGTTTGAATATGCGAGGTTATTCAATAAAGTTAGTTTTGTTTAAGGAGTTAGCAATAGGAAATTCCGTTTTCAAGGATATCAATAGTGATAGGTCCCTTCATCTTTAAGAAGACTGTGAGCATGATTTTCTTTACCGCATGCTGTGATTGGAACTTTTTATTTACCAGAGTTAGTGTGTTTCCGTTCCATGAAGATGTCTTATCTTATCAGGCTCGTAGTGAAATTCATACTTAAACCATCTGTAAACATTTTTAAAACTAAAATATGCTTTTTCGTACACACATTCTGTTTGAATTCTAGTAGTCATCTTGTTTTTGGTGAAGCGATACAAGATACTCTTGCCCAGTCGGCTGGGGCTGTAGAATACACCGACTACACCTCTGCCGTGGGGTAATACCACCCCAATGAGTGTCCTGGGTATGACACTAAACAATACTGGGTCTTTGGGAAATGCGGAGCATCCTATTATTGCCATTTCTCCCAGGTCCTCTCTGGCTCGGCGTGGCATCACCTGATAGGGCCCTATCTATGGGTTAAATAGAACTAATGGGATACTTATCATGCTAAACTGAATTGTTTGACTAAACTGATTAGCTTGAAATAAAAATCTTTTTGACAATTAATCCGTACTTACATTTAAACGTCGTACTTATGCTAAAGTGAATTATTTGAAATCAAACTGTTTTTTGACATTGAAAGTCTACTTACACTAAACTAATTTGTTTAATATAGAACTGTTTTGGCATTTAACGGTGTGCAAACAAACTCTGCACTAATACTAAACTGAATTAGCTGAATTAGAACTGTTTGAATAAACTGAACAGCTTGAAATACAAATGTTTTTCACAATTAAACTGTGTACACATGCTAAACTGAATTGTTTAAAATAGAACTGATTATTTACATAAAAATGGATTTGGCATTAAATAACCTACAAAAGTTGATATGGCATAAACTGTGTACACATGCTAAACTGATTTGTTTCAAATAGAACTGATTATTCCCATAAAAATGGATTTGGCATTAAATAACCTACAAAGGTTAATATGCCATAAAACCCAACCAACTACAACAACAACAACAAGATACTCCTTCTAAGTAACGAGATTGCAATAAGTCTAGACTGTTAATTTGCCAATGTTTATATGTGACTTAGTTGCCTCTGATTGGCTAATCTACTGCTTCTACTTTAGTCGTCTCTGATTGGCAAAGTCCTTAAATATTTGCTGACAATTTGTAGACGACCGACATCTAGAGGAAATCCACCTCCCCCAAACAATCCACCACATTCAGTAAATTTCACATAGTTTGCACTTCTTAGGCACCAAAAATTTGATGACAAATCTCTGTTCAATCAACGGCCACTCTGTTTGATTTGCTACCATTTTAAATAAGCTCAAACATATTTTTGTGAGACTGAAATATTTTTTTCGCTTTAAGCCAATCACAAACAATGCAAAGTTTACATTTATGGATTTAAAAAATTAAAAAAAAAAAATTTTCCTTTTTCACGAAAGTTTCTTTAATTCATTAAATGACTATCCCCCGCACACACATAACACATCATTCAATACGTCCCGGGCCTAACTAATAAGACAACAACTTTTAGACAAAATTTGACTTTATTCATCGACATAGTCTCTTTGTAGGGTGATGCACTGTTTCCAATGCTTCTCTAAGAATTCGATGTCTTTTTTGCAGGACGATGTGTCTTTGACCTCAAAATACACCTCAGTTTCCGATATAACTTGACTGAAGCCAATCTCTTTTCCTGGGGCATTCTTTTGAGGTCTGCAAACAGCCGGTAGTCATTTGGGGGCTAAATCAGGAGAATAGGGTGGGTGTAGAAGCACTTTGAAGTGCAATTCATGTAGTTTTGACATCGTTGCGATCAACTTGTGACACGGTGAGTTCGTTTCTCATTAGGTGCCCCATTCATGCGGCCTTGTGCTACATCTATGCAAAAAGCTTAGTAAATTAAAAAAAAATTGTGACACGGTGTATTGTCTTGGTTAATGAGCATTTTTCCTTTTTCATTTGTGGCCATCTTTTGGCGATTTCTTCCATCAAACCCACCAATAATGCTATATAATATTCGCTATTGATGTTTCTTCTTTTCTTTAGGTAATTTGATCAACAAAATACCTTGCGTTTCCCAAAATACGGAGGTCAATAACTTACCTGCTGCTGTCCACTCAGCTGACTGCCGATTTGACTCCAGAATGAAGTGGTGGATCCATGTTTCATCTATTGTCACATATTTACGCAAAAATCATTTTTGTTGTGTTGAAATAGTTGCAAACAATGTTCTGATTTTTTCAACACATTGTTGTTTTTGATCGACTGAGAGCAAACGCGGAACCCACTTTGAGCACAGCTTTCTCAATGACAAATATTCTTGCAAAATGATAAATACACTGTCTTCTGATATCCTCACTCTGCTATCTCACTCAACTTCAATTTAAGATCGGCCAAAACGAGTTTGTGGAGTTTTTTGAGTTTTCCGGGAAAACTCCCAAATTAGGGCGACCTGAGCTTACAATATCATTTGTGTCTGTACGACCGCGTTTAAAGTCAAAATACCAATTTTTTTACCGTTATTTCCAACGAAATTGAGTTTCAATAACACTTATCAAGCCATTGTTTTTTTTAACAGTATTTTTCCCATCAGAAAGCAAAGTTTTATCATCACACGAAAATCAGATTTTTCCATTGTTTTGAAAATTTGCAACAGTAGCTTCACTTAAATCATCATCATCATCCTCATGTGCCCGCTAGCACGGATATCCCTGACCCTCTCTCGCCACTTCTCCCTATCGTTCATCGCCTCTGGCATGTCTTCAGGACTACATCCCGTATCCTAACATAGCTGCTGAATGTATGTTCGAGCTTGTCGTCCTGCTTTTGCTCGTCCGTATGCGGGGGTCCATGGGAGTACATCACTTATGACCTCGTCCTTGCTTCTCCAGCAGTGTCCTGCTCGCAGCATCCTTGTGTAATTGCCGTCCAGCTTCTTTTCCAGCCGTTTAGTTAGCGTCCAAGTAGTGCATCCATATAGCAGTATTGATACGACCGCTGCAAGGAAGAAACTGCGTTTCATTTTATCGTTCAGGTCTGATTTCACTTAACTGTAGTTTATCAACTAATAATCCGATTGGGTTCCAATTTTAAAGATAGTCCTTTATAAAAATCATATGGAATTCTTATTAGTGTGACCATCTATATGTCAGATGCCGTCTTATTGGGTAATGTATTTTATGTATATATATATATATATACATTGAATAATTTTTTTCATGAAAGTAATATTTTATTTCTAAAGGTTAGTTAGAAATATATCACTGAAAGTATTGTCCATTGCTAGTCACAGCTTTTTCCCATCTTTCTGGCAGCATCCGAATTCCACGTCGGGAAAGTGACACGTCATTTAAGGCTAACCACTAGTCGACCCATTTTTTGGGATCTTCATAAGAATGAAAGTGCTGCTCTGCCAGGACATTTACCATTGATCGGAGAGCCATTTCTGAGAATGCACGGCGTGTCTGGGTTACTGTCCTGCGCCCGGACACACCTTAAAATGTCCTTGTGTCTTACTCGCTTGTTTGGTAGAATGCGCGAAAAATACCTGTGCCATCGATCGGAACAAGGGATCATCGGACGGGACAATGTCCGGTGAACACGGTGATTGGGTAGGACTTCCCATTTAAGCGTTTCCTAGTAAATTTTTACTTGTTTTGCAACATGTGGCCTCGTGTTGTCATGTTGCAAAATAACTTTGTCGTATCTCTATTTCTATAGTGGTTGTTTTTTCTTTTATGCTCGGCTCAAACGCATCAATTGTAGTCGATAGCTATCTCCCGAGATTGTTTCGGTTGGTTTGAGCAGGTCATAATAAACTACTCTCCGCTGATCTCACCAAATGTAGAGCGGAAGGTTTGAACCGTGGATATTCGGCTTTACCGCCGATGTTGGTACATGGCTGGACTTACCCCACGATCTACTACGCTTAGGGTCACTATTCGATTCAAAAAACCTTTTGTTTTCTACCGTTGAAGCAGCTGATCACACGTGACAAGACACCGTTCAACGTCTCTCGGCTTCAACTCGTACGGCACCCAATATCCTTGCTTTTGAATCATTCATAATGCTTTCAATCGTTTCGAAACATGTGTGATCATCTCCTTATGATTCTGCAAGTTCAGCCTGCGTCGGTCATGAGTCTTCATGAAGAAATGCCTCCAAATCTTTGTCTTCAAAATTTTTCGGTGCGCCAGATGGTTCTTTATCTTCAATATCAAAATCAATTATTTTTGAAGCGTCTAAACCAATGTCTGCATGTGGTTTCCAACAGAGCATGGTCACCGTAATTTGTCAATTTTTTTAAAGATCAGCCGAACGGGAACTGCCATAACTTGGTCGAAGTGTCTCGTGATCAGTCGAAAGGTTTGTTGGAATGAGTTGCCAAAAACGTTGGAACGAGATAACTCGTCGGTAATTATAACAATATAAGCTCTGATTGCAATATCACAAAGCAATCATACGGAATTGTAAAAGAAAGAGTTTCGCACAGTTGGTAGGGGAGAAAAGACATGGTGAGGAAATTGGCCGGTGGGTTTGCTTTATGCTAATTAGCAAGGTGTTTTTTGGCGGGAAGGTTGTCTCAGGGCTGTTGGAAGAATTTTGGAGATCTAGAACTTCGTTATTCTTTCGTCTGCGTCTTCTAGCAACAAGGTCTTCAAGTGGCAAAAAGGTCTTCTTTGAGTAAGAAGATTTTCTAGTGGCAAGGACTCTTCAAGCAACAGAGTCTTCGAGCGGCAAGGTCTTCAAGTGGCAGGGTTTTAGTCTTCTTCTTGCAAAAAGGTCTTCTTTTAGAAAGAAGATCTTCTAGCGGCAAGGACTCTGCAAGCAACAGCCTTCGAGCGGCAAGGTCTTCTTCTTTGAAACAATGTTTTCTAGCAACAAGATTTTTTAGCGGCAAGTTCTTCTTTTGAAAACGAAGTCTTCTTTACCAAGAAGGTCATCCAGCGGGAAGGTCTTCTGGCAACAAGCAACTGTGTGAGAATAGGTGCATTTCCGAGCCAACTGGAAGATATATTGACCTTGTTTACAATGCTAAATGCATTTGTTTATTTACTTTTATGAAAATGAGATGTTACCAAAAAGTATCAAAACTGATGAATCTAACTGATTAAATGTTCACTACTGAGCAACCTATCAATAAAATGATAATGCAGAGATAGAAAGAAGGTTGTCAAGGGTCAAGAAGGCATGTTGAGGAACAGTAGATTTTGGTGAAACACAGGATTGTGCAAGTGTAACGCCATCCATACCCATCAGACCAAGATCCTTTTTATGCTTTCTAAGCTGAAAATTTAATCTAAAGGTTAAGATTTCTGAAGGTGGAAGTCATTAGAAGAAATAAAATAGGTTGCATTGTCAGTTCACAAACAAAATTAGACAAAGAAAGGTCGAGGAAAAGAAGTTGTGTTCACGTGATCACTGTTTAAAAAGGACAAGCAAAACATTGTTACAAAAACCTTCAAACGTTTATCTTAGATGTTACAAGTTTTTTCAATCACTAATGTCATAAACAGGAAGCTTAAAAACCGTAGCTACTCCCAATAATAGGAAACGGTTCAGTTCAATCCCAAAAATATACATCTGTTTCCTTTTGGATTATAAAATCGACAATTATTTTTAAAAAATTGGAATGCTTTTATTCGCCTGTGATTGCCTCCTGCCAACAACAAGGATGCTTAGTTTGAAATGGTTGGGGAATTGAACGTTGACTCATCATCTGTTAATCACTCCTACGCGAATATACGCCACATCTAGTAAGTTGCTCTGAACGCCATTATATAATAAATGGTTTAATTTTACAAAATATCAAAATAGGAGTTTCAGAGGTTTTTCGAACAGCTGGAAACTTAACTAAATAGGTGTATTGAATGCCGAAGAGACTATATGTATTTATCAACTCCCCCGCCAAAAAAAATTCATTATATATATATATATATAAACACACTCATATAGACTTTTAAATTTCAATATATATATATATATATATATATATATATGCAAGTATATATATATATATATATATATATATATATATACTTTTAAAACGTTTTTAGGTCACGGTCATCACAAACTCTTTAGCACGACAGTCAGTTTCATGATATAAATAATTATATAAATCGTACTTCAGATGCCAATATATATATATATATATATATGCATGTGTGTGTGCATGTGTCTTGGGTGGGTGGTCAGATCTTATGTGTTTGTATTCATTTCTTGTTGATTCTGAAGCTTTATGAAGATTTTTTCCCTGGAGTCTTTCAAACATTTTACATACAACCATATACATACATACAATTTTACAATTACCAACATAAAAAATACTATTCTCGTATTTCCGCTTTCCTCATTAAGTTGTTTTAATGCCCAACCTGACGATGTCATGCTATCAACATCCATCAATTTAAGAACAGAACCTAGGCAGCTAGATTTTTAAAAAAATGTATAAAAAGAAATGAATTTCTTACACACTCCAATTTGAATTAAAAACAAATTTAAAAAGTAAATTAGCAAACAGAATGACGAATAAATTTAGAATTAAACTAAAGAGAACATTGATTATATCTTTGGCATGTGTGTGTATTGGTGAGGAAGTGAACCGTCCATTTGATATCATTCTCGTGGAACATAAATAAGTTATAACCAAAGATGAGATAGAAAAATCTGCTATAGACATGGCATATATGGAGGAGGAGGAGGAGGAGGAGGAAGAGGAGGAGGATGAAAAAGAGAATATTGTGTCCCCGTAGGGTAATGGATAACGTGTCGGACTGCAACAACTTTGTAAATCACTTTGAATTCCAGTCGCGCTTTTGCGTTCACATTTGGACTAATACCCTAGTGAAAGGTATGAAACCACTTATTTCTCCAGCTATGAGTTAAATAGTACCACTACTGTTCTTGCACAAGGATGAATTTAGAATTACGGGTTATTTAAAGCCGAAACATAGTTCATTTGTAAATGCTTAATTGTATAATGTTCAATTTTTTTTTAATTGCACCTTTTTGTCTATAATCATTTGTTTGGGCACATTTGTATGGTTTCAAGAATTCCTATCATAGAGTAATAAGCTAAGGAGGTGCCCGTGGTGTATTGGTTATCGTCGAAGGAAATGTACACGGCGACACGAGTTCAAATCCTGGACGAGACTGATTGCATTTCACATTGCACTAATACCCTTGGGAAAGGTATAAATCCAATTATTCTCCCTCCAGCTATGGGTAAAATAGTAGGGCAGACTAGGTCTTCAGCCTTGGTGGGGCAACTAGTCTAGGTGAAGGAAAACTCTGAATTCAAACCTGTTAAAATCCGCTTAAAAAATTGACCTTGTGTCATATCCTGCCCGAGCGAAGAGGTTGGGTAAATATGTATAGTAACAAGCTATACATTATTATATGGTTGAAAGTAACAATTCCTATATGATCAAGAGGAAGTCCTCATAATGTTGGGGTAAATGTATAGAACTGTATAAGCGAGTTCGAAATCCAGTCATGCTAATATCTTCACTTGGAAAAGGTATAAAAAAAACCTTATCTGCTACATCTTTTGGTTTAGTACTACCACTACTATTCTATAGGGAAGGCTTTGGAATTAAATAAACCAGGAAAGTTGATATGCCATTAAAAACAAAGAAACCAAAATTGTTAGATATTTTAATTGTATATGAATTATCAGTTAGATGGTTGTGTTTTACGGCATATAAACATTTGTAGGTTTTATATATATATATATATATATATATATAGCTCAGTCGGCTGCGGTTGTAGAATGTACCGACTGTATGTCTGCAGGGGGGTAAGTCTTCTCCAACGAGTGTCCGGATATGACACTAAACATGGTGATAGTGAGGCTCCAATAATGCTGGAGCTTTGTAGAAAGCTTCCAGGTCCACTCTACTCCAGAGTGGTAGCATCTGATAGGGCCCTACCTATGGATCAAATAAAACTAAACTGCACGCTTATGCTATACTGAATTGCTTGAAATAGAACTATTTTGACTATCAAACTACCTACTTATGCTAAACTGAATTGTTTGAATTCGAACTGTTTTGACAATTAAACTGCGTACTGATGCTAAACTGAATTATTTGAAATAGAACTATTTATTTGAATAAAAATGGATCTGGTATTAAATAATTCACAATGGTTGATATAACATTAAACCAAATTAAAATACATATATATTTGAGTATAAAGGATTTATAAACAATTAGTTTGAGGGTAACAATTTTAAACGTGTTGGGGCTCATTTATTTGCACACAGTTAAATGGCGTCAAGTATTGCTATCGAACACTAATAGTTGCGACAGTTACATGGTTTCAAGTATAATAAATGATTGGACAGTTCTATTTAGTTTATAGATGGGACTCTTACAGGTCCTATACCTCCAAGTCAGAGTAGACCTGGGAGTAATGGCTGTGGGGGTGTACTCTGCATTCACCAAATCTCCAAGACTAACCATCTGATGGTATTGTGTTATGTACAGGAGACTCATTGAGGCGGGGGGAGGGTGTTTTCACACCTGCGCAGAGATGTAGTCGGCATATTCCACAACCCCAGCTGGTTGGGCAATGAATTATTTGTAGGAGATAGCAATACTTGGTATGATATAACTGCAAACAAATGAATACTGTACAATTAGGAAGATGTCACGGAAGATTAAAAATATAGTTATGATTGTAATCAAATATAAATGAATCACATTTCAACATTCATCATTATGAAGGCGTCCCAACAGCACAGATTCCTTTAACTCTCTCGCTCTTGCCATCCGATGATGGTCAATATGAACTATCAGCCATCGCACTTGGCAAGTCTTCCGGACGGTACCTTGTGTCTGCACAGACCTGATGAATGTAGGTTTTTGCTGATCGGCCAACACATGTGTCCATTTGTCGGAATTCACCAGAGAACGTCATTTTTTAGTTCACTCTTACTTCTAAAGCAGTGTCCAGCATATTTTGCTCACCTTTATTGGAGGGTACGCGAGATCGGAGGTAAATGGCCGTACAGCTGCTTTTCAAAGCCTTTAGCTTTCGGCCAGAGAATGGTTTTGATAAAATAAGGATTTGAATGGGAATAACTGCCGTTGTTTGGAAATAGGTGGTTTGGAAAGCAATACTGATAGCCATTTAACTGTGTGCTTACTGAATAGCTATTTCCGTCTCATCACCATAAAATCATTATTTCCATATTAGTCTTCCTGGCTACAGCTACCGTGGTTAGTTTGATCCTCATTGTCACCTATTTCCAAACAACAACACTAATTCACATTCAAATCCTTATTTTATCAAAACCATTCTCTGGCAGAAAGCTAAAGTCTAACATTTTGGGCATTAAATAAGCAATAAGGAGTTTGTATGAATGTTCGCCAAAGGCCTGGAAGACCGGGGTTCAATCCCAGGTCGAGTTATACCAAAGACTCAAAAATGTAACTGATACTTACTTGCTTAACACGCATCATTATAAGGGAAGTAGTAAGAGTAAAGTGGAGCAATCCAGGGAAAAGAGTAGCACCCTTCCCTACACCTCGGTGTAGTAGCTAATGAAAAAGGAGCCTTAGAGTTGCCCTTGACTACAGTCGCCAACTTTACTTATGCAGTTAAACAAATAAAACAGGAGCTTTGTAAATAGCTTAATTGAATAACTGCTCGTTTCAATGCGATTCATCTCTTTGCTATTTTAATCTATATTGTCTCTGAGGAACTGTCATTGCTCATGGTTATCTTTCGAGGGCTTTTATCTCATTGATAGTCGCCACCCTTATAGATGAGTAGCAATAGTTTCTTGCCTGAACTATTTGATCCTAGTAGATGACTAATGAATTTCCTTAGCCCAACATCAGGTGAAGCGCTCTTTTGAATTTTTTCGATTCACATGCTTCACATCAACCATGCTGCATCCCATGGTTTCCAATGCTACATGCTTGCACGATTCGTATAACACACTCTGCTCCTCAGAATCTGATATTCAGTAACAAGTTGGGGCAAGATGTCTGAATGGAAACCGCAAGTTTGATTGATGCGGAGCTTGACAACTCTAGTCCGTCGTGGTGGCCGTCATATTATTGCTGCAGAGTGAAGAACCTCCGGTATTACACGTCAAGTATTATGATCATAAGAGTCTTCCTACTCTAAAAAAAAGGATTTTCTTTGCAAGCTAGATTAGCAGACCATTTTAGAGAGCTCGATTCTCACTAGGCACCTTAAACTACTGGCCTTGTGCCAAACTTAGTAAATAACTAATCTATATTGTGCCTCTTTTCCATTTTCCTATACAGTGTAGATAACTTCTCGCTTTCTCTTTTTAAAACTGTCCTTGGATATATATATATATATATATATGTATATATGTGTGTGTGTGTGTGTGTGTGTGTGTGCTTGCGCTTGTGTGTATGTGTGTATAACTTTCACTCTTGTCTTCTACTCATTACACACCCTCTCATTCAGTCTGACTGTCGTGTTGTAACCGCTGGCATTACGACAGAAACCATATTAAGCTTTACAATTCACCCAGCATGCGTTTATATTCCACATCCGCACATTTCTCCTTTCTTCCTTTGATTCTCTTACTAAACCACGATAACGTCATACCCGCAGGCGGACAGACAGGCAGGTGCATCAGTGTCCATTCCACTCCTGAAGCCCAGAACTTCCCACGACGATTTCACTTAACTTTCCATTCTCCGCCACTTGAACAGAAACTTCTTCCCTACTCATTTTTCCTTTTAATCTGATTTACGCCATTTTCTTGCCGACTACTCGTCTGAATAGATCACTACAGAAAGCGCTTTCAGACTTATATATAAAATACAGAGAAATCAATGGCCATTACAGCTTTTTTCATGAGCACCTAGTCTAAAAATCTTAACAATGAAGATGATACTTATATAATTACTATCAACATATCACTGAAAATCCTCGGCATAACCAAGTAGATATAAGGAATTTCAGCTTTAAACAACTCATATATATACCGGTTTATTAGCCTTGTGGTTAGAATGTTCGCCAATGATCCAGGAGACCGGGGTTCAATCCCAGGTCAAGTCATATCAGAGACTCAAAAAATGGCACTTGACGCCACCTTGCTAAACATACAAGATTATCAGGTATGTATCAAAGTTAAGTGGAGCAATCCAGGGAAAAGAGTAGCTATTGAAAAGGGAGCCAACTTTACTTTTTTACTTTATATCCATCTGAACTTATTCAAGTTTTTTTCGAACGAAATTCGGTAAATGTGCAAACACCAAACTAATTAAATAAAGATTTTTTTTTAAAGTAAAGAGAAAACAAAAGAAGTACAAGACTATGCCTGACTGGGCAGGGAACATGATCCATTTGGAATTATACTAGAGACTAAAATAAGACGGTACTAACTGGAGAATGAGACGCATAAAAATTCTCTGGGATTTTTAAATACATACGGATCTAAGGATCCTGACCAGACGAGCAGGCTAAGAGTTAAACAAAAAAAAAAAAACAAAAAAAAAAAAAACAAAAACAAAACAAACAAGCAAAAAACAAAAAAAAAACAACAAAAAAAAACAACAAAAAAACAAAAACAAAAACAGAACATGCAATCTTCTGGATGTAGGCAAATCGGCGAACCACAAAGTGCAAATGAAAGAAAACGAAAAGATGAGCAAATACTTGGATTTTATCAGAGATGTGATAAAAGCAGTGGAATATGAGGGTGACGGTGATACCAGTTGTAGTTGGTGCACTTGGAATGGTCCACAAAGGCGTCGAAAAAAGACTGGAGGGATTAAAAATCAGAGGTGGTATCGGAACCATTAAGACCAAAGCATTGTAAAGATCAACTAGAATTCTTAAAAGTGTCCTGAAAACATGGGGAGACTTGCTGTCACTTAGAATCCAGTGAAAGACCACTAGCTAATGCTGGTGTGAAAAACTCACTAGGAGTGAGGTTTTGGGTAAAAACCCAGAGAAGGATTGTAAGAAACCGAAATTAAACCTGAAATTTAAATAATGATAACTTGTAATCGGTTCGCCCGGTACAGCCACCAAAGGATAAGTAAAGGGACTAGAAGTATTGGAAATAAGAGCATAAGTGGAGACCATCCAAACGACAACACAGTTAAGATCGGTCAGAATACTCAGAAGTGTCCTGGAAATATAGAGAAAAAAAAAGAAAAGATAGACAAATACCTGAATATTGCCGGAGAGCTGAAAAAGCTGCAAACATGAAAGTGACAAATATCAATTGCAGTGGGTGCTCTTAAAATGAAATCTAAAGGCGTGGAAAAGAGAATGGGTGAACTGAGACAATCCTGATGAAAGCACTTTTAAGATCAGCTAGAATAAGAAATTTGCTGTCACTTTGAACTCATGGATACACCGGGGGGGGGGAAACTTGAAAGGAGTGAGATAATAATAATAATAATAATAATAATCTCCCGTGAAAAACCATCAGCTAACGCGAGTGTGAAAAACTCCCGAAGGGTAAAATAACAACAATCCAACAATGTCATAAACTCTATCGAGGTAACCATGAAAAGCTGGATTGTGGAATTGACAGCAGGAGGAAAAAGTTTAGCTGAGGTGAAAATCCAGAAAGGTATATTCCAAGGAGATGCGTTATAACCTTTACTATTTGTAATAGCGATAATGCCACTCAATCACATATCAAGGAAATAAAGAGGTGGATACAAACTCATAAAATCGCAATAAAAGATCAATCTCTTAATATACATGGACGACATCAAACTGTTTACCAAAAAGGAAAAAGAATTGGAAACCCAACATGCAGTAAGGATATACAGTCTCGATATCATCTTCATCATCATGTCGTTCTGCAAGTCGAATCTCCCGGACTCTCTCTCTCTCCACCCATCTCTATCACTCATCGTTCCCGGGAGGGCCTCCAGGCTACATTCTTTATCAGCACAGAATTTTGTTTTATATGTTCTAGCTGGTCGCCCAACCTTTGCTCGTCCATGTGAAGGGGTCTATAGGAGTACATCGCTTATGAGTTCGTCCTTACCTCTCCAGCAGTGTCCTGCATGTTTTATTCGTCTCACTTGGATAGTTATCATGATGGTTGGTAGGCAGCCGTGCAGCTGCTATTTTGTGGAGTGTTGCCTCTATGACTTATTCAGTACAGCTTGCAGCATTCTTGTGTAATTGCTGTCAAGTGTTTTCTCCATACGTTTAGTAAGCGTCCATGTAGCGCATCCATATAGCAGTATCGACACCACCGCTGCTTGGGAAAACTGCATTTTATTTCATCGGTCAGGTCTGACTTCCATATGGCCGATAGTCTATCGTTAGCTGTTCATACCTTTGCTAGTCATGTGTTGTCTTTCTAGTTTGGTCAGACACTACTTCCGAGGTAGGTGAACCTGTCCACTAGCTTCAAAGGCACACCCTTTAGTGTGGTGATGTTGCTTCTTTGATTAAAGCACATGTATTCCGTCTTGTCTACGTTAACATGAAGGCCTATACCACCGGCTGCTCGTTCCAGACCATGTAGCAGGGTTTCGTCTTGGGCGGGTGTATTGGCCTGAAGTGCTATGTCATTGGCGTTGTTCGCCTCCATAATTGTTTGTACGGGGTATCTTCTGCTGCTTTAATTTGACGGCTGGAAACCATATTCGTTCATTAAATCTATAGACTTTCTAAGCACGTAGTTGAAGCACACATGCTACAATGTTGAAGTAGTCTGTGTGTCCATCTGGAGAGCGGACTTTAGGGATGGAATTTACCATAGACAATATGCCATGCTAATAATCAGAAGCAGAAAAGGACAAATGATGGAATGAATAGACTACCAAATCAAGAAAAAATCAAAACACCTGGAGAAAAGAAAACCTCCAAGTACTAATGAAAATCGGAAGCGGAGATGAAAGAAAAAAAATTAAAAAAGACTGTTTGGAAATTGAGAAAACAACTTTAAACCAAACTATATAGTAGAGATTTCATCAATTGGATGAACACCTTTGCTGTCCGCATTGTAAAATACTTGGGACTATTCTTGAAGAGGAACGAGGTACAAACTTTAGCAAATGGACCAGAGAACAAGAAAACTCATGATGATGACGAAAAAGAAAACTCATGACGATGAAGAAAGCCTTAAATTCTAGAGATGACATAGACAGACTATGTGTGCCAAGAAAAGAAGGAGGAAGAGGTTTCGCCAGAATTGAAGATAGCGTCGATACATCGATAAGACGACTCGAAAACTACATAAAAAAGAGTAAAGAAAGGCTGATTACAGCGACCAGAAACAATACAAACAACACGAGGATCAACCGAACAATAAAAACAAGAAAACAAAAATGGGAAGAAAAACAATTGTGTGAATATATCAAGGGGAAAAACAAGCGGAATCTCACACGAAAAGACTCTCTTCTCATAGCAGCACCATTCAACGTCATATGGACAAACTATGTTAAAAAAAATATGATAAGACATAAGAAAATAGCAAAAGTAGTTTATGTGGTGATTGGGACGAAACGTTCAATTACATATTAAGCGAATGCAGAAAATAAGCGCCAAAAGAGGATAAGACTAGACACGGATAGGTAGAGAAAGTGATCCGTTGGGAATTATGCAAGAAATTGAAATTTGTCCATATGAACAAGTGGTATATGCAAAACCCAGAATCCGTCCTGGAGAATGAGACACACAAAGTTCTCTGGGATTTTGATATATAAACGGATCACGTGATCTCGTCCAGATAACCAGACAAGATAGTCAAAAAAAAAAAAAAAAAAAGAACCTGCTGAATTGTAGACTTTGCCGTCCCGGTTGTCCAGAAGAGTAAAATTAAGAGAAAACAACAAAAAGAGATATATACTGAGACATCGCTAGAGAACTAAAAAACTATGGAAAATGAAGGTGACGGTGATACCAATTGTAGTTAGTGCACTCTGAACATCTTCTAAAGGATTGATAAAGAGAGAAGAAGACTTGGAAATAAGAGAACAAATGAAGACCAACTAAACTACAAGATTATTAAGATCGGACAGAAAAGTGAGAAGAGTCATTGAGGAGACTTGCTGTCACTCAAACTCCACTGTAAAACCATCATCTAAAGCTAGTGTGAGAAATCCCCAAAGGAACAATGATAATGAATTATGGCAATATAGAAAACTAGCAGAAAATGAATTCAAGAACAAGCACGGCCGGCTGAGAAAAGTGATCCACTCAGAACTGTGCAAGAATCTGAAATTTCATTTCACTTACAAAATCTATATGCACAAATCAGAATCATGAATAAAATCCTCTGGAATTTTTAGATACAAACGGATCACTTAATCTAGGCCAGAAGACCTTGTTTTATTAGGAAGAAAAGAGCTTGTCATCTTGTCGTGCCAGCAGACGGCAGAGAGACGACGAAGGAGGGGGAAAAGCTTGAAAAAATTCCTGGAGCTCGCCAGAGAATTGAAAATCAATAGAACAGGTGCAGACGTTGTCATAACAAGGATATCATCATCATCATCATCATCATGTCTCGCTGACAGGACAGAGTTCCATGACTCTCGTTATATCTCCCTATTATCCATCGCTCCTGGCAGGTTCTCTACATCCAGTATTCAGACGGATCTGATGTAAGTCTTTGCTAGTCGGCCAACACGGGTGTGACTATGTTTAGGA
The DNA here is from genome assembly GCA_963585895.1 of Sepioteuthis lessoniana. Taxonomy (NCBI): domain Eukaryota; kingdom Metazoa; phylum Mollusca; class Cephalopoda; order Myopsida; family Loliginidae; genus Sepioteuthis; species Sepioteuthis lessoniana. The sequence continues at coordinate 76,280,698 of OY757919.1, forward strand.
GTCCATAAACGACGCCTCTAATAAGTTCGTCCTTGGCTCTCCGGCAGTATCCAGTATGTCTTGTGCATCTTACTTGGATGGTTTATATGATGTAAATCTTTGCTAGTCGGCCAACACGGGTGTGACTATATTTAGGAGTCCATAAACGACGCCTCTAATAAGTTCGTCCTTGGTTCTCCGGCAGTATCCAGTATGTCTTCTGCATCTTACTTGGATGGTTTATATGATGTAAATCTTTGCTAGTCGGCCAACACGAGTGTGTCCATGTGTAGGAATGCATAAACGACGCCTCTAATAAGTTCGTGCTTGCTTCTCCGGCAGTACTCAGTATGTCTTGTGCGTCTTACTTGGATGGTTTATATGATGTGATGCAGGTAGCCATTCAGCTGCTGTTTTGTCGGGTGTTGCTTCGAGGAAATGTTTAAAATGGCATGTTGCTGTCTTGTGAAGTTCCCATCTAGTTTTTTCTCCATGAGTTTCGATAACATCCATACAGTAGTATTCACACATTCACACATTGATATCAAATGAACGAAAGGGAAAAGTTCCAAGAGAAAAAAAAAAAAAAAAAAAAGGTCGGAGAGTTCTGATATTAACCGCCGTAAAGTAAAGAGAGAGAATTCGTACTAAAAGAATGTGGTGTCGTCAGTGATAGCTAATCGCCTGTCGGGGGAGTGGAAACGCTAAAACGCAACTCGTCTCAAATATAGGACCCCTGTTGTTACATTCCCTCGGTTCAGTTTCGGTGGTCGTGGAAGTATGTGGAAACAGACAACGGTCAATCTGTTGGGTAGATTTTTTGTTCCCTTTGGAAAAAGCTCTTTTCGTATATTTAAATGGTTCACTTGTTTACCGTCCACTCTACCGCTTGTTTCCTAGTGTCGCCAGCGACTAGTTAGAGACAAAATCGAAAAACCCAATCCCGACTTCCGTCTTGCTAGGTTGACAGTGGCTGCTCAGCTTATGCAACCATATAGATGCATATATATTTACCCAACAAACCCAGTATACGATACAGGGCAAATCTAAGCAGAGTTTCATCATCATCATCATCATCATCATCATCATCATCATGTCGCGCTGCTCGCACGAATCTCCCTGACCCTCTCCTTTCACCCTTCTCTATTGTCCCTCGCTTCCGGTACGTCTTCAAGGCTACATCCTCTATCTGCACAGAGCTGTTGTTTGTTGGTTCTTACCTAGTCGTTCTGCCTTTGCTCGTCTATGTGAAGGGGTCAACAGGAGAATGTTACTCATGAGTTCGTCCTTACTCCTCTAGCAGTGTCCTGCATACCTGGTTCGTCTAAGTAAGTTTTCGTGATGGGTGGTAAATGGCCGTACAGCAGCTGTTTTGTGGGAAAAGGTTTGAATTCAGATTTCCCCTATGTTTGTTGCCCTAATCAAGAGTAAACACCTCAGTCTGCCCTGCTATTTACCCAGGCTGGAGGGAAAATAGTTGGATTCATACATTTCCCAAGAGAACTAGTGCAATGTGAAATGCCATCAGCCTCATCCAGGATTTGAAGTCGACTCGGCGTGTATATATCCTTCAACAGTAAGCATTGCACCACGAATACTTCCATGTATACGTATGGGTAGATTGATTCTGGTGATCTCGGTGAGTAAAGTTTAACTGCTGTTCTTAGTCTGAGGTGCTTGTTGCCCTGTCGGTTGGGGCTGTAGAATACACAGAATGCTTCTCTGTCGAGGGGTAAGACCCTCCCACGAGTGTCCTGCATATGACACTAAACAATCTGATGGTGATGTTCCAGTTCATTTGTATTAAAATTGATTTGTCATTAAATAACCTACAAAGGTTGATATGCCATAAAACCCAAACAAACAAACGAATCCGAGGTGCAAATCTTGTTACACGGAGCCTACCAGACGGGATTTTGAACTTTGTCAACTCGTCTCTCTTCCGACTAATGGCCTTTACAAGTAATTTATTACTTCACACCACGTGACTACTCGCGTACAAGGCTACAAAAATGGTGAACTCCTGATTTAACTTCTTGTTTACCGAACGAAAAGCAACTATCGGATATAACAACCTTTAGAATTTCACAATTATGTCAACATTTAGTTCTTAATTGCCATCGAAGTGTGTTTTTATAAAATTACTTGCTATTATTTGTGAAGGTTCATGGATATATTTGCATTCTATGGAGGCACTCGTCGGAAAATAATCCCAGTTTAAATCCTGAACGAGGGCTCTATGCATTTCACACAGTGTTAAAATCCTTGGGAAAGCTATGGATCCGACTGTTCTCCATTCAGCTATGGGCAATTAATTGGGCAGATTTAGCTCTTTAACCTTGGTATGGCAACCTGTGTAGGAGAAGGAAAACTTTGTATTTAAACATGTTAAACCCTGCTTAAGAATTGATATTGTGTCGTATCCTTTTTGTACGGAGGAGTTAGATATATATATATATATATATATACATATATGAATTCCATGAGATTGCTCGTTTAAGAAATAAACTAAAGAATATTATCAAGATAGATTCTTAAAATTAAAAAAAAATAAATAAGATCTTGAAATTTCAAAATATAATTAGACGACCCTATTGAAAAGAAAAAGTAAAAGCTAAAATAAGAATTGATAGCTCGATAGATAGTATAAAATAAAATAGGAAATCCGATTTTAACGAGAAGAGTGATAAGGGTGTTTTGGTGATTGTGGCAGATTTCACTTCAGCAAGGGGAGATAGTTGGACAGGAGAATTGAACAAGAAATGTTCAAGAAAGAAAAAGAAAATTATTTGGAATCGTTGATATTGTTTCGAGGGGTATTCAGGTTAAGAATGGAAATCGATTGTCGCGGAAATATCCAGGCACTGTCATTCAGGAAATATCTAATAAATATGATAAACTGATATACTCATATATATATATATATATATATATATATATATATATATATAGAGAGAGAGAGAGAGAGAGAGAGAGAGATTTTCCTTTTCTAGCGAGACCATTGATATTTTTTTTGTTTTATTTGCTCTTTTCTTTTCTCCTCTTGATATTCTTCTCTCTCTCTCTCTCTCTCTCTCTCTCTCTATCTCTCTATCTCTCTTTCTCTCTCTTAACTAAGCTGGACTTGACTTAGGACTACAAAGACTTAAATAACACCTTCTTCCGCTTCCGTTTTCTTTTTATTTTTAAACCTCATCAATGTGCAAGTTTACTGTATGTTTGCGATGCTGTTTCACCTCACTCATTCAATGACTCTTTCTTTCTTTCTTTCTTTCTTTCTTTCTTTCTGATATCTCTCTCTTTCTCTCTTTCTCTTTGATTGGCTGGACCTAATACTACACTCAATTAATGGAACACTGCCTTCGTTTCTTTTCTTTTTCTTATTTCTCTTGATATCTTTGTCTAAGTTTGTAACGCTTCTGCTTGTTTTACCACAAGTAACTGTAACTCTTTCACTTTTTCATTCTTTGTCTTTTTCCTCTCTCCATGTCACATCAATCTATCTCTAAGGAGGGTCCCCGTGATGTAGTGACTAAAAAACTGAACTGCGGCATTGTAGTAATTGATTTTGAACTATTACGATCATTTTCGGACAAATACCGCAGCTATGGGTAAAATAGTACCGCTAATAATTTTCTACAAAGGCGGCTTTTATATAAAATAACTCAAGAAGGTTGATATGCCACGAAACAAAGAAGCTATCCACTTTTCTATTTTTTCTTAGCTCTATTAACATATTTTCCATGAACCAAATTATTATAATGTTTGGTTAACGACATGAGTTTGACCAGACAGGCAGGAGAGAAGTATTTACTGGAATTATTTAAGATGTTCTAAATTAAGGCTTCCTATGAAATATTGGTGTTTAGCAACTTACGTTTTCTTAAAAACAATGATTGATTTCTTTTTTTTACGTAATGGTGAAAATTGAACGCACGTATATCAAGATTACTTTTATTGTTTCTATAAAAATATTAGCCAAGTAAGCATCCGTGTCTATATATATCTTTGGGAATCTATTTATCTATCAATCTATAAGAGCCGTTAAAAAAGTACTAAGCCTAACCCAGGAAAAAAAATTATAGCTAAACATTTATGCTGTGGAATCACACTACCAAAAAACTTATCAAGATTTTTTTGGCACTATAAGTCGCTGTGTGTTGCCACAACATAAATGTTCAGCTAAGCTTTTTTTTTTGGTGAAGCTGAGAACTTTTTGAACCCCACTCGCATCTATCTATCTATCTATCTATCTATATTCCTTCATAACTATCTTTGTTATATTCTAAGCTTAGATTAGTCTTGGTAAAATACCAAAGAGATAGAGTAAGAAGATTTTCATTGGTTGGTTGACAGTATTTTACAGCATATCAACTCTTGTCGGTTATATAAATCCTGTTTATACATATGAATTAAAGATGTGATAAGTAAACAAATAGTTTGTAGGTAACACGAGCCAAGGCTCATTTTTTTCCACACAAATGGTTTCAACTATTGCTAAAACTAATAGTTTTATTTGCTCATAGGTAAATGGCTTCAGGAATTGCTAACACTAATAGTTTTATTTGCATAGAGGTAAATGGTTTCAGGTATTGCTAACACTTATAGTTTTATTTGCCCATAAGTAAACGGCGTCAAGCATTGCTCACATTAATAGTTTTATTTGCACATAGGTAAATGGCTTCATGTATTGCTAACACAAATAGTTTTATTTGCACATTGATAAATGGTTTCAAGTATTGCTACGTAGCACTAGTTCTATTTGCCATATCTAAATGTTTTCCAATATAACAAATGGTTAAACAGTTCTATTTGACCTGTCGTTGGAACCCTAACAGGTATTACCACTCCAAGTCAGGGTTGAACTGGGAATAACGGCAATGAAGAGGTACTCCACATTCCCCATGATTCAAAGTCTAGAGATAGTTTAGTATCATATTCAGAACATTCATTGGTTGGGTCTTACCGCTGCAGAGATGTAGTTGGCATATTCTGTATCTTCAGTCGACTGGGCTGAACATTATAAAGCAGCAGTCATCCAAGTAGGGATTACAAATATATAATTTGCGATATATATATATATATATATATATATATATATATATATATATACATATCAATTTGAATTTAACAAAATTTTAAGATACTCTTGATATATTAGAGGTTTGAATAACCTACGAAATCCCACATTGATATCAATAAATACCATAGAGACTTAAAAAAAAATTATCCTTGAAAAGGGTTTTGTGGAACATTTTTGGTGGAATGTAAAAACGCCACAGTATACAAAGGATATTTTCTTTTTGCCAAGAATTATATTTCCTTTAAATATAATTCATATATTAATTTAAAAGGCTTTCTAATAACCTTAACTAAGTTTTCTTCAAATATTTCTGAAACTTAATTAAAGAATAATTAAATATTATCGGAACCCAGAAAATTCCGCGCTTTAATTAGAAACAATTACCAACGATAAGAGAGGAATATGCCATTTTAATGCTTTACTATTATCATTACCATTAATATATATATATATATATATATATATATATATATATATATATATATATTGAATAATCAAACTGATAGATAAAACTGCTGGAAAATATTTTCTCGTTTATAACAATATTATAAACACGCATTTTGTAAAAAGGAAGAGAAATCAACCACAATTATTGATTTCTACGTTCGCACTTTGTCTAAAAATCTAAAAAAATAATGATGCTATTTCTAATATTTTTCTGAAACTTAATCTTGCTATGCAATTGTTCACAATAACAAAAAAAAAACATACAATGATTTTCAGAAATGAAAAAAAAACTTTTTTTTCCTATGCAATAATAAATAAGCAGGCATGTATATATTTATCTATAGATTTGGTTTCTTTGTTTAACGGCATATTAACCTTCGTGCGTTGATTCCAAAGCCATGCTGGTAGAATAACAACAGCGATACTATTTAACCCATTGCTGGAGAGATAAGGGGATTCATACCTTTTCTAGGTGATGATTGGTCCGAAATTAAACGTAATAACGCAACAGAAGTTTGAATCGCTTACTACGATGTCATAGTCCAGTTAGTCGACTAACAAAATCAACACGAGTGAGTTTGAGTATCAGCGGGTGACCCATTCATATTCTATGACGAAAGTAACGGCTGGAAACATACACGTACGTAAAAACGAAATACATAATTCTTTAAAAATACAAATCTTAGTGGATCTATTCATTTTACAATATTTACTTTTTCCTCTCTTTGGACCGACAAAATTTTTTTTACACACACACACATATATATATATGTATATATATATTGCAATTACTGCAAGGTCAACTCTTACCCAAAGTTATAGTATCTGTTTGAGTCCCATCTATCGTCAAATAGAACAGTTTGTCATTTACAATACTTGAAAACATTTAACTACGAATTGATAGATATTAGATAGAATTATTAGTGTTAGCAAAACTTGAAGCCATTTAACGGTGTGCAAACAAATGATTATATTGAATATAATTATTAGTATTAGATAGCAATACATGAAACCGTTGAAATGTGTGCAAACAAATAATTAATATCATTAACTTATTGTGTATTTTGAAACCCACATAGTTGTGTGAAAATTGCTTGGATTAGATAGGAATACTAGAAAAATGAATTACTAAAGTTTAATGGCTGTATTTGAAACCATTCAAGTGTGAGTAAAAGAAGGAGCCCTGGCTCGTTTAAAATAATGTTACCAACAAACTATTTGGTTACAAACCATATATATATATATATATATATATAAGCAGCGGCTTGATTTGGTTGGGTAGGGTTTTATGGCATATCAACTTTTGAGGACTATTTAATGCCAATTAGATATATAAAGAGGATTTGGCATCAAATAGTCATAAAGGATTGATATGCCATAAAACCCAACCCAACCCAACCTAACCAAGCTGCTGTTTATTTTGCACATTTTTCGGTATAGTATCTTTATTTTAATTGTTTTTATTACAACGGTTAGGTGCATATAATTCGTAGTCTTCGTTAAGTATACGTCGTATAAGACAAGCTTTCGAAATCAGTTTGTGTTTCACCTTTCTCTTAACTCCCAAGAGAATTTGATAATTTACTTAATCTGGAGCTGGAGAATTTTCAGAAAAGTCTAACAGACATCGATTCATAACAGAAAACTGAATTGATTTGTTGTTCAATTGGAACTTGCCAATGATGTTTATTGAAGTAACAAAATGGAGAAGAAAAGTTTTTGGCGAGCAGAACATGAAATTTGGTTTTACGGCATATCAACCGTTGTTGAGTAATTTAATGCCCAAATCTGTTTTAAAGCAATATTGTGGTTTCAAGCAATTAATGATAATGTTCATATCTAAAAAGTCATAACTTAGTGTAACTATTCTTAATACAAATAATATATACACAGTCATATGGTTTGAGTGGTAATGTTTCGATGACTGTATTTTTACCTCATCAATAGACGCCCTTCATATAAGACGAACAAGACATATGGGACACTGTTGGAGAAGTAAGGTAAACTGGCAAGCGACGTTTTCCAATGGATCCCTTAACATCAATGTGCAAGTGTTGGACGTCCAAGTAGAACTTATCTACAACAGCTCTGTATAGACACAAGATGTAGACAAGATGATCCGCTAGAAGTGATGGATGATAGAGACGAATGGCGAGAGAGTCAAGGAAATCTGTTCTAGCAATGCCAGATATGATTTCTAGTAACTATTCCTATTTGACAGAGAAAAATTATTTTCTTTTCTGTAGCTATATAATCTCAGCTGTTCCTATCAAATGTGAATAATTTTCAAGCATATCTATTTGACCCATAGATGGGACTCTTTTAAATACTCCTATTCCGAGTAAAAGTGATGGAGAGGTGACTACATACTGTTCAATGCTACAGAATCTCACCACTAGAAGAGTTTTACTTACAAGGCAAATTATTAAGTATCGTGCTACAGAAGTTATAATTCGTTAGGAACAACTGAAGATCAAACTATGTTTGATTAACGTTATTACAATCAGTCTACAATTGATGTTCTTTAAAATATGGTAAAGACTATTACGAGATCAAATAAAGCTTTGGCTAATTGATAATATAGCCAAATCGGCTACGGAATGAAACAACTGCATCCCTGCAAAGGGGTAAGACCCTACTCCAATGAGTTTTCTGGATATGACATTAAACATTCTGATGGTAAGGCTCCAGCTCTGGAGCTTTCGGAAATGTGAAGTACTCCTTCATTGCCATTGCTCCCAGGTCCACTCTGGCCAGGAGTGGTAGAAACTGACAGGGTACTATCTATGGGTCAAATAGAACTATTTGACATTCATACTGTGTGCAGGCAAATGACTTAAATTGAATCAAATTCTTAGAAATAGAACTGTTTGAATACTTAACTTCGTGTAAACAATGTCAAACAATGTTTTTATTTTATTTTTACAAAAAACAAAAAACAAAACGGAAGTTGAGTGGCACTTTTCGATAGTAAGTGTACGTGGGCGTTATAAATAAAAACTGATCAAAGGAGCAAACATTTTCTACCCATGCAAATTAGGGAGTCGAATTTGGTCGGTTTAAAAAGTGTCTTCAACCCGATACCTAGATGTATAAAAAAAGAATAAGTCGAAACAATATTTTGAATTATTCAGATCTGTCATATTACGGCACCACTTAGAAGTGTGTAGTGTTATAGGACAACTTAAGAGGTTGAAATGATAACCCTTAAAATATCAACCTGAGCATGGTAACCTGACCGTAGTAACCTCACAGACGCTTCCGTTTGTCTTGTAAGAACGAAATTTATTGGTTGGCGGAATCCGTCAAATAGTTAGCCGAAAATAGATGTAGAGAGGAAGAAGCTTATTCCAGTAAAAAAAGACGCCGATAGTGAACAGGCGATAGACAAGAGAGAGAGAGAGAGAGAGAGACAAACGACTATGTTATTTCCAAGATCACTGGCTGTTGATGCGGGCATGATTGTTTCCGTGATCACTTTTATCGTCCTCTCCCTCCACGTCTTCTCTCCGTGTCTCTCAGAATCCGTATATATATATATATATAAATTATTTATTACGTAATCAATCTTCCCAAAGTGACGCGTAACTGCCAAGTTACAAATATCAGCTGATTCTAAACAATTATTTATTTTTGAATATTTTCCATTCCAATTATTTTCCACCGTTCCGAATTCGCAAAAAAAAAAAAAAAAAAAAAAAATCAAAACGTTTATTTCTGTATGTTTTAGACTTCTAAGTATTAAAAACTAAACCAATGCCTAATGACATGTTGCTATTTAGTCTTAAATTCAAAGTTTAAAAATGAATTCTCTACTAAAATAATTAATTGAAATCCTTAATTATTTTACAGATTTGAATTTGCAGAAATTGCAGAATGATTTCAGCATCCTTGTATTAACAGACAAAAGATATAAAAATGGATTGATCGATTGATTTTAACGGCAGGCTAATCCACCTTGGATTTGTTTATGCCCAGATGTTTGGGAATTACATTCAGTGTATGTTTATACTTACATTTCTGTGTAGTTTTTAAGAGTATTCTGCTCATTTTTATATCATATCAAGTATTCCTATCTAATACAAATAATTTACTCACACATGTACAATTTCAAGTACTTTTATCTAATATTAAGAATTATATAAGTAAAGTTGGCGACCTTAGTCGAGAGTGATCCGAAGGCTCTCTTTTCAATAGCTACTACACCGAGGTGTTGAGGAGGGCACTTCTTCATTCCTCGGATTGCTCCACTTTACCCTTGATCCTTACGTTATAATACTGAGTGTTAAGCAAGGTGGCATTAAGTACGAGTTTTTGGTATGACTCGACCTGGGATTGAATCCCGGTCTTCCGGACCATTGGTGAATACTCTCCTCATTAGGCCAAATAGTTTCAAGTAATCATTTCTATCTTATAAAAATCATTTGTTTGCCCATAGTTATAAGGCTTCAAGTCATTTATAATATAAATTGAATTATCATGACCAGAAAATCCGACAAGCATTGCGCGCAAAAACGGAACCACAACGCTTGCCGGATTTTCTGGTCATGGTAATCCAATTTATGATATAATTCCTCGATATAAAAAAATGTAATTTAGGATAATCCTTAGTAAACAATTAAATTTTCAGCTATTTCTAATACAAGTGATTTACAGTTATATGGTATCAAATATTACTCACACAAATAATTTTCGAACATATTTATTTGATACATAGATGGGACTTAAACAAGTACAAACACTCTTGTTTACAGTGGATCTGGTGACGTCGGGGTACGCTACATTCCTCAGATATCCTGTGAAGGAGCCTTACCATCAGGTTCAGTTTAGTTAAATACACAGGACGTACTTCTTATGGAGGTCTCTTACTCCTCTGAATGGAATATAGCCAGCGTATAGGGAGTGCCCCAAAATGCTTGAAAATAAATAAGTCGATTTATCTGAAGAAACAATATATCGCATTACATATAAATCCTCGCAAATCATATGTATTTATAAAAAAAACTAACAGATACCGTATAGAAATGTGTACCGTTTCCTTGTTACTTATATTTGGTCGGGGTAGTCTTCGGGGTGTAGAGGCTAACGTACTAGACTACAATATCTTAGTAAATGATTTCAATCTCTAAGCGTGCTATAACGTTCCCTAATATTATCAGGAAAAGTACGAACTCACCCTTTTTGACTTGAATCGTACAACTACTGTTCTTCTACAAGGATGCGTTTAACATTAAATAACCCACAAAGGCTGTTATGCCATTAAACAAAGAAACGAAACCATTTATTTTGGTTCGTTTTATGTGTTTACCTTTATTTTTTTGTTTAGATATTTCGAAGATTTTTTTGCACAAACACATATGATATCAAGTATTCCAATCCAATACAAATAATTCACACACAGTTGTATGGTTTCAAATATTCCTATCAAATACAAATAATTTATACGTAATTATACAGCTTCAAGTAACTATTTATATTCAATAATAATTTGTTTGTAAATAGTTATATCGTTTCAACTAAATAATAATCCTTAGTCATCATCATATCGCGCTGCAAGCACGGATCTCTCTGCCCTTCTCTCGCGACCCGTTTCTATCGTCCATCTCTCCTGGAAGGCCTTCCAAGCTACATGTTGTATCGACACAGAGCTGTTGTATATAAGTTCTAGCTGGTCGTCCTGCATTTGCTCGTCCATGTGAAGTGGTCCACAGTAGTAAATCACTTATGAGTTCGTAATCCTTAATAAATAATTATAGTTTAAAGTAACAATTCTTAATACGGATAGTTTGCCCACAGTTATAAAGTATCAATTATTCCTATGAAATACAAATAATTTTCTATCCTCTATTTGATCATAGATGAGATCCTAATAGGAACTTCCAATCTGGGTCAGAGTGGACTTGTGTGAAAGTATTATCCATAGCTCCAGAAGTCGAACTTACACCATTAAATGTACTTTTGAATCATACTCAGGATACCCCTTTGAGGGAAGAGGTAAAATGTAAAGATTACCCAAAATCGTGGGAGGAGAACAAAAGAAAAGGAAAAAGAGAAAAGTAAAGGAAGATGAGAGTGAAAAAAGAAAAGGAAAGGCAATCATGAAATGTTAGAAGAAGAGAAGAAAGAAAAGAGGAACGGAGTGAAATTCGAGAGAAGAGGAGAATTTAAAGATGGTGACTGATATAGAAACAGTTGAATGCTATTCTCAACTCATTCTAACTAACCAGAAAGTCCGACGTGCCGCTTAACGGCAAAGGCGGAGATGAAGTGACCAAACTAACGTAAAGTGCCACTTGACCGCGTAGTCAACGACCTGGCCACGAATTAAGCGCCGAATCTCGTGCCTTTGTCCACATAATGAACTCGGAGTTCTGGCCTCTGTTCCGGTTAGGCCGAGGTCAATTTGCACCGTGGACGGATGGCTATTTTCGAACACGTAATTTCAGCCGAATAGTTTGAGCATCCTACTGGAAAACATTCGGCACGTCAGAGTTTTAGAATCGGTTTGGTTGGGGCTTAGAATTAGTTATTAAAGATAACGGATTCGCTCGGCAATAATCAGGTCCAAGATTTCTGCTAGAACAGCGGAACTGGCTAAAGAAAGGTTAACGCAATTTTACGCGTAAATACGGCAATGATTAAAAGCTAAAACGGCATTAGGTTGACACGAACTAAACTTCGGGATATTTGTAGTACGGATCATTCTTGATTTTGAAGGTAAAATTACTATCCGAATTAAATTCAGAGCTTCGTTCTGAGATTAGCAAGTATGTCTAGTTGATAACTTTATCTTATTGAGTAGTGAGTTCGATTCCCGCCGGGAACACGTACTAGTAGTCTTTTACGTAAACTTATCTCCCTTTCGGAAATGAATTGGAGATATTATTAAGGTAGGCTTAAAACATCGCTTCCTGGCAGATCACCGATGTTGAGTGATGGATGTTTACGGCATGCTAACCTGCATAGAGTTATTGTATGTTTAGAGGTTAGGGAATCGCTTTCATTGTAAGTTTCTATTTACATCTGAACTGATCTATTTGATCCGTAAATGGGACCCTTGCAGGTATTATCACTCAAAATAAGATTGGATTTGGGAACAATGCCAACAAAGAAGTGAATTCACACTTCCCAGTGCTGTAGAATTAAAGCCTCACCATTCGATACAGTTTAGCATTATCTTCAGGGAATGTTTCTTTCTACTGGAGATGCAGCAAGAGTACTCCAGACCCCGCCCGCCTTGTCACGATGCCATGAGTATGACACTCGACTGCAACCGATGATAAGACTCCAGTTCTAGAAATATGAGGATTGTAGAGGACCCCTTGACTGCCATTACTTCCAGGTCCACCTTGACCCGGAGTGGTAGTATCTGTTTTGTTGCCATCTATGGGTCAAAGATATAATTTTAAAAATTATTCGTATACGACTGGAATATTTGATGTAATTTAACTGTAAATTATCTGTATTAAGAATATTTACTTGAAGATAGAAGGATTATCATTTTGTTAATGGTAACCATATAACTGTGGGCAAACAAAAAACGATTATCGAGTAGAAGTAATCACTTGAAACCATATAATTATAAGTATTAGATAAGAATACTTGAAATCATACATTGCCCAGTCGGCTGGAGCTGTAGAATACACCGACTGCTTCTCCGCAGAGAGGTAAGCCCCCCACCCCGCCCAACGAGTGTCCTGGTAATATGACACTAAACAATCTAATGGTGAGGCTCCAGTAATACTGGAGTTTTGGGGAATGCGGAATACCTCTTTATTGTCATCGCTCCTAGGTTCACTCTGGCCAGGAGTGGTAGTACCTGATAGAATCCTATCTATGGATCAAATACAACTTAACAGTGTTCTTATGCCCAACTGAATTGTTTCAAATAGAAGTGTCTTTGTATGCTAATCTGAATTGTTTGAAATAGAATTGTTTTGACATTTAACTTTGTGTAAACAACTAAACTTTATTGTTTAAAACTTTTATCAAAATTAATTAATTCGGCATTAAATGACCCGAAAAGGGTTGATTCGCCGCAAAACAAATTAACCACCTAACCAACCAACCAACCAACCTGAAATCATTCATGTGTGTGCAAACAAATGACTATTATTAAAAAGTGGATGCCATGGAAACAAAAATTAACAGCTACCTCCGAAGATGGCTAGAGCTTCCTCGAAGCTTGAGTAGTGCCGCGTTATATGGCACCTCAAATTCTCTGCAATTCCCCTGATGAATTTGTAGTCTCGAGAACGAGAGAAGTAATGCTGTATATGGACTCAAAAAATCCAAAAGTTGCGGCAGCTGGCATCGAAATTCGCACTGGAAAGAAATGGAGTGCAAAGAAAGAACTAGGGAAGGCCGAGGAGCAATAAAGACAGAAGGCTCTTGTGGGGACGGTGGCAATAGGACGAGCTGGCCTAGGCTACTTCCCTAGTATCCAAATTCACAAAGCCAATGGGAAGCAGAGACGGAATCTAATCCAGGAAGAGGTCCGCGCTAGCATTAAGGAAGAAAGAAGAGGCAAGATAGTGGGCCTATCCAGGCAGAATCCATGGACATGATGGGAGAACTTTATAAAGAGGAAAATAAGCTGGTTTGAGATCTGGCACGCCGATGCTAGTCCGTTAAAAAATCTAGTACATTCAGTGTATGACGTACTGCCGAGTCCTGCGAACTTATTTACTTGGGGGAAAATCGGAATACCATTGTGTCCACTCTGTGTCGAACACTAAGATACATAATGAGTGCCAGCCCTAGGGCACTAGGTGATGGGTGGTACTGTTGGAGAGACGACGCAGCAATCCACACAAGTGACTTTAAGCCGGAGGCGAAGTCGATTTACTTCGACAAAGCCAGCGAATGCCCCTCACTGTAAAATTACCTATTTCCTGCAATCTACCGCCTGAGACTGGCAGTTGAGAGTAGATATCGGGAATCGATTGAAAGTTCAGGAGCAGATCGCAACAACAACCCTGCGTCCGGATTTAATTCGTTGGTCAACCGAAACGAAGCAGGTTGTGCTGATAGAACTGAAAGTTCCGTGGGAGGAAAATATTGAAGTGGGTCGCGAAAGAAAGTTTGAAAGATATCAGGAGCTAGTAGAGCAATGCAAATCCAAAAATGGCGGTCAGCATGCTATCTGATAGAAGTTGGCTGCTGGGGTTTCACAGGAAGATCGGTATACAGAGTTCTGAGTCAACTAGGTATGATAGGAGAAAAAAGGGAGAAAGGCCATCAGAGCGATTTCAGAATCGGCTAAAAAAGCGTCGAGAAGGTTTTGAATTTAAAAAATCAGATCCATGGCGTACAACAGACACTAACGAGTGTTGGGGTATTTGATGGCGAAATAAAAAGAGTTTGGAAGAGAAAAGGAAATGAAGCAGGGATAAATAAAGAAAATACTTAATTTTCCCAATGTACATATATATGTATATAATTGAATGTAAGTATTTGTACAAAGATTCTTATAAAATGGAAAGAAAGAACGGCAAGGGAAAGTGAAAAAAAGAAGGAAAATAGGAAGCAAAATTTTTTCTATTGTTTGCAGTATCAAAATTTCTTTTCCTCTAAGAAGATTATATCTGCTCGTAGAATTATTACTGTCAGTGACTTACTACGATTGTCTGGTAGAATATTTTTATGTTTGAGTTTTTCAAATTTTTATCTACTTATTGTCATTAATTTTTTTGTAAAGACTTAGTATGCGGGATTGTGTATATATATATATATATATATATATATATATATATATATATATTACCGACCGAATACGCGTAGGAATTTGCTTACCTGTTATCTTGGGCCGAACCTTGCTCAGTGCGTGTGAGTATACTCCTACAAGATCCAGGAGGAGAAGTTGAGGAAGTGATTGTTTGCCTTTTTAACGCGTCACGACTGGGAGGGAAGTGACCTATGTCGTTTCTCATTGACCACCTTAAGTTTAAAGAATTATTAGTGTTAGATAGAAATGCTTGAAACCATTTAACTGTGTCCCATAAAAAAAAACTGAGCTCAAGCTCGTTTAAAAATATTATCTACAATATTTGTTTACAAATTACGTATATGTAATATATATGTATATATAGGATTTGTAATTAAATAGCCTTCCAGGATTGATATGCCATGAAAATAAACCAAAGCAATTCAAATCATATAATTGTGTACAAATTATTTGAATTTGAGTGGAATAATTGAAACACTACAATCTTATGCAATTTATTAGGATTAAGAATCGTTATTTGAAGTTATTGCTTGAATGTTGACACAATGTGATTATGTCAGAGCATTGAAAAACATACAGGTGAGATTTAAAACATGTTTGCATTGGAACGTTGAAAATGTACACAATAATTATAATGAAGCGTTTACAAATGAATCAAATGTTAGCATTAAATAAACCATTGATTTGACATTTTCAGCAAATTGTCCAATAAGTTGATGTGCCATAATACAAATAAACAAAACCAAAGATGATATTTGCGTCAATCTTTCGAATACGGGTACTTTCCCGCTTAGAAAATCAGTATTAGAAATCCAGTTGATTATTATCATAGCAAATACAGTGCGATAAAAAATTATAATTACAATGCAACATTGAAAATATAGTTATGATTATCATCAAATATTCACAAATGGATTTAATTTCAACTTTAAATAACTCATAAAGTGGTGATATACGTTGAACAAATAAACCAAACTCTTGGTTTATAACCATGCGCTAACACTTAAAAAATGATAAACACCAATCATTAATAAATTGGATAATGTTGAATGTCGTCTCGCTTTTGTAGCTTTCGTTCATATTAGATACTCAGCGTCTTGACATTGCCATCTGATTAGTTAATTCAAATTTCACGTCATTGAATCAATTTGAATTTAGGATCATGACTGCTGAATGTTAACTATAAAATTGTCAATAGCAGAGGAAATGAATAATGAGGCAAGATTTTCATTTGGTAATTTGTACGTTGTAATACAAAATCAACTGTTTGGATATCGTTCGTCATGAAATATAATAAACATTCGCAATATCAGAATTCATTATTTGAACAAACATAAAAACAAAAACGTTTCACTTCTCAGCGGCGAAGTTTAGGCAGTACACATTACACTTACGTAAAAAGCTAGATGTTTCTGCTCTGCCAGTGGGGCCTACATTGATTGATTGATTGATTAATGGATTTTGATAACATTTCAACCCGTCTAGGGTTTTTTTTATGCTTAGAGGTTACGGAATCGTATACATTGAACGTCTCTACTTATATTTTTTAATGAAATTTTTTCCTAAGAGTTCATTTTTTTTGCACACGGATAATTGATATCGAGAACTCTAATCTAATATAAATGATTTGCATAAGTAAATAAAGTAAAGTTGGCGACTGTGGGTGAGGGGGACCAGAAGGCCCCCTTTTCAATAACAACTACACCTAGGTGTAGGGGAGGGCGCGTCTTCTTTCCCTGAATTGCTCCACTTTATCCTTGATACATACCTTATATTTCTGAGAGTTCAGCAAGGAGGTATCAAGTACCATTTTTAAAGCCTTTGGTATGACGTGACCTGGAGTCTCACTCACTGATATATTTACATATTGGATGGTCATGTATCTCTACTATGGATACAGTCAACATATTCTAGACATTGTGAACAGGCTGGACAATCGACGCTATTGAAGGTATCCTGTATTTCGTTGCATATTTTCTTGACCATAAATCTATCTCAAATTGATATTTCCGCCGTTATCAAGACAGCCAACTATTTTGTGGTCAATACCTGAAAGTATTCCTATCTAATACTGATAATTATATAGTTTCAAATAATTATTTCTACTTGTTTGAAATCACACATTCAAAGAGTCGGCAGGTTCGCCTTGTCAGTGATGATCTTGGGGCCCTTACAAGTTTCGGGTCTTCCAACATTATACGAGCTCTCCCAGGCGACCCTACCAAAACTATTATTCCGGTAGGCGATCCTGCAGTAAAAAGTTCGCCAAGTATGCTATACCACTCACCAGAAAAACTGATATTTCCGCCGTTACCAAGACATCCAACTATTTTGTGGTCAATACTTGATTATCACCCGATTATCATAAGCAATCACCATGGTGATTATCGTGGCGATTGATAATGATGATGTCAACGTCCGGCGAACCCTTTTTTGGGGAAAAGCAAATAAACCGTAGAATATTTGTTGTTTTGATTGTACTTTTTCGACTGTATTTAAATCATGATGTGATTTTTCCAATTATGAAACAAATAAAATAATCATGCTTTCAAATAACCTGACATTTATTAGAGATTTTAAAAGCAAGATCTGTAAATTAACCATTATAGAAAAATGGATACATTAGTGAAGTTGATTGCATAAAACATGTTTAACGGGACAGCGAGATAGATCAATTATATATATATATATATATATAATAATTGATATGCAAACATCAGTGCTGCTTCCAACAAAGCCTTCATGTGATGATGACGACTCTGAGTTCATGCATGGTTTCGGAGCCAAACCATCATTATCACTAACACAGAGTGTCCCTAGTAGTACCGCACGATACCACCAGGCTTTGTTGGTTTGTCGTCACTGTGTGGGAATTCCATATCCATGCTGATGCAGTTAGAGCCTTATTCTTGATTGCTTTAAAATCATTTTTTATTATATATTTATATATATATTCTGTTATCTGGTGGTGAATGTTAGAGATTAATCAGGTATGCAGGGATTGACTTGGTAATGAAACCTCAGCATCTGACTTCAAAAGGAAATATATTTCTTATCCAGTCATTTCTAACGCTGATTTTAATGTAAAACAGAACATATAGATCAATTTCACCCCCTCCCACACACACATTAATCCCCACCATATTTATATGTGTATAACGACAAGTCCTGGAGGCAGCACCCCACAAAGCAGTAGATATACAGCCACCAACCACCCATCACAAAAACTATCCAGGTTAGACGAACCAGACGTGCTGGACACTGCTGGAGAAGTAAGGACGAACTCATAAGTGACATACTCCTGTGGACCCTTTCACATTGACGAGCAAAGGCAGGACGACCAGCTAGACCCTATATACAACAGTCAATACGGGATATAGCCTTGAAAACCTACCGGGAGTAATGGACGATAGAGACGGGTGGTGAGTGAGGGTCCAGGAAATCCGTGCTGGCAGAACGACATGATGAAGATATATAAGTAAAAAAGGGATGATATAACACTATGAATATCCGTTTACACACACACATACACACAGAAGCAAACAGACACACACACGTATATATATATATATATATATATATATATATATATATATATATATATATATATAGCGAATATGTATAACCGTATATCATCGCTTTTTTATGTTAGCAAAGCGAAACTCATAATTTCATAACAGGTTTTCTCTTTTTGAAATGTCTCGTCGTTTTTCGCACAAAATGAATGCAAGTCGTAAGACATTGAACGATTTCTTAACACTATTTTGTCTAGCTAAATTATTGATTTAAAGCAGCTTCTGTTTTCTAAGTGATTTAAACAAATTCTTTATTTTAGTTTTTCCCAAGGCGACAAAAGACTGTAACATACAATGATGCAAAACCCAGCGATGTTGGCTGAAATAGAGGATAGGTGTTTATAATCAAGCAGAAATAATGCCAGTGAAATGTGAGAAACTGTTAGAAAAACTTAGCAGAACGTGTCTTTTATGCAGCCGGACAGTGAAGAGTTGTTTCACACGTTTCTGCAAAGCTGTTAATGACGTTTACTGATGATCTTTAAAGACTCACTGAAGACAATATAAATGCTGCCATTTCTTTTCATCATCTTTTCAGCTTAAAAATATTTTCAATTACTGATTTAAAGTCGACATTATACTCTCGTTCCAGTTTCTTTATCCCTGATGTGTCAATTTTAATTTGCGGTCTGCTTCTCAGACACGTATGTAGACTGACATAAAAAAGCCAGTTTTGCCTTATATCTTGGATTGCCCAGTCGGCTGGGGCTGTAGAATACACCGACTGCTTCTCTGGAGAGGGGTAAGACCCCCGCCTCAAACGAGTGTCCTGTAAATGACACTAAACAATCTGATGGTGAGGTTCCAGAAATGCTGGAGCTTTGGGGAATGCAGAGTACCCCTTCATTGCCATCGCTCCTAGGTCCAACCTGGCCCGGAGTGGTAGTACTTAATAGGGCTCTATCTATGGGTTAAATAGAATTAAACTGCATACTTACGCCAAACGGAATTGTTTAATATTGAGCTGTTTTGACATTTAACTGTGTGTAAATAAAATCTACGCTTATACTAAATTGAATTGTTTGAATTATAATTGTTTGACTAAACTGAATAGCTTGAAATGGAAATATTTTTGATAATTAAATTGTGAAGTCATGCTAAACGGATTTGTTTGAAATAGAACTGACAATTTGTACAAAAATGGATTTGGCGTTAAATAACCTACAAAGGTTGATATGCATAAAACCCAACCAATCAACCTTATATCTTGGATTATGTAAGCACAACGGACTACGAAGTGTTGACAGTTGAGAAGATTGAATGATTGATTTTTAAAGCATCTCAAATCATGTAGAGTTATTTTATTCTTACAAATTAAGGAGTCGCTTTCATTGTTCATTAGGTCAGATACCGCCACTCCGAAAGGAGTGTCTTAGATATGATAATAAAATGCACTTGATATTTGTGGAAATTTGGCGATTGTGGCCTACCTCTTCCTAATCATTACTCCCAGGTCCATCCTGACCCGGAGTGATAGTACCAGTAAGGATCTCGTCAATGGGCTAAATAGATTTGTATTCGATAGGAATACGTAAAAAAATTCGAAGAAACAACTCCAACGTAAATGTCAATAAGAAAGCGATTTCCAAGCCTCTCAGCATAATATAATCCTATCAATCAATCATTAAGATGCTCCAGTAATATCTCACGATATAAAAACATTATTGATTGTCTGTTTGAACGTGAGAATGCCAAACCTATTTAAATAACTGATTTCAGTGCGTTGAAATATTTTTCTTTTCTTTCCGATGCTCTCATAATAAGTTTATTTTTCTATTATGGCAAAATATAAATATAATTGCATTTTTAAATAATGGAAATGACAATAAAAATGTAGACAGGAAAAGAGGACATCGGGTAAATTGGGATATAAAATACAGTGTTATTTAAAATACAGATTTTATTGTATCCTGTCTATTCACTGAAATACTCTCGAATGGATCACTATTGTTTTTGACTGGATTTCAACAGCTTCCTTCCAGGTATCGGCTTCATGAATTAGAATCAAATTCAAAACAGACTTATTGTTAAAAGCTTCCGCCTTTGTTAAAGTAAATATTTAATTTCATGCTTGAAGTCTTCAATCTCCCTATATATACATACGAGAGGAATGAAAATTTTGGATAAATTTTTAAACATATTTAAAAGAATTTTATGGAAATTGTAGGGTTCTCTACAGTACCCAAATATCATGAACTGAAAACTTATCTCATATTTTTTTACCCTTTTACAAGGGATACAGTCAGTAAATTCAAAACCCTGACGAAAAATGACCCCAAACAATTAAAAAAATAACAGATTTTCCTGGTCTTTTCAGATTCGATCAAGGAGATTGAAAAGGCGAATTTACATCGCTATCTTAAAGAGGTAACAAGCTATTAGTGGGAGGCCCTATTGCATCGTGATAAAATGGTGGACTGAGCCATCGTAGTAAGCGAGTCAAACTTCAGTCGCTCTATGACGTTAACTTTCTGATTAATATCTTTAGGAAAAGTATGAATCCCTTTATTCCCCCTGCTATGGGTTAAATAGTAACACTACACACACACACACACACACACACACACACATATATATATATATATATATATATGGGGATAGTCATTTGTTCTACAATCGTAGATTGTTAAAAAAATCATACCTGCTACGAAACCACCGACAAGTGCGTAAATTAGGATAGGTTGACCTACAAACAAACCCCACTCCTGTTTCTTGATGCTTCTAACACCTCTGCCCTCGCCCGTGAATTTGAATTATTTTTCATTTAATTTAATTTAATTTAATTTTTTGTAAAATACGAACTGTAACATTTGCTGTTCTGCAACTTCGAGAAAAGCATGTAAAAATTCATCTGACGAGACGTAGAGTATAGTAATAGTCTCCGCCAAAATAAATTTTCATGACAACTTAATCTGGTTTGAGTTTCCGTCTGATTACACTTTATATATATATATATATATATATATATATATATATGAAGTAGGAAAATAAGATTGACATGTCTCGATGATATGATATAGTAATATTAATAGTATTCGCCAATGGCCCTGAAGGCCGGGGTTCAGTCCCAGGTAGAGTCATACCAATGACTCAAAAATAGTACTTGATGCCTCCTTGCTTAACACTCAGCATTATAAGGTACTGATCAAGGATTAAGAGGAGCAATTCAGAGAAAGGAGTAGCGCCCTCCCCTACACTTTGGTGTAGTAGCTATCGAAAAGGGAGCCTTCGCGTCACCCTCGACTACGATTACCAACTATACTTATTGTATGATACGGAGTCTTGCATTTTATTGTGCGAATATATCAAGCGATAGACTCACTCATTTGGAAGGCTTATGTTGTCTAAAATGTCTTGAAATCAATCAATGCACAATTTATTATTATTATTATTATTATTATTATTATTATTATAATGATTATTTCACTTCTTTCGAGTTTTCAACACTAGCCATCGTTGATCGTCTTTCATATGAGTTTGTATGACAACAAATCCCTTCAAGTTTCCGAGACCCAGTCTCTTCGATCTTTACAATTCTGTGGTCTGTATCATCTCGATTTCCACTCCTCAGATTTCCAGTTGTACCACTTTTTTTCTCGCCCTTGGAGGCTGTCCTTAGCCTGCCACCTATTAATGGTATCACCATCACCATTTTGTTCCTCAGCTTTTTCAGCTCTCTGGCAAGGTCCAAGTATTCGTCGACCTTTTCATTTTCTTTCACTTTTTACTATGTGATCCTCTAGAACAGAAATATTATCAGATGCCAAGTTCTTTTTTTCTTGACACTTAACAATAAGTTTAGTCTTCTAATCAAGATTTAGTATTATTCTTATAACAACTACTACACTGGTTTACAAAAATAAATTTTTGGTCTGAGGCAAGAATGGGGATTGGTGTTTTTTGTTAATTTGGGTGTGCTGAATTCAAATTTATAAATAGTTTTGCTCTATCACCTCTAGTTTTCTAGCTTTTATATAGTCTCATTTTAGTATAAACAGAGAATATATGTGCATATTTCAAGAGTTGCAGCAGCTTATAACAGATATATACCGGACATTGGCCTTGTGGTTAGAGTGTTCGCCAATGGCCCGGGAGACCTGGGTTCAATCCCAGGTCGAGTCATACCAAAGACTCAAAAAATGGTACTTGATGCCTCCTTGCTTAACACTCAGCATTATAAGGTACGGATCAAGGGTAAAGTAGAGCAATCTAGGGAAAGGATTAGCGCCCTCCCCTACACATTGGTGTAGTAGCTATCGAAAAGGGAGCTTTCGGGTTACCCTCGACTATGGTCGCCAACTTTACTTTTTTATAACAGATAAAACTGGATAGATAAAGAACACTGATTGAATCAATATACTTGGATGACACAATTACATGATTCATAGTACCACAGACAGTCAAAAGTGTGTTTTCTTAGAAGATCTGGTGTATTTTGCCTCCGGGATGTCACGCAAGAGCATTCAGCAGAAGTCTCCCATCATGCCGGGGTTCCATTTGCCTTGATAGTTGCTCTCCATCTTCGTAATGTCTTGGTGGAATCTTTGTCCATGCTCATCACTCACTGCTCCAAGGTTTGGCGGGAAGAAGCTGAGGTGGGAATGGAGAAAATGAATCTTTAGTGACATTCGGTACCCCATATCCTCGTAAGACTTTAGCAAATTCTCAATACAGGCTTGGTAATCTGGTTCGCGTGTGTTACCAAGGAAGCCACTACAGACTGACTTGAATGCTTCCAATGCTCTCAGTTCCTTTAAGTTAAGAAGCTCCTCAAAATCAGTATCCTTCAGCACTTCTCGGATCTGAGGTCCGACAAAGATGCCCTCTTTGAGCTTAGCAGCACTAAGACCTGGAAACACAATAGACAAGTGTTGGAAGGCTGCACCATTTTTGTGCAACGCCTTCACGAAATTTTTCATCAAACCAAGCTTGATGTGAAGAGGAGGAAGAAGCACCTTATTCATGTCCACCAGAGGATTCTCCTTGAGGCTGTGCTCACCGGGAACAAAAGTGCTTATAGAGCCCCAGTCTTTCTGCTTGTAAAGTTGGGATACAGCTCGACTATCCCAGAGACAGAGAAAACAACAGTGCTTTGTGAAGCCCGCTTGCATACCCATAAGATGACCAATGACCTTATTTTTTCCGATTCCTGAAAGTGGTGATCCTTACATCTTCCTGGACTGTTTAAGATGTGTAACACAATAGTTGAGGGACACCACTGTTTAAGCCGAGAAGCCAAGAGCTCTGACTGCTGTTTTGACAGATACAAATCACGAGCAAGATCATTCAGGTCTTCTTGCGCGATCCAGTGTGGCTCATTGCCACTTGTTCCTGAATATGTAGACTCAATATCTTCCAAAGATCTGAATGGGGAACGGGTCTCATAGCAGATCGAAGGTTGGGATATTTGATTTTTTTCCCTAGAAGATGCATTGAAACCAGTTATATTAGTTAAACAAAAATAACAATCATCTGCGTGGTTTCGCGGCTCTCTCCAAACCATCGGGACTGCAAAGTTGAAAGCCGCTTTCTTGCCATTAAACCATGCAGTTAGTCCATTGTAGCAGGGTTTACCACAGATGTGTGGAGCTCAAGACTTGTCCTGATCACCAATTTTACAGTCAAAATAGTGAAAGTAGGCGGTTCTGATGAGGGAAGTGAAGGTTCGACGCTGTGCAACTGTTGTGAAGTTCCCATACACGTAGCAGAAAGAATTGGTCTTGTTGAGGCATCCTCGACATTTTGACGTGCTTGGAGCCATTGGAGAATCTGAAAATATAACAAAGTAAAACTAAATGTGCATTTGAAAATGTAATATCAATATTTAGTAACCCAAAAGATGTGTAACACGATAGTTGAGGGACACCAACCTCCTGCGCATCCTGCGAGACAACCTCTTCCAACGACTGCCAGAGTGTGTATTGGGGCTTGCTGCCTTAACTGTCAAAATCCGTCTTGATATATAACTATATATATATATATATATATATATATAATGTAATGCTATCACTTACATTTAGTGCATAATAACTAAAAAAATAAGCCATAAGTCTCACAATATTAGAATTAACCCTGAATTCATATACGCCTTTATGTATCGTATATGCACAAAATGCACACTATGCATATCTAAAAAAATAGAGGTGATGAGTAAAAACGGATTTCAAATTTGAATTCAGCACCCTCAAATTTGGTAAAAGTCGGTATTTTTGTGCTTGCCTCAATTTCTTTTTAAACCAGTGCTATTAGTCGTGGTATTATTGGTATTATTTCTCTACTGTTTGCGAGATTTTAACACCAGTTTTGAGTCGTAGAGTGTCACTGATATTTTAGTGATCTAGGCTTCTTCTGGGTATTCAAAGTGATCTTAATGCTTTGATTTGGATGGTATCGATTTTTCCTATGATCTCCAGTTTCTCTACTTTTCCATGTCTTTGGGGACTGTTTCAAGTGCGTTAAATACAATTGTTATCAACATCTCCTTAAAGTTCCACAGCTTTTCAGCTCTTTGGCAAGATCCAAGAATCTGTCTACTTTCCGTTTTCTCTTATTTTGACACCTGTACTACCTTTTAGCTCTTTCTAGAAACCAAGTATCAGCAAGTCTTTTAAGTTCACGACAACTTTTCCTTGCTTTCTTGCCTATTTTTGTTGTATTATGGTCTGGGTGGTCTCAAACCCCCAGATCCCTAGTTTTCACAGTTTCTCTTGCAGGTTCTTTGGGAGTGCTACTCGGATTCCATCCATGATTGGTATCCTGGTTATATTCATGCTCCATAGTTTTTTGGCTTTCAGGCAAAGTTCAGGTAATTGCCCAACTTTTTACTTTTCTTTGAATTCCTTCTGGAATGATGAGTCCCCCAATCTGACAATTTCTTTGATTCTTGTTAACGATAATTATGTTTTGTCTCCTGTCCGGGATTCGGTGGTATGTTTTCGTTTCAAAATTTCTAGAGAAATATTATAATTATTATCTTTTTTTAGGTTTTCTCTCTTGTGTTAGCTGGCAGTCTTTCACTGGTGGCCGAGTGACAGCAAGTATCCTTGGGTCTCACGCATTCTACTCAATATTCTGTCCGATCTCAAAAATGCTCATGTTGGGATGGTCTCGATTCATCCTCTGATTACTAACTCTTCCTGTCCCCTTTACAAGCCCTTGGAGAGTGTTCCATGTTATTCGGTCACCACTAGTATCACCGTTTCCCTCATGTTTGATAACTTTCTTAGTCCTATAGCAACGTCTATCTGTCTCTCTTTACGCTTTTTTATTTTCACTTTTTGTTCCGCTGCGACGGTAAATTCCATTATATATCAAGGTCTCATTTTTTAAAAATTATATCTACGTCTGGTCTTCCTGACGGGATTAGGGGATCTACTTGCATCACAAAATCTCAGAAAATTTTATACAATTTATTTTCTAGGATGGTTTTGGTTTGTGCATGTAGAATTTGGTAGTATTGTCAAATTTCGATTTCTTGCACAACTTCAAGGGGATCACTTTCTCAGCCCAGTCGTGTCTAATCTTAAACTTCTTTTTGCGCTAATTTGCTACATTCGTTTATTATGTGAGTAATCATCTCGTCTTTGTCACCACATAACTTACACTAACTATTCTATTGTGTGTTATTGATTTTTACTTTAATGCCATTGTTCCTTTAGCCATAGTTTTATGTTGCTATTAGAAGAGGTTCAGTTTCTCTTTTAAAATTTTCCTTTCGTAGCCACTTCCTGGCTTTCTGGTGTGAAATTTCGTCAGATTGTCGCTTGACATATCCATGCAGTTGTTTGTATTCCCATTTCTGTTTCCTAGTTTTTGTTGTTGTTCCGTTTGTCCTTACGTTGTCTGTGCTTTTTTTGCCCACCGCAATTAATCTTCTTTGATCTTTTTATCGAGGACTCGTTTTGATGCATACACGCTATCTTCATTGCAAGCGAGTCCTATTCGTCCTTGTCTTCTTGGGACATATAAGGCATCTATGTAATCTTTCAGATTAAGGCCTTGGGCATGGTCATCAGCTTTCTTGTCTCCCTTGTTCATTTCAAGAATTGTCTTGAATATCTTACAAGGACTCTGCCCAAGTATTTTTCCCCTTGATGAAATTTCTGCTGCTGAGAAGTTTTCACATTCGTTTGCAGTATTCTTTTATTATTTATTATTTCATCTGTTTTTGTTTGATTGTGTCCGCCTTCGATATTCCTAAGTCCTAGTAATTTTTCGTTTCTACGAGCGTTCTAATTCTTTCTTGATTTGGTAGTTCTATTCCTTCCGTTGTTTGTATTTTTCCACTTTTCATAATGAGCTTGACACATTTTTCTATGCCAAATTCCATTCCTATATCCTGGCTTTATAATCTTATTGTTTGTATCCAATGTTTTAAAATCTTATTGTTTGTCTCCAATTCCTTTTCATTTTTTACGAATAGCTTGATGTTGTGTATGTATATAAAGTGATTAATTGTTTCTTGTAATACAGTAAATTTATAGCCCCCAGTATGTGAGTAAATGGCATTATTGCTATTACAAGTATTAATTGCGAAAGTGCATCTCCTAGGAAAATGATATCTTTATTTATTTATTTTTTTTTACTTCTGCTAAGGTCTTTCCTCTTGTTGTCAATTCCCCTTTTCAGTTTTTCATGGTTTTCAAGATGAACTTTATGACTTTGTCAGATATTTTAGACTTTCAGGCAATTCATAATCCAGCTTTTCAGGAGAAGACTTTCGTTGTTAGTCGAGGTCATGGCTACGTTTTTATGCTCTCCTTGAAGATATGATGATCAATGTATAGCAGTTCTTATTCCCCTGTAGCACTCTTTCTGTGCTTCGGGAAACAGTCCGTGGTATATTCTGTGCGGTTTGGATTTTTCACATCATAGATTGACACATTATCGGTCTATAGTTGTTGGCGATAGTTCTTTTTTTTTTTTTTTCCTTTTTGCGAGTTTTTCTGGATGAAGGTAGTTTTCTCCTTAGTTATCCAATGGTGTTTTTTTGCGTTTACTCAGTTTAAAAGCTAGTCTCTCATGGATGGACCTGAATTTACAAACCAGAATCTATGTGTTCCCTCATGACATGACGTTCTACAATTCGGTACTTTCTTGAGTGTTGCTTATAGCGATTCTCACCGTATTTCAGCTTAAGGATCTTCTTTGATTCCCATTAATTCTTTTTCTCTGTGTGTGTTCTTTTTAATCCATTCAACCTTGAGATTGAGTGATAGCAAGTCTCCTCAAGTCTTCAGGACTCTTCTCAGTATTCTAGCCGTCTTAAATAGCCCCGTTGTTTGGATGGTTTCCACTCGGTCGCCAACTTCCAAATCCTCCAGGCCTTTTAATAATCCTTTAGTTACCGTGCCAAAAGCACCAATCACAATAGGTATAATTGTCACCTTCATGTCCCATAGTTTTTTCAATTCTCTAGCTAGGTCGAGGTACTTATCTGTCTTTTCACATTCTTTCAGTTTTATTCTGTGGTCAGCCGGGACAGCAATGTCGACAATTTTGCGGATTTTCTTTTTTTTTTGTTGATTATTATAAGGTCTGTATTATTATTATTATTATTATTATTAGTTAATCAATCAGATTCGTTTTCAGTCTTGAGTGTATTCTCTGCAGAGTGATAATTCCACCAAAGAGGAGTCCTGTGTATGACTCTTGACGGCATTTGATGTTGAGGCTTTAGTTATGGATATCTAGGGAGTGTGGAGTACTCCTTCGTTGCCATTACTCCCTGATCTTTTCAAACCAGGAGTGGTAGAGACTTATAGGATCACATCTATTGGTCAAATAGATTCATTTAAAAATTGCTTGTATTCAATGGGAATACTTGACATCATGTGACTGTGTACTCATTTTTTATATTAAGAATACTTATTTGTCGCTGTATTTGTTTTCGTGGGGATAGTTAAACCCCAGTAGTAACTGTGTGTACAGAAATCATAATTATAAAATACGAATTAGGGTAATTGAATAATTTATTTGGTAAAATTTTAAATTAGCCAAAGGCTTTGAATTTAAGTGTAATCCCTCGCCATCGCCGTACGCGTACACAGATGGCGACTAGGTTTAACGGCTCACGTCAAAATAATGTTGGGAAAAGTAGGATATAGATATTAAACAAATCAAAGCTTGTTAACCGGCGTGAGAAAACTAAGGGTTTGTGACGCATGTGATGATTTTGAAAAGTATGCAGTGGTTTAGTGGCATGACGTCACAATGAATGTGTCGGATGATGTAGTAAGTAATTAAAATAGATCATATATAACAAATAGATAATTTGAAATTTTATAAGTTAAGTTTTTAAAGACAAGGAGAGAAGTTGAGATTTGGAAGGCAAACGTGATATGTCGGGTGTGTGGAATCAGGGTAGCTGCAAGGAAGATTCGCTCCGAGATCCTATGACATCTTTCGCTAAATCTTGTGGCGACTACTATTATGAAATTGTACCAGGTAGAATAAAGGCTTTGTTTCCAAAAAAAAAAAAAAAGGAGTTGCCAATTGTTATTTTTGAAGAGCGTGTAATTTCAAATATTCAACATGGTCCATCGTGTTACATAGTTACTTGAAATCGCAAAATGATGCGCTCTTAGCCTAACGGTTATCGTTAAAGGAAATGGAATCAGTGACCCGAGTTCAAATCCTACCTAAGGCTGATTGAATTTCACTTAGCGTTCATGCTCTTGGACAAAGAGTGAATCCATCAACTCCTTCCAGTTGGGCATACGTGGTTCTTTGTCTTTGGTAAAGCAACTAGTCTAGGAGAAGGAACATTCTGAATTCAAATTAGGTTTACTTCTCTTAAAATTGATCTTGCGAGACATCCTGCTCGCACCGGAGAAGAAGGGTAAATACATAATGAAAACATATAAATATGCATAAAATATTTCTATTAGATAAAAATACTTGAAACCATCCAATTGTTCGCTAGTTATTTGTATTAGTTAAAAATACTTGAAATTATACAGCTGTGTGCAAATCACTTTGATATCCTATTATTTAGGCAAAAAAAGGGAGTTTCCGTGGCGTTGTGGTGGATCGCGGCTTCGAAATATGCGAGTTCGAGCTCTATTCTCACTGTTACGTTTCCTTCCGGAAGAAAACCCTTGGGAAAGGTATGAACATACTTATCGTTCCAGTTTTGGGTTCAATTGTATCAATGCTGTTCTGGTACAAGGATGCTTTTGGTATTAAATAACCCGTGATGTTTGATATGCCATTAAACAAAGAAACTCAACAAAAAAAAACCCACTCAAAAATGTAGATATAGAAGTACGATGTACGTGATTCTCTACCTTCTAAGCTTAAAATAACCCTAGACGAATTGACATGCCGTTAAAATCGGTCAATCATTTTATTTCGTTTTTATCAGGTCAATTTTTAAAAAAATAGTGGATGACACACAAGAATTTCAGCAATTCAGGATATACAAAAAAAGTTCATAAGTCAAAGCATTGCAATGAAATAAAAACAGCATTAAAAAAAAAAAAACCCCAAAAAATGAATCAAAAACAAAAACAAAACAAAACAAAATAAAAACAAAACAAAATAAAAACAAAACAAAAAAAAAAACAAAGCTTTGCACATTCTTTGGAGTAGTTCATTGAATCATAAAAAAATGCATAAAGAGAGAACCATGGTAATAATGTTCGCATAGAACACAGTCTCACAAGACTTCTGTTGGCATCGAATTCTATGTTTGACCTTCAAAATTAGCGCTGCAACCAATGAGAAACACAACAATATATCAGGTAGCTACACTTATAACCCAGACATCACGACAATGTCTGACTCAAACAAAAACTTTAGGCCGCGAATCGAAGAATAACCTTTATTATTTTTGGACATATGCATTGATCACACATTACTTTCCTGGGTAAGTTATCGGCTGTCTAGATCAGACCAAAATTTACTAAACAGTAATAATTATTATTATATATTGTACTCCTGCTCTTTAAGCGAACTTCCAATGTATTTAAACACAAGAAAAAAAACTTTATTTATACTGTCATACAAGAAATAAGTACGTTCCTTTTATATATACACTAAAAGAGATACCTGTTTTTTCATTTGGTTGGTTGGTTGGTTGGTTGGTTGGTTTTATGGCATATCAACCTTTGTAGGTTATTTAACACCTAATCCATTTTATGTAAATAATCAGTTCTATTTAAAACAATTCCGTTTAGCATGAGTACACAGTTTTATTGTCAAAAACATTTCTATTTCAAACTTCTCAGTTTATTCAAACAGTTATACATAACAATTCAGTTTAGAGTAAGTACAGTTTTAATGTCAGAAAACACTTCTATTTCAAATAATTCAGTTTAGCATAAGCACGCAGTTTAAATGTAAGTACGGTTTAATTGTCAAAAACATTTCTATTTCAAGCCATTCAGTTTAATCAAACAATTCAGTTTAGCATAAGTATGCCGTTAGTTCTATTTAACCCATAGATAGGACCCTTATCAGGTGCTACCACTCAGGTCAGAGTGATACCCGGGAGCAATGGAAATAAAGGGGTACTCTGCATTCCCCAAAGCTCCAGCATCACTGGAACCTCACCAACAGATTGTTTAGTGCCATATGCAGGAAACTCGTTGGGGAGGGGTCTTCCCCTCTGCAGAGAAGCAGTCGGTGTCTTCTACAGCCCCAGCCGACTAGGCAACTGTTTTTTTTTTCAGACAAAAAAACGTGAAAATATTTAATATTTAAAATATATATATCATCATCATCTTCTTAAAATAGCGCTGACTGTACATACTTCTCTGACTCTCATTCTCTCTTCCCATCTGTCCCTATCATCCATCGCTCTCGGTAGTTCTTCCAAATTACATTCTGTGTCCACGCAGAGCTGATGTAAATAAGTTTTTACTAGTTGACCCACACTGGTACGTCCATGTGTAAGAGTCCATAAAAGAACGTCACTTATGAGTTCGTCCTCGTTTCTCCTTCAGTGTCCCACATGTCTCGTTCGTCTTACTTGAATGGTTTTTGAGATGTAAGGTACATGGATGTACAGCTGTTGTTTCGTTTGGTGTTGGTACCAGGATTTGTTCAAAATAGCTCGTAGCATTCTTGCCTAGTTTCCACTCGAAGACTAATATATATATATATATATATATATATATATATATATATATATATTTAAAACAGCCCTATAAATGAAAAAAATCCACAAAAAAGCAGCTGTTACAGAAAAAATATTCTGATGTATAAAAAATACACTCACTTATGTAGCGGAAGCTATAGTACAGCGAGTGAGGATAGACGTTTAACTTATGTAGTCAGCTAGAGGTATCATAACTTGCGGTAAAAATAGAAAAAGCGAGAAGTAACTCAGCAACAAAGACTGAGACATGTACGAAAAACATTATTCTCGCTAATGGTCGATCGAGATGAGGTTCGTGTGCTCATTCAGGAATATGTCACGTATCATCGTTGTAGTCAGGCTTCTGGTTGATTCGTTTGCTAAATGTATTTGCTTTCATTTGCTTAGGTCTTTTCTCTGCCTCCTGGTCCAATAAACATTTATTTATACAGCGTACGAGTGACGAAGATCATCCTTTCTAAGAGTTACGTTTTACGGTTTCTGATTATTTTATGACCCTTTTCTTTCGCGTTCATCCCGGAAGTGGATGTGTGGACTGGTTTAATTTCGGTCCTTTTTTGACATATCAGCTGTGGCTGTCTACGTGAACATTTCCGTTTCAGTTTTTGAGAGGAGTTTCGACTGGTTACGACACTTAGTCATGTATGGCTACTTACCTCCGATCTCAAAAACCATCCAAGTAAGATGAACAAATGGTTAAATGTTAATGGTGCATCCTCTATTTGCGCGATCTAAACTGCTGAATATCACTCACACACACGCACACAAATGAGTGTGCCTTCTCTCTCAAAAGGTGTAAAAATGCGCGGCATATATATTTTACAATTATAGATGTGGTTTCATATAATATAATCATAAAAATTATGACGGCACTAGTTTAAACTACCTAGCGAGAAACGAGCCCACTTCATTCAGGGGAAATAACTCAATAATTATTTCTTAATTTATTTTACTTGAAACTTTACCTGATTTGATATATTGAAAACATAAAAATATACATATGTTATGCGTATATATGCATCTATATGCATGACAAAGCTATAGTAAAGGCCACTCTTCCTGGAGGAATTAACTTTAAAGTCAAAACGTGAGAAGAAAATTTCAGCATGAAACCTCGAGCTACTTAAAGGTGTCATTTTAAAGGAAAACTTTTAAGTCACTATAATCCAACGATGTACCGAAGTCTTACTACCTTATTATCTTAAGCATCTTGAATATTTTCCGTGAGTTGAATTTGTAATTAATCAGGATGTTTGAGTTGTAATTTTGGCGGTAAAAATGGTTACCACCTGACAAAATGTTACATATTGCCTTGACTCTGTCTCTATCTCTCACGCCATCCTTCCTAATTGACAGTCTCACTTCATAGTGTCCGAAATAAGCTGATCTATGTAACTCTTTGCTGGTCGAGTAACACTGGTGTGTCTATGTGTAACTGCCCACAGACAAATGTCACTTATTCGGTCATATCCGTTTGTCCAGCTGGCCTTGGGGGTGTCCTCATGGTGTAATGGTTACAGCGATGGACTGCAGCATCGTAGTACACAAGTTCGTACTCCAGTCACGCTAATACATTCATTTTCTGGCAAATGCCCTTGGGGAAGGTATGAACCCCCTTATTCTCGCAGCTATGGGTTAAATAGTACCACTACTGTTCTTCTAGGAGCATGGCTTTGGCATTAAATAACCTAAAAAGAGTTGATATGCCATTAAAACAAAGAAACCAAACCAAACCAGCAGGTCTTATTCGCCTTATTTGGATGATTAGTGAGATGCGAGGTTGGTGGCCGTTTAGTTGCTAACTGTGGGATCCTGCTTCCAGGATTGGTCTAAAACAGCGCGTCGCATTAGTGACTACTCCTTCTTTGCAGTAGAATTTGACTTCTTAGGCCAAATGCATCGTTGCAAGCTCAAATGCATGTAAGAAAAAATAATTAGCTGTTTTTTTTTCTGTTGACATTGGCCCGGTGTACCTTTAGATGACTCCTCGAATCTGTTGAAAACTCCTATACGTTGTAAGAGAATTGACTCAAGTTACACGTTGGTTGCTGCTGAAGGACTTTTGTAAAAAGTGTCTACGATAGTTTGTTGTCTCGAGACTTGCGAGTCAGGGTTTGTAGAAGAGGTCAGACCCGACATCAACATGTTTACAGTATTAAGTTGCGAGGGCCGAGATCATGTCCTCCGTCTGAAGCGATCGTTTAATAGCAGACTATTCGATTCACCGTGTTTCAAAGATTTACAGCCATCATAGATCAAAATATCAATATATATATATATATATATATATATATATATATATATATATATATATAAGTATGAATTTTTATATATATATATATATATATAACGTTCGTGTGTGTGAATGTGTACATACATACACACACGTATCTATATACTTATGAATATATATATTGTGTGAGTGAGTGTGTGTATATATATAATGCTTTAAGTAAGAATGTGTATGCAAATACATACACACACACACACACACACACACACACACACACACATATATATATATATATATATATATATATATATATATATAGTGGGTGAGTGTGAAAGCGTGTATACATATAATGTTTGTGTGTTTGGATGTGTACACAGGTATATATTTTTCATATGCTTATAAATATATATTGTGTGTGTGAGTGTGTGTATACATAAAATACTTGTATGTGTGAATGTGTACACACACATACGCATATACATACATGCACACATGTATATATATATATATTTAAATATACATATATATATTGTGTGTATATATATAATGTTTGTGTGTGTGAATATGTATACACACACGCACATATATACATTTATATATTTATATTTATATATTTATATTTATATATATTGTGTGTGTGAGATTGTGTGTGCATAAATATATATAAAATGTTTAATTGTATGAATATGTATACTCACACATATATTTATATATGTATACATATTTCATGTGAGTGTATGTATATATAGTGTTTGTGTGTGTAAATATTTATAGACTCAGGTACACATACACACACATATATATAGTGTGTGTGTATGTACGTATGTTTGTGCATGAAAAAAGTACATGTTATCAAACACAGGATATTACTTTGAGTGACCGGTTCAGAATGCAAAACATGTAAATTAACAATAAATGTAAGGAAATAGAGTATTTATAAAGCTGGCAGTCAAGTCATACTAAAGATACCGGTTTTCGTTTTATCACTGATGTGAAATACCAACATACATAAGGAAAAACAGGCGTTATAACCTACACTAAGTAAAGCTTATGAGATAAAAAAAGACGTGTTGTGACGTCGAATTACTTATTTTGACATTCCTATTAATTTCAGGAAATGTCGCTTGTTTATGCTTAAAAAAAAATGACGTTTTTTGCGAAAACGTTTTAGTAAGAATTTAAGACGACAAAGCAGTAATTCAGGAACCGACTAATTTTGTGTTCATGCTGTTGGTGAGGTTTAGAATATGCTGACTATACCCCCCTCCCAAAAAAAGGATTTTTCTGTGCATGACACTAAACTGCATCTGTTGGTTATGCTCCAGATCTCAAGAGCTGACATTATTCTCTAAATAACTTTTATCTGGGTGTACCAGTTAAGGTTTCGTTTATAGGTCAAATAGATCTGTCTATGGGTCAAATAGATCTGTTTATGGGTCAAATAGATCTGTTTTAAAAACCACTTGTATGAGACAGGAATACTTAATACCACATTACCACTTAACTAAACAGCTAATAAATTATTTCAGTGGAACGTTGAAATTATAAATGGTATAGCACAATAGTTTACTACGGTTACCCGTACCAAACATTATGCTTAATATGTTTTCACGGCACAAAATGTAGTACTATCGTTTGGCCGTGGGTTTTCTGGGTCGAATCCAGTTCATGGCTATGCCGTGAGTTTTTAGGGTCGTATCCTGGTAACGGTGTCAAATACAACATTATGATTTGCCCCGTCTAAGCCCTTATCTTGGGCACAGTACCAAATATAGTACTATGGTTTAGCCCGGCACCCATTATAAAACTATCGCTTAGTTCGGTATCAAATGTGTTTCCAGATAGTTTGTTTATCAATCTTCTCTGTACCCATGCTGTGTTTGAAAGATCCACAGATAGGGAATGACACAATCCATTGGGAACTTCTTCTGACGGTCGGTGTGATCCGTTTGAAAAAAGTTGCCAAGGTGTTGGCAACTTAAAAACAAGAACTCCCCGTCAATAATTAACAATCATTTATTGTTCGATTTTCAGACTGCATGCAGTAGTGAGAGAGAGAGAGAGAGAGAGAATATGTAAGGGTCTATGAATAGACATAAAGAGACACACTTCCCCCCAGCCCGATCGAACTCACTGAACGCAAACTTCTAAATGTAAACTGTGTGGTCCTATGCTAGTCACGGAGCCCAATGTGGTATGACTACTGGTCACAGTACTTGTTGCGGCTATTTTGTTCGTGACTACAACATTAGCTTCTGATTGTTTGCTCTGTTAAATTCTTCCGTGCCCACGCTGTGTTTGAAAGATCCATGGAGGTGGGGGGTGACACAGTTCAGCCGGATCTTCTTCTGACGATCAGGTAATATGAGTGGCTAGATTGTCTTGCAACTCAAAGAATAGAGAAAAACCGTTATTTATCAACAATAAAAATCGTTTTGATAGAAATACGTTTGTGAGACAATAAATAACAAACAAACGATATTTGCTTTCCTGGCTAACAGAAGAAGAAAGAATGTCGAGAGAGGAACAGTGACGATGAGGTGCAGTTAGAGTGACACTAACGTCTCTAAAGTCAGGGACTTTGACATTTTGTAACGTTTGAAGGTTGCTCGGAGTGCCTTGGGTCTAGAATGGAAGAGATGCTTCTTTGGCAGTCTTGCGTTTCTTCTTGGTCCCTTTTTTCATCCTCTCTGGGGATTTGTTTTCTTATCCCATTTTTATAGATCGATATATGGACTAAAATGGTTTCTATTTCGTTGTCTAAAAAGAAACAATTAGGAGTCATATTCCCACTGGTATCGGGAAAACCCCTTTTATATGCATTATCCAATGGTAACATGTTTAGAGCAATAGGGTTGAACAAAAAATTCTTAAAACGGTAACGGATCCTGATATCTTCTCTCAGATATTTCATCTAGCCCACATGTTACGTCAGTCCTTTCAACTGTCAAAATCGAAGTCTCAGTTATGTAACGTTAAGTCCAAGGACAAAATACATTTCCCTTCATTATGAAATAATTTCCAACTTAAATAACTGATTGATTTAAATGGCATATTACTCGTCTTGAGTTATTTTATACCGAGAGGTTAGAGAAACGTGTTATTTTAGAATTATATTTCATTTTTGTGTAGTTTTTTCTTAAATTGTTTTTGCTCACGGGTCTATCAATGACGGATAATTTTTAAACAAAAAAATTCGATTTATGTTTAGGACACTAACACTTACTATCACTTCAGATCAGAGTGGACATGGCAGAACTGGTAATGAAGGTGAATTTCAGTCCACAGATATCAAAATTTCGGGCCTCAGCATGAATTGCACTTTAGTGTCATTCATAGGATACCCCTTTTTGGTCTATTTTGGCCTATTGAAGTCTTGTAATGGGAACTTCCCACTCAGTATGGGATACAGTTTAGTGTCATTCATAGGATACCCCTTTTTGGTCTATTTTGGCGTATTGAAATCTTGTAATGGGAACTTCCCACTCAGTATCGAATGCAGTTTAGTGTCATTCATAGGATAACGCTTTTTGTGCTATTTTGGCCAATTGAAATCTTGTGATGGGAACTTCCAACTCAGTATCGGATGCAGTTTAGTGTCATTCATGGGATACCCCTTTTTGGTTTATTTTGGCGTATTGAAATCTTGTAATGGGAACTTCCCACTCAGTATCGGATACAGTTTAGTGTCATTCAGAGGATACCCCTTTTTGGTCTATTTTGGCGTATTGAAGTCTTGTAATGGGACCTTCCCACTCAGTATCGGATACAGTTTAGTGTCATTCATAGGATACCCCTTTTGTGTTATTTTAGCGTATTGAAATCTTGTGATGGGAACTTCCCACTCAGTGTCGGATGCAGTTTAGTGTCATTCATAGGATACCCCTTTTATTGCTATTTTGGCCAATTGAAATCTTGTGATGGGAACTTCCCACTCAGTATCGGATGCAGTTTAGTGTCATTCATAGGATACCCCTCTTTGTGCTATTTTGGCTTATTGAAATCTTGTAATGGGAACGTCCAACTCAGTATCGGATACAGTTTAGTGTCATTCATAGAATACCCTTTTTGTGCTATTTTGGCCAATTGAAATCTTGTGATGGGTACTTCCCACTCAGTATCGGATGCAGTATAGTGTCATTCATAGGATACCCCTTTTATTGCTATTTTGGCCAATTGAAATCTTGTGATGGGAACTTCCCACTCAGTATCGGATGCAGTTTAGTGTCATTCATAGTATACCCCTTTTTGTGCTATTTTGGCTTATTGAAATCTTGTAATGGGAACGTCCCACTCAGTATCGGATACAGTTTAGTGTCATTCATAGAATACCCTTTTTGTGCTATTTTGGCCAATTGAAATCTTGTGATGGGTACTTCCCACTCAGTATCGGATGCAGTTTAGTGTCATTCATAGGATACCCCTTTTATTGCTATTTTGGCCAATTGAAATCTTGTGATGGGAACTTCCCACTCAGTATCGGATGCAGTTTGGTGTCATTCATAGGATACCAATTTTTGGTTTATTTTGGCTTATTAAAAACTTGTAATGGGAATTTCCCACTCAGTATCGGATGCAGTTTAGTGACATTCATAGAATAACCCTTTTTGTGCTATTTTGGCCAATTGAAATCTTGTGATGGGAACTTCCCACTCAGTATCGGATACAGTTTAGTATCATTCATAGGATACCCCCTTTTTGGTCTATTTTGGCGTATTCAAATCTTTCAATGGGAACTTCAAACTCAGTATGGGATGCAGTTTAGTGTCATTCATAGGATACCACTTTTTGTGCTATTTTGGCCAATTGAAATCTTGTGATGGGAACTTCCCACTCAGTATCGGATGCAGTTTAGTGTCATTTATAGGATACCCATTCTTGGTGTATTTTGGCTTATTGAAATCTTGTAATGGGAACGTCCCACTCAGTATCGGATACAGTTTAGTGTCATTCATAGGATACCCATTCTTGGTCTATTTTGGCTTATTGAAAACTTGTAATGGGAACTTCCCACTCAGTATTGGATACAGTTTAGTGTCATTCATAGAATACCCCTTTTTTGTGCTATTTTGGCCAATTGAAATAATGTGATGGGAACTTCCCACTCAGTATCGGATACAGTTTAGTGTCATTCATAGGATACCCCTTTTTTGTGCTACTTTGGCCAATTGAAATCTTGTGATGGGTACTTCCCACTCAGTATCGGATACAGTTTAGTGTCATTCATGGGATACCCCTTTTTGGTCTATTTTGGCGCATTGAAATCTTGTAATGGGAACTTCCCACTCAGTATCAGATGCAGTTTAGTGTCATTCATAGGTTACCCCTTTTTGGTCTATTTTGGCGTATTGAAATCTTGTAATGGGAACTTCCCACTCAGTATCGGATACAGTTTAGTGTCATTCAGAGGATACCCCTTTTTGGTCTATTTTGGCGTATTGAAATCTTGTAATGGGAACTTCCCACTCAGTATCGGATGCAGTTTAGTGTCATTCATAGGATACCCCTTTTTGTG
Organism: Sepioteuthis lessoniana; assembly: GCA_963585895.1. Classification (NCBI taxonomy): domain Eukaryota; kingdom Metazoa; phylum Mollusca; class Cephalopoda; order Myopsida; family Loliginidae; genus Sepioteuthis; species Sepioteuthis lessoniana. The sequence continues at coordinate 76,320,359 of OY757919.1, forward strand.
CTATTTTGGCCAATTGAAATCTTATGATGGGAACTTCCAACTCAGTATCAGATGCAGTTTAGTGTCATTCATGCTATACCCCTTTTTGGTTTATTTTGGCGTATTGAAATCTTGTAATGGGAACTTCCCACTCAGTATCGGATGCAGTTTAGTGTCATTCATAGGATACCATTTTTTGTGCTATTTTGGCCAATTGAAATCTTGTGATGGGAACTTCCCACTCAGTATCGGATACAGTTTAGTGTCATTCATAGGATACCTCTTTTTGGTCTATTTTGGCGTATTGAAGTCTTGTAATGTGAACTTCCAACTCAGTATCGGATACAGTTTAGTGTCATTCATAGAATACCCCTTTTTTGTGCCATTTTGGCCAATTGAAATCTTGTGATGGGAACTTCCCACTCAGTATCCGATGCAGTTTAGTGTCATTAATAGGATACCCCTTTTTGTGCTATTTTGGCCAATTGAAATCTTGTGATGGGAACTTCCCACTCAGTATCCGATGCAGTTTAGTGTCATTAATAGGATACCCATTCTTGGTCTATTTTGGCCAATTAAAATCTAGTGATGGGAACTTCCCACTCAGTATCGGATACAGTTTAGTGTCATTCATATGACAACCCTTTTATTGCTATTTGGGCCAATTGAAATCTTGTGATGGGAACTTCCCACTCAGTATCGGATGCAGTTTAGTGTCATTCATAGGATAACCCTTTTGTTGCTATTTTGGCGTATTAAAATCTTGTAATGGGAACTTCCCACTCAGTATCGGATGCAGTTTAGTGTCATTCATAGGATACCCCTTTTTGTGCTATTTTGGCCAATTGAAATCTTGTGATGGGAACTTTCCACTCAGTATCGGATACAGTTTAGTGTCATTCATAGGATACCCGTTTTTGGTCTATTTTGGCTTATTGAAATCTTGTAATGGGAACTTCCCACTCAGTATCGGATGCAGTTTAGTGTCATTCATAGGATACCCCTCTTTGTGCTATTTTGGCTTATTGAAATCTTGTAATGGGAACGTCCAACTCAGTATCGGATACAGTTTAGTGTCATTCATAGAATACCCTTTTTGTGCTATTTTGGCCAATTGAAATCTTGTGATGGGTACTTCCCACTCAGTATCGGATGCAGTTTAGTGTCATTCATAGGATACCCCTTTTATTGCTATTTTGGCCAATTGAAATCTTGTGATGGGAACTTCCCACTCAGTATCGGATGCAGTTTAGTGTCATTCATAGGATACCCCTTTTTGTGCTATTTTGGCTTATTGAAATCTTGTAATGGGAACGTCCCACTCAGTATCGGATACAGTTTAGTGTCATTCATAGAATACCCTTTTTGTGCTATTTTGGCCAATTGAAATCTTGTGATGGGTACTTCCCACTCAGTATCGGATGCAGTTTAGTGTCATTCATAGGATACCCCTTTTATTGCTATTTTGGCCAATTGAAATCTTGTGATGTGAACTTCCCACTCAGTATCGGATGCAGTTTGGTGTCATTCATAGGATACCAATTTTTGGTTTATTTTGGCTTATTAAAAACTTGTAATGGGAATTTCCCACTCAGTATCGGATGCAGTTTAGTGACATTCATAGAATAACCCTTTTTGTGCTATTTTGGCCAATTGAAATCTTGTGATGGGAACTTCCCACTCAGTATCGGATACAGTTTAGTATCATTCATAGGATACCCCCTTTTTGGTCTATTTTGGCGTATTCAAATCTTTCAATGGGAACTTCAAACTCAGTATGGGATGCAGTTTAGTGTCATTCATAGGATACCACTTTTTGTGCTATTTTGGCCAATTGAAATCTTGTGATGGGAACTTCCCACTCAGTATCGGATGCAGTTTAGTGTCATTTATAGGATACCCATTCTTGGTGTATTTTGGCTTATTGAAATCTTGTAATGGGAACGTCCCACTCAGTATCGGATACAGTTTAGTGTCATTCATAGGATACCTATTCTTGGTCTATTTTGGCTTATTGAAAACTTGTAATGGGAACTTCCCACTCAGTATTGGATACAGTTTAGTGTCATTCATAGAATACCCCTTTTTTGTGCTATTTTGGCCAATTGAAATAATGTGATGGGAACTTCCCACTCAGTATCGGATACAGTTTAGTGTCATTCATAGGATACCCCTTTTTTGTGCTACTTTGGCCAATTGAAATCTTGTGATGGGTACTTCCCACTCAGTATCGGATACAGTTTAGTGTCATTCATGGGATACCAGTTTTTGGTCTATTTTGGCGCATTGAAATCTTGTAATGGGAACTTCCCACTCAGTATCAGATGCAGTTTAGTGTCATTCATAGGATACCCCTTTTTGTGCTATTTTGGCCAATTGAAATCTTGTGATTGGAACTTCCCACTCAGTATCGGATACAGTTTAGTGTCATTCATAGAATACCCCTTTTTTGTGCTATTTTGGCCAATTGAAATCTTGTGATGGTAACTTCCCACTCAGTATCGGATGCAGTTTAGTGTCATTCATAGGATACCCCTTTTTGTGCTATTTTGGCCAATTGAAATCTTGTGATGGGAACTTCCCACTCAGTATCCGATGCAGTTTAGTGTCATTAATAGGATACCCATTCTTGGTCTATTTTGGCCAATTAAAATCTAGTGATGGGAACTTCCCACTCAGTATCGGATACAGTTTAGTGTCATTCATATGACAACCCTTTTATTGCTATTTGGGCCAATTGAAATCTTGTGATGGGAACTTCCCACTCAGTATCGGATGCAGTTTAGTGTCATTCATAGGATACCCCTTTTGTTGCTATTTTGGCGTATTAAAATCTTGTAATGGGAACTTCCCACTCAGTATCGGATGCAGTTTAGTGTCATTCATAGGATACCCCTTTTTGTGCTATTTTGGCCAATTGAAATCTTGTGATGGGAACTTTCCACTCAGTATCGGATACAGTTTAGTGTCATTCATAGGATACCCGTTTTTGGTCTATTTTGGCTTATTGAAATCTTGTAATGGGAACTTCCCACTCAGTATCGGATACAGTTTAGTGACATTCATAGGATACCCCTTTTGTGCTATTTTAGCGTATTGAAATCTTGTGATGGGAACTTCCCACTCAGTATCGGATGCAGTTTAGTGTCATTCATAGGATACCCCTTTTGTTGCTATTTTGGCCAATTGAAATCTTGTGATGGGAACTTCCCACTCAGTATCGGATGCAGTTTAGTGTCATTCATAGGATACCCCCTTTTTGGTCTATTTTGGCTTATTGAAATCTTCTAATGCGAACTTCCCACACAGTATCGGATACAGTTTAGTGTCATTCATAGAATACCCCTTTTTTGTGCTATTTTGGCCAATTGAAATCTTGTGATGGGTACTTCCCACTCAGTATCGGATGCAGTTTAGTGTCATTCATAGGATACCCCTTTTATTGCTATTTGGGCCACTTGAAATCTTGTGATGGGAACTTCCCACTCAGTATCGGATGCAGTTTGGTGTCATTCATAGGATACCAATTTTTTGTTTATTTTGGCCTATTAAAAAATTGTAATGGGAATTTCCCACTCAGTATCGGATGCAGTTTAGTGACATTCATAGAATAACCCTTTTTGTGCTATTTTGGCCAATTGAAATCTTGTGATGGGAACTTCCCACTCAGTATCGGATACAGTTTAGTATCATTCATAGGATACCCCCTTTTTGGTCTATTTTGGCGTATTCAAATCTTTCAATGGGAACTTCAATCTCAGTATGGGATGCAGTTTAGTGTCATTCATAGGATACCCCTTTTTGTGCTATTTTGGCCAATTGGAATCTTGTTATGGGACCTTCCCACTCAGTATCGGATGCAGTTTAGTGTCATTTATAGGATACCCATTCTTGGTGTATTTTGGTTTATTGAAATCTTGTAATGGGAACGTCCCACTCAGTATCGGATACAGTTTTGTGTCATTCATAGGATACTCATTCTTGGTCTATTTTGGCTTATTGAAAACTTGTAATGGGAACTTCCCACTCAGTATTGGATACAGTTTAGTGTCATTCATAGGTTACCACTTTTTTGTGCTATTTTGGCCAATTGAAATAATGTGATGGGAACTTCCCACTCAGTATCGGATACAGTTTAGTGTCATTCATAGGATACCCCTTTTTTGTGCTACTTTGGCCAATTGAAATCTTGTGATGGGTACTTCCCACTCAGTATCGGATACAGTTTAGTGTCATTCATGGGATACCATTTTTTGGTCTATTTTTGCGCATTGAAATCTTGTAATGGGAACTTCTCACTCAGTATCAGATGCAGTTTAGTGTCATTCATAGGTTACCACTTTTTGGTCTATTTTGGCGTATTGAAATCTTGTAATGGGAACTTCCCACTCAGTATCGGATACAGTTTAGTGTCATTCAGAGGATACCCCTTTATGGTCTATTTTGGCGTATTGAAATCTTGTAATGGGAACTTCCCACTCAGTATCGGATGCAGTTTAGTGTCATTCATAGGATACCCCTTTTTGTGCTATTTTGGCCAATTGAAATCTTGTGATGGGAACTTCCCACTCAGTATCGGATACAGTTTAGTGTCATTCATAGGATACCTCTTTTTGGTCTATTTTGGCGTATTGAAGTCTTGTAATGTGAACTTCCAACTCAGTATCGGATACAGTTTAGTGTCATTCATAGAATACCCCTTTTTTGTGGTATTTTGGCCAATTGAAATCTTGTGATGGTAACTTCCCACTCCGTATCGGATGCAGTTTAGTGTCATTCATAGGATACCCCTTTTTGTGCTATTTTGGCCAATTGAAATCTTGTGATGGGAACTTCCCACTCAGTATCCGATGCAGTTTAGTGTCATTCATAGGATACCCATTCTTGGTCTATTTTGGCCAATTAAAATCTAGTGATGGGAACTTCCCACTCAGTATCGGATACAGTTTAGTGTCATTTATATGACAACCCTTTTATTGCTATTTGGGCCAATTGAAATCTTGTGATGGGAACTTCCCACTCAGTATCGGATGCAGTTTAGTGTCATTCATAGGATACCCCTTTTGTTGCTATTTTGGCGTATTGAAATCTTGTAATGGGAACTTCCCACTCAGTATCGGATGCAGTTTAGTGTCATTCATAGGATACCCCTTTTGTTGCTATTTTGGCCAATTGAAATCTTGTGATGGGAACTTCCCACTCAGTATCCGATGCAGTTTAGTGTCATTCATAGGATACCCCCTTTTTGGTCTATTTTGGCTTATTGAAATCTTGTAATGCGAACTTCCCACACAGTATCGGAAACAGTTTAGTGTCATTCATAGAATACCCCTTTTTTGTGCTATTTTGGCCAATTGAAATCTTGTGATGGTAACTTCCCACTCAGTATCGGAGGCAGTTTAGTGTCATTCATAGGATACCCCTTTTTGTGCTATTTTGACTAATTGAAATCTTGTGATGGGAACTTCCCACTCAGTATCCGATGCAGTTTAGTGTCATTCATAGGATACCCATTCTTGGTCTATTTTGGCCAATTAAAATCTAGAGATGGGAACTTCCCACTCAGTATCGGATACAGTTTAGTGTCATTCATATGACAACCCTTTTATTGCTATTTGGGCCAATTGAAATCTTGTGATGGGAACTTCCCACTCAGTATCGGATGCAGTTTAGTGTCATTCATAGGATACCTCTTTTTGTGTTATTTTGGCCAATTGAAATCTTGTGATGGGAACTTCCCACTCAGTATCGGATGCAGTTTAGTGTCATTCATAGGATACCCTTTTTGTGCTATTTTGGCGTATTGAAATCTTGTAATGGGAACTTCCCACTCAGTATCGGATAGAGTTTAGTGTCATTCATAGAATACCCCTTTTTGTGCTATTTTGGCCAATTGAAATCTTGTAATTGGAACTTCCCACTCAGTATCGGATGCAGTTTAGTGTCATTCATTGATACCCCTTTTTGTGCTATTTTGGCTTATTGTATGCCTTGCAAGCTGAGATAATTTCTAACCGAAAATGAATATTTGAAGTCACTTTGTAAAAATGTCCGTAGAATATTACAAAAAATAAAAGATGTTCTACTAAAATGCATTTATAAATTCATACAAAGGTTTTCGTGTTTAATTTGTCATTTTTTCTTGGCAAACATTACGAGACAGTTTTCTCTTGTTTGTTGAGTAAAATGCTTGTGTATTCTTGAATGATATTTAGCGAATAAAGTCACCAATGATCTAAAACTGACCAAATGGGAATCTGAAATAAAGTGTTTATCGCCGTCAAAACTTGCTTTTATAGGCGCGTTAACTTCTTTTCTATTTCAAAACATTGTTTTTTTTGCCTACGGAACGACTTTCGAGATGTGTGAAGCTGATGCATTGAATATCGCTTGCCATTACCATTATTAAGAAATAGTTACAAGAGGGAGTTCCCGTGGCGTAATCACTAATGTGTTTGGCTTCGACATCGTAGGAAATTAAGTCAAAACCCAGTTGCGCTATTATGTTCACTTTCGGACTGATACCTTTGAGAAAAGTATGAACTCACATATCTTCCCTAGATATGGCTTAAATAGTACCATTACTGTTCTGCAAGGAAAGCTGAGGCATTAAATAACCTATCAAAGTTGACATGCCATTAAACAAAGAAACCAAACAAAATTCTTAATAAGTTGTTTAAATTATAAAAGAACAAAAAGTATAAGAAATTAGCGACTATTGTCGAGGGTGGCCCGAAGGGTCCCTTTTCAATAGCTACTACAGGTAAGTTGAAGGGGAGGGCGCTACTCCATTACCTGGATTGCTCCACTTTAGCCTTGGTTCTTACCTTATAATGCTGAGTGTTAAGCAAGGCGATATCAAGTATCATTTTTCGAGTCTTTGTTATGACTCGACCTGAGATTGAACCCCATTCTCCCGTACTATTGTCGAATACGATACTCATTAGGCCAATGTCCCAGCAGAACCATAAGGTAAACGTAATAAAAGTTTGTTTATCAATGATTCATAGAAAATCAACGATTTGGATTTAATTCAATTTGATTATACGACACTATACTATATAATACACAACCTATTTTCATAAAAAAATTCACCATCGAAATATTCTCACAACCAAAAAAAGTTGAAAAGATACCCTATTATAATAATTTTAAATTTTAAATAACATAATGGATTCAACAAAGATTATTTTCTTAATACCATCCTTTCACAAAGGGGATTTCTTTTCGTTATTCAAACAAATCTGAGAACTTTTCCTTCACTACTCCACTTATTCTATAGTAAAATAATTTACTTTTAAAATAATTACAACATTCATTTTTGTATATGCTGTGTACTGTATATGTAATCATCCGGAGGAAACAAATATTTTAATGTATTTATTCAATCAATAGATGATTGCAATGCATTTTAAAAGAATAATAATTCATAGTGAATTACTATAGATATTTTTAGTATTTGGTGTGTACTATAAATATATTCCTTTCTAATGAATGAAAATTCATATGTATTCAACATTGTCATATACTAGCCCTGGCAAAATTTACGGAACTAGCACACTTAGAAGACGTTCACCATGGTTTTTATTTAGCACACTTAGAAGACGTTCACCATGGTTTTTATTTAGCACACTTAGAAGACGTTCACCATGGTTATTATTTAGCAGCAAATAAACTAATTACTCAAAAGACGCAAAATATTTTTTCACTCAAATGCTGAGTTTTCTGGCACATAAAATCTACTTAGTAGATTATATCGTTTTAATTAATGGTATAGTTTTTCTAACTATCCAAAGGAAAATGTTTTAGTATCACCCAAAATTGAGAGAAAAATTGTGGAATTAATTGACAAAATGTTAGAATTTATACTTATTTGCCCCTTTTTGTGTTTTTACGACAGACGTAATTCTTTCAGGTTTAATTTCACTAATTTAAAGCCATATTCTTTATCAAAGTTGTTTCAACTTTTTAATAAAAAGTTAATTTTTTTCTAAATCACACATACCTCGTTTTTATCATTTTTATGAACATTATATCGAAACGGATATTATTAAGTATTATAATATAACATAATATTTAACATAATACATTATTTTATAACATTATTATTATACATTATTATATAACATAATAATAATTTATTATACATTATTATATTATATTATATTAAAATAGTATAATATACTATTATATACCGGCTCATTGGCCTCATGAGTAGAGTGTTCGCCGATGGTCCGAAAGACCGGGGTTAAATACCAAGTCGAGTCATACAAAAAAACTTTTAAAATGGTACTTGATACCTCCTTGCTGAAGACTCAGCAATATAAGGTACGTATCAAGGGTAAAGTGAAGCAATCCAGGGAAAGGAGTAGCGCCCTCCCCAACACTTTAGTGTAGAAGCTATTGAAAAGGGAGGCTTCTGGTCATCCTCAACTATCGTCGCCAACAACTTTTTTAATATTATATCAAAACGGATATTATTAGGTATTATTTTTCACCAAATTATATACCATTGAAAATAAGTTACCAAAAATAAAATTTCAACATCTTTGTGACAAAAAAGGAATTGACTAAAATTAAGTTTTCTTAAAGATATATAGAAACTGTTTCTATTTGTGGACTACTGTATATTTCTGTTTGTGGAATTTCAATGTTGTAGATATGGGTAAAGAATAATATCTAATAATATCAATTTTTATTGTATAGAGTTTTACAAGATTACATAAATTCCTGGTAGGTTTGGTTTCGCAGCGAATTAATTTTAAAATGCTTGGTGTGTATTTACTATGGGCGATACTGCGTGTATGTTTACATAATTTGTATCTATGCAATAAAAAGTTTGTGCAACGTTGTTCAAACAGAAATCGGGGTTATGAAAAGTCGCAGTTTCTCGGGCAGATTCAAGTGGCCGTTGATGTTTGCAAAAACAATAGCATTAAGCCATGAACCGGAAGTTCAAAACTCGGCTCAAATACTGAAAAGGAACATAGCAAACGGATTGGCTCCAAGCTTTGATGTGAACGCGATCTTAACAGTTGAATATCACACACACACACACACATACATATGCACACGCAAAAAGATGAAACAAGCCGCTTAATGCACCCGGAACCTGTTTCAGTTTGGAAGAGAAGCGAATCTTTTTATGTAGATAAATTTAGAGTAATGAAGTATTCGCCGGAAGAACATAGATACTTCCGTCGTTCAAACAGAAATTTTTATGTAACTTGTACAGGGATTCGAAATGAATCGACATTTTATAGTTTGTAATATCGTTAAGTAGGTATTAGTGCGATAAAAGAAAAACTTTAGAAATTTGGCCCGGTAAATGATTCCTAGTTCCGCTCACCCTAGCTAACATATATCACATGCATTTCTCGGCCTTGTGTGGGGAGGCGTAGAAATTAACCTGCACAGTTCCAGAGGGCCTTCGTATCAGGCAACACCTGCCCCTTCGCCTCAAAAGAATAACAGCTGGGTTCATTATCTGGTACCCGGGGAACTCCTGAGGGGGACAGCTGACAAAACTGAACAATTTTTATCACCTGCCCGGTAAAATCCAAATTATATCAACCTTTGTTTCATAGAATAGGAACGGGTGGAAAGTGTATGATCTGTGTAGGATCGCATCAATACACTTCTTGAAGAATGTAAATTCAAATTGTTCAGTGAAATTTCATTTGGGATTGAACAAGATGATATTTTAACATTTAACATGAATTTATCGACGTCTGTGGTAGTTATTCTGGTTAAAACAAGATTTGGAAGATTAAAAATAACGCTCAGGATAAATGCAGACACCACAAAATTATTAACTGCAGATAGGTCTGGAAATTGCTTCATCTATTCATATCTACCAACCCCTCCACTCGGGCAGGATATGACACAAGGACAATTTTTAAGCGAAGTTTAACAGGTTTGAATTCAGAGTTTTCCTTCTCCTAGACTAGTTGCCTCACCATGGCCGAAGAACCTAGTCTGCCCTACTATTTACCCATAGCTGGAGGGAGAATTATTGGATTCATACCTTTCATACCTTTAGTGCTATGTGAAATGCAATTAGTCTCGGCCAGGAATTGAACTCGTGTCGACATGTCCATGTCCTACGACGATAACCGTTACACCACGGGCACCTTTACCTATTGAGTAAGAACATTTTACATCTAGTAGTGTTTTAATAAATGTTCAAACCTGTGAAATATTAAATCTTTTAGTCAAGCTGTACTGTTTCTCTCTTTCTCTCTCTCTCTCTCTCTGCCTTCCTTCTCTCTCTCATTATATATATATATATAGTTAAACAATATAAACTAAAATGATTTTGAGAAATAAAATTTGCAATATAAAAAGAATTTTAAAGGGTAAAATTTGCAATATACAAGAATTTGAAGGGAATAAAATTTGATATGAAGTGAGTGACTGCTTTTCAGCAGAAGGGTAAGAACCCGCCCCCACAATGAGTGTCCTGATGGTGAGGTTCCACTAATGCCATAACTTTGGGGAATGCAGAAACCCCTTCATTGTCATCGCACCCAGGTCCACTCCAGCTCGGAGTTGTAGCACCTGATAGGGTCCTATTTAGAAATCAAATAGAATTATCCTGCCTATTTACTTGAAATAGAAGTGTTTTCATATTTAAACTGCGTACTTAGTCTCAACTTTACTGCTTGAAATAGTTCTGTTTTGATGTAGGAGCTGTGTACTTATGCAAAACTGAATAGAACTATTTTAACTGTTTCACCGAACAGCAGCAGCCCCTTGGGGTCACGTGACGTCCATTATAAAAAAGAGCTCCACAGGAGATTCTTCCTCTATTTTCCACTCCCACCGCTGTTAGCTACAGGTCCATTCGTAGCAGCCCTTGACGGCAACGTATTTGGTACCTTCTTCCACCAGCCAGGAGCCAAGAGCGACGAACGCACGTGCTGAGTTAAAAGGAACAGGACACACAGACAGTTAAGTTCCAGCAGGCATTTTATCTGCTAAACCTTCACAAAACCTTACAACCTGACAACCTTCACATAATAAACCCAACCTTACTTTATCTTACACCTTTACCTTATAACTTTATCTGATAACAACTTTACAACTAAACCTTACAAACCTTACAAAACCCTACCATCTATCGAAATCTTGAACTCTTTTTTGAACACTTACACATTTGTTGTTTGTTCCATTTGGTGTAAAACCCTGTTTACTGTTGTTGTTGTTGTATATAAATTTTGTTGCACTAAAAGTCGTTCGTCTTCCTTTCTTCAAAAGCTGTCACCAATTCCCTACTGCTGTTGATGTACGGTTTATTCTTTTACAAAACGTAGGAATAAACCGGGCTTTTAGGAGCTTATAAAAATCCCCATGATATATATATATATATATATATATATATATATATTCAGGCAAAAAGGAAACGCAGTCAAAACATTCAAAATAATAAGAACCCAGAAAAAAGGGTTTTCCTGTCGCCGACCCAACCCAACGTGATGGATTTGTAATCGAGCACTCCCATAGATTTATATGAAATCCCTCGTATATTCTACACAGGAATAATCCACGCCCATAGTCTTCAGACGTCGACTGGATATATATATATATATATATATATATATATAGGCAAATTATCCAGCATATGGATGATGTCTATGATCATTAAAATCTGGCATTCCTTGTCTGACTATCGAAGATGAATGATTTTTAAATGCATGTTTTATATATAAACGTGGTGCCGGCAAAAAACCCTTTATGTAATAGTTCAGGCACAAGGATATATCTTTCCACACACACACACACACACACATATATATATATATATATATATATAAACTTAATGAGCATTTTAGTGATAGATAAAAATTTTCATACATTTTCAAGCTAGTCTATCACTCTATGTTTGTGTTATCTTTCATGGTAAATTTCTTGAACATTTTAGGTAGCATCTTCCTTATAAATAGAGAAGAGATCAATAAACTTTCTCGGGACAAAAATTGTCATTTATTAATAATGTTTGAGTGTGTATTTATTTTAACTAATATCTGTCCCAATACTTTCTGACTTATGCAAATACGTGGTGCAAATATATGCGCGTGTGTAAAGATTTGTTGGGGATATGCGCATGCATAAAACATGTATGTATGTGTCTGCGTTCACGTTGCTCTGAAGAACGTCAATCCATCCTTATTCCTGTAAAAGTAGACAAGTCCATTTGTAATGCAAGAAATATTTGTCTGATAATAGTCATGTCGAAGGGCAGTGTTCTGTAAAGATAGTGGTTTTTCTTTTTAACAAGAATTCCACTGTCCATCCATAAGCAGCGTTCCTTCTTTACTGCTCAGCTGTTCGTCAATCGCCGGACTCCAAAGATCTCTAGTTGTCTTTTCTTTTCTTTCTTTCTCTCTCTCTCTCTCTCTCTCTCTCTTTGTGTTTCCTTTGCCGACTTGGCTTTAAAATAATGATTCTTCGAGTAAACGATACGAGGTGAGTTGTGTGTAAAGGTTAGATATGGACTGTGCAATAAATTCGTAAGCTGAGTATGGGTGGGGATGGGTAAGTAATAAAAAAGAAATTGGAACATTTGTGAAATAGTCGTTCTTGTTCAGTCACCCGATTTTGATTAAAGATTCCAAACGTGTCTCAGAATTTCTGCACGGAACCAGATCCGCTCGAAAGAAAAAAATATTTCAACTATTTATAAGTTTATTGATATAAGTAAATAGTTTATGTCAAACATACTCCGATGTTCGTCATGTTTTAGCAGCGTTAACATTTTAAATAGTACAGTCACCATTTTCAAGAATAACAGTTGGATTTTTTCTTAACTTTGTGACGAGTATGAAGAAGCAAGAAAGGAAGCGACAAAGAAACTATGATTTATTTAACGCTGAAACCAATCAAATTTCTTTATCTGCCGTATAAAAAATGAAGAAAAAATATAGAAAATGAGCTTTTTAAGGAAAAGGGGAAGTGGAGGATTGAACAAAAAAAAACAAAACAAAAAAAAACAAACAAACAAAAAAAAACGAAAAGAAGGCTTTTTGACTGCTCTCGCTACGGCGATTAAGAAGGACCCCATAACGTCAATGAGATGGCATGGTAATCAATTGAAAGACTACGAGAAAACTGTGAGGACAGCAATTAAACAAGATTTAAGCCCAGACCTTAACCCCCTTGATTACGCTATATGGGTCGTTTTAGAAAACAGAACAAAGGCAACTTTCTATCCGAGTATTGATTCGCTTAAGACTGCTATTGAGAAGGAATGGAATAAAATTTCTGAAGAATTTATTTTGAAGAAATGCAAATAGTTTCGAAAGAATAAATGAACAAACGTGGTATTCATATTGAGTAAATTTACTGTTTTGTGTCTATCTTCTCATTTGTTATTTATTTTAAAAATCAAAATAATCTTTTTTTTTATAATAGAGTCATTTATTATCATACTATAATAGTCCTAATTTTGTTTCCGCACCCTGTAAAAAATGTATTTGAATCAAGCCCCTATTTTTTGTCTGGCTTGTCGGTGTGTCTTAGTATGCGTGATCGTTTCTCCTGAAGAGGGGCACGACATCCAGCAAATAGGTGTGTCATGGACATGACTCTATATTCTTAACAATTTCTTTGTAGCGAAATGATAAGTTATATAATGCTTCAAAACAACTATTTTGTCGTGGGGATGGGGATATTTCCCCTGGCCTGGTGTAACTGGTAACAATTCATGAACGAAGACTATTAACAGGAATTTCTTCGACAGAGAAGGCTTTAAGATGTATACATAGGTGGACTTCAGTACCTCCAAATAATCCAAATCCATTGTAATCTATCTTCTAGAAGCACATGATAGACTTAAACAATATTTTCATGGGAATGTATTGGATATATCTTGGTCTTATTTCAAATTTTGTCCCTAGCTTTTCTTTCTGTTGGTGGGATTTAAAATGCAGAAGAATAAGACTTCCCTCTATAAGAATTGTCCTGAATATGACTCTAAACAGAATCTGATGGTGAGGCTTCGGTTCTGTAAATCTGGGGTTGGAGTACCAATTCTTTATTATTACCAGGTCAACTCTGGCCCGGAGTAGAAGTACATGTTATGGTTCTGTCTATCGTTCAGATAGATCAGTTACAAAATTATTCATATTTGATAGGAATTCTTGATGACATATACCTAATTTGTATTAAGAACAGTTGCTTGAAGTTGTAATAGTTTACTAAGGATTATTATTAGTTACTATATAACAGTGTTCTTCATACGAATGACTCTTATAAAACAGAAATAATTCCTTGAAATGAAATAACTTATTATTATTAACTTAAAATATTAGATAGGGATATATAAACCCATGTAACTGTGCAAATTAATAGTATTAGATAAGAATAGTTGGTTTGGTTTGGCTTAGTTTTATGGCAAATCAACCGTTATAGGTTATTTAATGCCAAATCTATTTTATACATATAAACAGTTCTATTTCAAACAATTCAGTTCAGCATAAGTGCACAGTTTAAATGTCAAAAACAGTTCGATTTCAACCAATTAAGTTTAGCATAAGCGCACAGTTTAAATCTCAAAAACAGCTCTATTTCAAACAAATCAGTTTAGCATAAGTACACAATTTTAATGTCCAAAACAGTTCTATTTCAAACAATTCAGCTTTGCATACAAAAACAGTTCTTTTTCAAATAATTCAGTTTAGTATAAGTACACAGTTTAATTCTATTTGACCCCTAGATAGGACCCTTTCAGGTGCTATCACCCCGGGCCACAGTGGGCATAGGGGCAATGGCAATGAAAAGGTACTCCGCATTCCCCAAAGCTCCAGCGTTACTGGAACCTCACCATCAGATTGTTTAGTATCCTATCCAGGCACTGCAGAGAATCAGTCGGATATTATACTGCCTCAGGCCACTGGACAATACATAGAGTTAAATGTAAAAACAGTTTTATTTCAAACTATTCAGTTTAGGATAAGTATGCTGTTTAAATGTCAAAACAGTTTTATTTCAAAGAATTCAGTTTAGCATGAGTACAGAATTTTGTTCTATTTTACCCAAAGATCAGGTGCTACGACTCCAGGTCAGAGTGGACCTGGGAGCGATGGCAATGAAGATTTACTCCGCATTCCCCAAAACTCCAGCATTACAGGAACCTCACCATTAGGTTGTTTGGTGTCATATCTAGGAGACTCGTTGGGAGGAGACTTACCTCTCCGCAGAGATACAGTCGGTGTATTCTACTGCCCCAGCCGACTGGGAAGAATAGTTGGTAGCCAATAACTATGTGAAAAATCTTTTAACTTCTACATAATAATGCAAATATAGTTGTACATGGGACACGATTCCCTAACCTCTACGCATAGAATAGCCCCATGTTGATACATGAACAAAATAAATCCATTAATCTTTTTGTTGTTGCTTTTTTTTGCATTTATTTGGCTGCTGTATCTTCTTTCAATAATTTTATCTGAATATCTGAAATATGTTTTGCTACTATTAAACAGGAATTCTTAAAGAACAATTCTTTTAGTATTTTTTCAGTCTGATTGCCTTCTTCTAAGATAGTGAATAGTTATATTATTCTGCCAGAGCAGAGCTTTTTAAAGTCCTCCATATAGACTCTTGAAGGTGAATAAAAACATAAACGTCCAAAAGGAAGGAATTTTCTAGTTTGTATTTATAAGTCCCGTTATAACAGAAGACTGGAATCGGATATTATTTGGTGTAATTTATGGCCATACTCAAAAGCAATAAGACCTTATTGACAAAAATACAATTACAATAACTATGAAGCCAATATATAAGTAAATAGTAAAGTTATCGACCTTAGTCGAGGGTGACCCGAAGGCTCCCTTTTCAATAGCTACTACACCTAGGTGTAGAGAAGGGCGGTATTGGCCTAGTGGATAGAGTGTTCGCCAATGGGCCGGGAAAACTGTGTTCAATACCAGGTCGCGTCATACTAAAGACTTAAAAACGGTACTTGATAGCTCCTTGGATAACACTTAGCAATATAAGGTACGTATCAAGGGTAAAGTGGAGCAATCCAGAGAAAGGAGTAGAGTCCTTCCCTACACCTCGGTGTAATAGCTATTGAAAAGGGAGCCTTCGGGTTGCCCTGAACTACGGTTTCCAACTATACTTACTTATAAGTGAATAAATAAGATAGGATAAAAAAATTAAAAAATCGTAAGTAGTCCACGTGACGTTGTTGGTTTACGTGTTGGACTGTGACATCGTCGTACGCAAGTTCAAACTCCATTTGTGTTATCACGCTCACTTTCAGACGAATACTCTTGGGAAAAGGTCCGATAGTTTTGTTTGCTTTCTTTGATTAATGGCATATCAACCCTCGTGGGTTATTTAATGCCAAAGTCATCCTTGTAGAAGAACAGTACTAGGACTATTTAACATGGAGTGGAGAAGTAAAGAGGTTCACGCCTTTCTCAGGGTTATTAAGCCGAAAATGAATATAATAGCGCGACTGGAGTTTGAATTCGCTTAATTCGAGATTGCAGTCCAGCTTTTTAGCCGTTACGCCTCGGGGACTCCCCCAGAAACGCATGAATTCCATTATACTCCCAGGTAAGGGATAGTGCAACAGCTGTTTTTCCACAAGGATGGATTTAGCATTAAATAACATACGAAGGTTGATATGCCATTAAACAAAGATATTTCCTTTTTATATAGATGGTATACTTATATTTCGACAGCTATATATTCACATTTTAGTTTTTTGATTGATTGATTGATTGAATGAATGATTTTTGATTTTAACCCCATTTGAATCCCTCTAAAAATTTAGTGTATTGTACGTTATATTTTGACATTTTTGAGTACTTTCTTCAGTGTTTTCGTATACGGTTACACGACATCTTGACCTCAGGAGGCCACCTGCCACCAGATCCTTGTCTGCTTGCTGGACTAAGTTTATTGTTTGGTGCCTGAGGCGCCATAAAATGGGAAATGCCTACTGGGTCCAGAACTTTTGCACCTGTTGCGCATGTCTCGATTCGTATTCGGCCCCGGTTATAAAACGGCCTGGTGCTATGTTCTAACTCGTTGATATGTCAGATAAATCGCGGTTATATTATATCAAGTATTCCTAATAAAACCAGTTGGTGTACGGTAAATTAAAGTCAATCATTCCTATCTAATTTAAATTATTTACAAAAAGAGGTCCATCTGACCTATACTTAACATGTACTATCACTCCGAGTCTGAGTGGACCTGGGGGTACTGGCAATAAAAGGGTACTCCACACTTCTTGGATCTTCAAAATTGGTGATTCATCACCGGATAAAATTTAGTATCCTTCCCAGGAAATCCCTTTTTAGGTTCTTACTCCTCTGCCACCAAGGTAGATACTTTTGTCTTAATGGTGTAGAGTTGGTCATGAATAATTTCTAACAATATCCGTTTTCATTTTATTTCCATTAAACTGAGAAAATCCTGGTATCATTTAAAAGAAAACTTTTGATAAAAGACTGATAGGTTGTACTTATTTATTGGCGACCATCTATCTATCTATGTTTGTTTTAAATCTGCTCTAAATGACGTCGGTTGTTCTTTAGTATTACTGTTTAGTTTTCTTTTCACTTGCGCTGTAGTATTTCTTGGCAAATGTCTTCGTTTGATCGAGTTTTCTTATTATTCGCCACGCCAACTGACAAATATGTTCGTATAATGTAAACAAACGGACTCCAAGGCAATATACAAGGTATATATGTAACCCGTAATATCGGGTAGGATTTATTAAACAAATACGTCCTTACTTTTATTAACTTTTTATTCCTTGTTTTGGCAAGTCTCTGCCCTCAATCTTTACGTTGTACATCGGAAATCATCAAAAGTCGATTGTCATGAGCCAGGAATCAATGTAAGCGCTACTTATAGAATAGACCAATTATGCCAACGCATGGGCGCGCGCACACCCACACCC
>OY757919.1:76340760-76354561 GCA_963585895.1 Sepioteuthis lessoniana
TATATATATATATATATATATATATATATATATTGGCATCTCAGTTTTATTAGTATGTGAATTTTCTAACAGAATTAGGTATTCATGTTGATTTGTTCACAAAGACGTCGACACACATGCACTTGCACACTTATCGGAATTAAAATTTTTTTCTTCTTCCTCTTTTGAATGTCTATATCTCAGTAGTGAAAGTTAGATGAAAACGGAATTTAAAACTAAAAAAGCATTAAAAACAAATGAAGCAAATTTCAAAATGGCTCATTTCAAAAATCTCTCCGGGACATTCGTGCGACACTTATAACTCTGACAGCTTCCGGACACGTACATTTTGAAAATGTCATACCAGCCAATCAAAACAACGTAGCCTCATTCTGGTTATGATGGCTTCCTTTATCGTCTGCTCACATTCAAGATGGCAGCCAATAATCTTTTGTATTATTTTTCAATATGGTTGCCTTGTTTTCCCCGCGGCTCCTTGTTGGTGAGAGTCCCACCTAAATTGGTTTTTCAGTTAAACTGTCCTACTCTTTTTGTGTATATATTGATTTTTCTGTTCTTAAGTGGAAAAAAAGAAGATAATGTTTTTTTTCCAGGACACTGGGAATTAGACATCATGTATTGAAAGGAGGAGGTGGGTTCTTTCTATTAAATGTTTGATTCTTCAGACACCTTAATAACCCCAGTGGTATGGAGGCTGATGTGGAAAAATCAGGTGCGTAAGTATCCAATCTTATGGGTACATAAATAGTTTTGAGATATAATTTTGCATTGGAGAACATTTACAGTTCTTCATGAAAAGAGTAATATATTTTTTATACGTATAATGCATACACAATAGTGAATATTATATCCTGTTTATTGATTGATTGAAAAAAAGTATTTAGTATCTTAAAGAAACTTTTTTTAAATGTATTTATACAGCTAGAAAATTAGATCAGTTCAAAACAAAGTTTAATATTTCCAAATGACAAAGACTGTTCAAATGATTGATTGATTGATTTGAAAGACACGCTAAACCATCTATTTTGCTTAATGCCTAAAAGTTAGGGGAGTGAGACATTGTATATTCATGTTTACATTTTTTGTGTGGTTTCTTTGCACGCGATTATTAGGATATTATAAAATAGCGTGCAAAAAAAAAAATATTAGGCAGCGGTCGTGTCGATACTGCTATATGGATGCACTACTTGGACGCTAACAAAACAGCAGGAGAAGAAGCTAGATGGCAATTACACAAGAATGTTGCGAGCAATATTGAACAACTCCTGGCAGCAACACCCCACAAGGCACCAACTATACGGCCACCTGCCTCCCATCATGAAAACTATCCAAGCTAGACGAACCAGACATACAGGACACTGATGGAGAAGCAAGGATGAGCTCATAAGTGATGTACTCCAATGGATCCCCGCATATGGCCAAGCAAAAGCAGGACCACCAGCTCGAACATACATACAGCAGCTATGTGAGCATACGGGATGTAGCCCTGAAGATCTGCCGGAGGCGATGAACGATAGGAAGAAGTGGCAAGAAAGGGTCAGGGATATCTGTGCTAGCGGCACGGCATGATGATGATCATGATGATGATGATATCTGTGTGCAAAAAAAAAAAACAAGAAACAACAATACAAAAATGTAAATGTAATGTGAACCAAATTTCCTGAACTAAAAGTATTTCTATCGAATAAAAATAATTTTCTCACTCTAGTATGGTTTCGCCCAGTCAACTAGGGCTGTAGAATATACCGACTGCATCTTTTCTGAGGGGTAAGACCCCCCTCTCCAACGAATATCCTGATATGACATTAAACAATCTGATAGTGATAGTTCAGTAATGCTGGAGCTTTGGGAAATGCAGAGCACCCCGTCATTGCCATCTCACACAGTTCCACTGTTAGCCAAAATGGTAGCACTTGATAAGCTCGTATCAATTGGTCAAATAGAACAGTTTGACATCTAAACTTTGTGCAAATAAATGATTTAGGTTAAGCAGAATTGCTAGAAATGAAACTGTTTGACCATTTCAGTATACGTAAACAAATGACTGATGAATGAATTGTTTGTAATACATAGCAGTACTTGAAACCCTTTAAATGTATGCCTAAATTGAATTATTGGTATTACATAGCAATACGGGTAACCATTTGATTGTGCGCATATAAAAGTTGAATAGAATACTTAGAGTTAAATAGCATTACTTGGAACTACTTCACTGTCTGTAAACAAATGATTAATATTGAATAGAATTATTAGTGTTTGATAGCAATAGCTGAAACCTATCAACTGTAGAAACACTAGCAATATTAGTGTGTGAACAAATTACTTCTAACTAATTTAAAAATGAAAATACCTACAAACTATGTTTGTGTTCATTTTTTTTTACCGATAAAATGAAACGCAGTTTCTTCCAAGCAGCGGTCGTGTTAATACTGCTGTATGGATGCACTACATGGACGCTAACTAAACGTATAGAGAAAAAACTTGACGGCAACTACACAAGAATGCTGCGAGCAATATTGAACAAGTCCTGGAGGCAGCACCCCACAAAGCAGCAGCTGTATAGCCACTTACCACCCATCATGAAAACTATCCAAGTTAAACGAACGAGACATGCGGAACACTGCTGGAAAAGTAGGGACGAACTCATAAGTGACGTACTCTTGTGGACCCCTTCACATGGACGAGCAAAGGCAGGACGACCAGCTAGAACCTACATTCATCAGCTCTGTGCCGATACGGGATATAGCCCCGAAGACCTGCCAGAAGCAATGGACGATAGAGAAGGGTGACGAGAAAGGGTCAGGGATATCCGTGCTGATGGCGCGACATAATGATGATGTGTGTGGATTTGCATTAAATAACCTACAATAGTTGATATGCCATAACTTATCTGTTATGATTATAAGTGTTCCGTATTCACAATTAACGCTATTTGCTGAATGGACATATAATGTTCATTACGATAGAACATAGGAATCTCGAAATTCGAAAACACGTAACGACTTCTTGTTCAGGTACGAAACCTATTTATTAACTTTGAGTTAAAGGTTTCGACGTAAGGAGGAGAGACACAATCTTCTACGCTGTCTTATTCATTTGGCCCCCAACTCGAGCAGCCCCCAATAGGGTGCAAGTTCGCCTCGCGCCTGCGAGCTTCAAAAGTCGATCCTTCTCGTTTGGCGTCTAATTCTCAACTCTGTCTTTCTTCAATTCTCACACAAACCTCTGCGCGCATCCATTGCGTGACGTCACCCGCACCCTGTCACCCCGTTTCGTCTCGGACTATTATGACATCTGAGTGACACCTTCATCCGCCCGCGCGCGCCCGCGTTAACACCTGCCTCAATGTTGCACCTAACTAACCCATGTGCTGAGCCGAAAGGTTCTCAGCCTAACTAAACTCAAAGGCATGAACCGAAATCCCTCGGCTATTATATAACATAATTATTCATGTCTAATATTGGTAAGTACATGTTTTTAAGGAATTGTTTTTAATTAATAATTGTAATTTTTTGCGCTCAGTTACGGTTTCAAGTAATTAATAATATTTGGTTTGATTTACTTGGTTTTTATTGCATATCAACCATTGTAGGTTGTTTAATACCATTCCTCTTTGTACCAATAAATTTGATATATATGATTTGTAAACACATTTTGTTGTTAACATTTATAAACAGCTCTGACCCTAATTTTTTGCGCATAGTTAAATGGTTTCAAGTATTTCTATTTATTACCAATCATTTTCCTGCACACAACTAAATGACCATAAGTATTGCTATAGAACCGTCATGATTTGACATCAGTCATTTATTTGCACGCATAATTTTCGGTGATTTCATTTTTAAATAAACACAGTTAAATGGTTCCAAGTATTGCCATGTATAACTAACAGTTCAGTTAAACATCAGTCATTTTACTCACAGTTAAACGATCTAACAGTTCAATTTCTAACAATTTTTTTTGGCATCAGTCGTTTGTTTGCACAGAGCTTAAATGTCAAACAGTTCTATTTGACCCATAAATAGGATCCTATCAGGTGCTACCACTCCGTGGCAGAGTGAACAAGGGAGCGATGACAAGATGGCGTACTCCCCATTCCCCAAATACCCAGCATTACTGGGGCACCACCATCGGATTATTTTATGACACTCGTTGGTGGTGGTGGTGGTGGTGGATCGTTACCCCTCTGCAGAAGTGCAGCCGGTGTATTCTACAGCCCCAGCCGACTAAGCTTTGATTAATATCATCTTTAATAAGAAAGTATAACATAAAGTAACTATTCTTAATATAAATAATTTACAGTTATATGATATCAAGTTTTACTATTAATTATGAATGATTTTTAAACAGATCTCTTTGACCAATAAAAAAACCTCGACGCAACAATATTATTTGTCGACTTCTCCAAGTCGTTTGACTCCATACATAGAGGGAAGATGGAGCAAATGCTACTCGTCTACGGACTAATGAAAGAAACCGTCGCAGCTAAGGTGCTATATAAAAACCCGAAAGTAAAAGTCCGCTCCCCGGATGGAAACACAGAGTACTTCGACATTGTAGTAGGTGTGCTGCATGGAGACACATTAGCCCCATACCATACATCTGCCTAGACTACGTGCTTAAAACGTCTACTGATATAAATGAAAAATAAAGGTTTTAAGCTCACGGTTTCAAAGGAAAGAAGCAGAATACACCTTGCACAAACAATTACAGACACGGACTACGCCGATGACATAGCGCTTCTGGCAAATACACTCACCCAACCCGAAACCCTGCTTCATAGTCTAGAACGAGCAGCTGTTGGCATTGGCCTCCATTTCAATGCAGACAAGACAAACTACATATACTTTAATCAAAGAGGCTACATCTCCACACTAAATTGTAGTTCTCTGAAACTAGTGGACAAGTTCACCCACCAATGAAGCAGTGTCTCACCAACCGAGAAAGACATCAACACGCGACTAACAAAGGCATGGGCAGCCCCCGATAGACTATCGGTCATATGAAAGTCAGACCTGACTGATAAAATGAAACGCAGTTTTTCCCAGCAGCAGCCGTAACGATACTGCTGTATGGATGTTCCAAATGGACGCTATCAAAACGTATGCAGAAAAGTTTGACGACAACTACACAAGAATGCTGCGAGCAATATGGAACAAGTCCTGAAGGCAAAAACCAACAAAACAGCAGCTACACGGCCAACTACCACCTATCACGAAAACTATGAAAGTTAGACGAGCTAGACATGCGGAATACTGCTGGAGAAGTAAGGACGAGCTCATAAGGGATATACACCAGTGGGACCCTTCAAATAGACGAGCAAAGGCAGAACGACGAGCTAGAAACGATATACAACAGCTCTATACCGATACAGGATGTAGCCTGGAAGACCTTCCGTGAACGATGGACGATAGAGACGAGTGGTGAAAGAGTGTCAGGGAGATCCGTGCTGGTAGTGCAAAATGATGATGACGACGATGATGATGATTTGACCTATAGATGGGGACCTAACAGGTACTAACACTCCGAGTTAATGGGGACCTTGGAATTATGGTAATGAAGGGGAACTCCACACTCCCATGTGCTCTATAACCTCACCATCAGATGCAGTGTAGTTTTATAAGCAGGGCATATTTTTGAATCTTAAGATACAAACAGATCATCTAATTTCGGCCAGACGAACAGACTTAGTGATCATCATATCGCGCTGGTAGCACGGATATCCCTGACCCTCTCTCGCCACTCTTCCCTATCGCTCATCGCCCTAGGTAGGTCTTCAGGACAACATAGCTGCTGAATGTATGTTGGTGCTGGTCGTCCTGCTTTTGCACGACCATGTGTGGGGGTCCATAAGAATACATCTCTTATGAGTTCGTCCCTGCTTCTCCAGAAGTGTCCTGCATGTCTGGTTCGTCTAACTTGAATAGTTTTCGTGATAGGGGGCAGGTGGCCGTACAGTTGGTGTCTTGTGGGGTGTTGCCGCCAGGACATGTTTAAGATTGCACGTAGCATTCTTGTGTAATTGCCGTCTAGCTTCTTCTCCAGCTGTTTTGTTAGCGTCCATGTAGTGCAGCCATATAGCAGTATCGATGTGACCGCTGCCTGGAAGAAACTGTGTTTCATTTTATCGGTTAGGTCTGATTTCCATTTAATCGATAGCCTATTGATAGCTGTCCATGCTTTCGCTAACCTCGTTTCGATATCCTTTTCGGTTGATGAGACGCTGCTTCCTAAGTAAGTGAATTTGTCTACTAGTTTAAGAGGGGTTCCTTCTAGAGTGGAGATGTCCCCCGTTTGATTATAGAATATATATTCCGTTTTGTGTGCATTAACATAGAGGCCTATGCTTGCTGCTGCTCGTTCCAAACTATGCAGTAGTGTTTCGGCTTGGTCAGGTGTATTTGCCAGTATCGCTATGTCATCGGCATAGTCGGCGTCGGTAATTGTTGTTGTGGGGTACCTTCTGCTTCTTTATTTCGTCAGTTCGAAGCCATTCTCTCTGATTTTGTCAATCGATGTTCTAAGTACGTAGTCTAGGCAAATGGTAAAGAGGTACAGAGCCAGCGTGTCCCCTTGTAGTACTCCTGTTACAATGTCGAAGTATTCTGTGTCTTCATCTGGTGATCGTACTTTTACTTTGGTGTTTCTATAGAGAATCGTTATTGCTGCTACGGTTTCTTTAGGTATGCCGTACGCTAGTAGGATTTGTTCCATCTTTCCTCTGTGAATGGAATCGAAAGCCTTGGTAAAGTCAACAAATATTAATGTCGCTTGTAGGTTTTTTGCCCGTACACCTTCAAGGATTCTACGGATGGTTAATATTTGTGAGGTCGTGGATCTATTTCTTCGGAAGCCATTTTGGTTTTTTCTAAGTATGTTGTCGATTTTGGGTTCTATGCGGTTTCGTAGTAGGGCATTGTAGATTTTGGCTGCTATGGATGTAAGTGTTATGCCTCAGTAGTTTTTGGCTAATCCGAGTTCCCCCTTTTTAGGGAAGGGGAGTATGCATCCCTTCATCCATCTATCTATCGGATTTTGATTGTCTACTGCGTTGCAGTGTCGGAGCAGTATGTCGTCGAATTGTCTGGTCTTCCATACTTCCGGGGGAATTTCGTCCAGCCCTGCAGCTTTCCTATTTTTAATTTTTCTGAAAACCGAGTCGAGTTCTTCTAGTGTGAACGGTTCTAGTTTAATGTCTAATTGTTTGCTAATTATTCTGGTGATTGGTTCATGTGTTATTTTCGGTGGGTTTCCTAGTAAGTTTTCGAAGTGCTGTTTCCACAGTTTTATTCTTTCTTGTTGGTTTGCTGCTAAAGAAAGCCCTAACAGTAGTTTAGAAGAAAAAGTAAAAACCTAAAACACCCAATGCTACCCACCCAAAAAAAAGAGAAACGGAAAAAGAAAAAAAATGATGAAATTAATATCCCCACACCACCCCCTGACTAGAACAGTAGACCGTCTCCAAAACTACCTAAAATTCAGTTGTAGATAAACGTCAAAAGGGAGAGGAAGGATTTGAACTCACGTGCCAACAGAGGAAAAATGTTTCAATATTGGTCAGTATGTCTTTAAGTCCTATTAATTTAAAATGCTTAATTTTACAAAATGTTATGCTGTATTTTTGTTTGTAAAATAATGCTTAAACTATGCGTTTTAAATGTAAAGAAACGCTTACACTACTATAAACCAAAATTGATTATAAGACTCTGTCCAATTGTCAGCGAACACGGCAAAACGTTTTTGAATCTCTTCTATAATGTAATTTAAAAATTCTTAAAGAAAGCCCTAACAGTATTTTAGAAGAAAAAGTAAAAGCCTAAAACACACCCAAAAAAAATCATTTGTAAAAGCTCTATAATTCCTGATGCCTCCTCGGTTCCCAACGGTAGTATAGAAGAAAAAACTAAAAAGCCTAGGAAAATGTCCCAATACCGCCAAAAAAAAAAAAAAAATTCAGTACCAGTGAAAGTCTGACGAAAGTACTTTAATCTTGGACTTAAGGAAACTTAAATCAAAATTACCCCCCCTTTTTTACGTACACATGGGAAGCAGCATGATGTACGTAAAGGTATTTGAATAAATCCATGGACGACCAAACTCAATACCTAAACAGGTCCTGGACGTGAGTTTGACGACTTTACGCTCAGGATCGTTAGTTCGATCGAGGAACTACTGCTGCTCCTCTATAAGAGTGGCTTCTATAGAAGAGAATAAAACAGCCATTGAAAGATAACCATGACCCACACTCAAACCACATACACAAACCGCATCGCTCTTCGCGCGGGTAAAAAAGGGGCGCGTCCTGCTGAGGTTGGAGCCCTGGCCTCAGTGTTCGAAAAATCAGCTACAGAGCTCAAACGATCAAAACTACTAAAATGCAAGCAAACACTACAAATAGCGACATTTAACGTAAGAACCTTAAATAGAATAGGACAACTACCAGAGCTAATCGCATCGGCCGAAGAACATAAGATTGACATAATATGCATACAAGAACACAGATACACGCACATCGAAGATATCAAATATCACAAAACTGCCAATGGATGGTCGCTCGTCACTGTATCCGCATGGAAAAACTCTGTCAACGCCGCAGTAGGAGGGGTAGGATTACTTATAGGACCTAGAACATTAAAAACGCTAAATAGCATTGAGAAAATACAACCTCGAATGATGGCAGCTACTTTTAACGGCAACCCCAGAGCAACAATCATCTCCTGCTACAGCCCTACCAATGTTAGTGAAGAAACTGAACTAGTTACCTTCTACGAAGAGCTATCCTCATTAGTGCGTAGCATCCCGAAACACAATATGTTAGTCATTGGCGGAGACATGAATGCCCAAATCGGGAAAAACGGAAACAACAAATACAGCCTCCACAACACGTCAAATAGGAATGGGCAACATCTAACAGATTTCATGATAGAAAATAGATTAGCATGCCTCAATACAAACTACCAAAAAATGGAGGGCAAACTATGGACATACACGTACACAAACAATACTAAAGCACAGATAGACTACGTCCTTATAAACAAGAAATGGAAAAATAGTGCAATGAATTGCGAGGCATACTCCTCTTTTGAGGGTGTGTCCACCGATCACCGAATAGTCACGGCGAGAATACGGTTAAGCCTACGAAAAAACGCCAAACGAACAGAGACCACCAAACACTATGACTGGGCCCTATTGAACAACAGAGATATAAGAGATAAATACGTATTAGAATTAAGAAACAGATTCGAAACACTACAAGAGAAGACGGAAAAAATTACACCAAACGACGAATATGAAAATTTCGTCAATGCACACCTCGAGGCAGCAGCGAAATGCATTCCTACAAAACTCAAAACTAAATATAGAGTCCCATGGGAAACTTTAGCGGTGAGAGAAAAACGTGCACTAGTGAAAACAGCCTCCAAAAACTATCGAAAAAACCCAACAAACACGAATGCCTTAAAACTAAAAACGGCACAATATCAATTAGCAGGGATATATATAAAGGAACAGACAGAATACATTCAAAATCAGATAGATAAGATTAGAGACTCGGTGGAAGATAGACAATCGAGGATAGCCTGGCAAACAATAAACGAAGTGAGTAGAAGAAAGAAGACATCCAAAGCAAAACTGAAAGCAACAAACCAACAAGAAAGACTTTGTGATAGTCAACAAAAAAACAAAAACAAAAAAAAATAAATAAATAAAAACGAAAAAAGAGAACCTACTGAATAAAGGACGTTGCCGTTCCAGATGACAACTGGGTAAAACTGAAGGAAAGTGAAAAGAGAGATAAGTACCTAGACCTTGGTAGATAACAGAAACAAAACAAACAAACTATGGAACATAGCAACTGTAATTGGCGCACTTGGTACAGTCACCAAAGGATTGTTACAGGGACTAGAGGACTTGGAAATAAGAGGACGAGTAGAAGAGAACATCAAAACGAAAGCATTGTTGAGTTCGGCCAGAATACTAGGAAGAGTCCTGGAGACTTGACGAGACTTGCTGACACTCAACCTCCAGTGGAAAAACAGCAGCTAACACTGGTTTGAAAAAACTCTCAAATGAATAAAATAATGATAATATCCCGCCGATAGGGGAAAAAGACAGATCAAAGAAAAATTGAGGGCAAATCAAAAATAAGTGCAGTGAATATCCGTAACTTTCCCCACAAAATAATTCTTTAACTTTGTCAGGTGTGACTAGTGGTTGGATTACGATTGATTAACTTATTCGAAGGCTGTTAATAATCTTTCGATAATATTTTCTATCAATGAAAGTTCTGTTAATGCCATACGTTGTTCAATTATTAACGGTCACACCAGGACACGGGAAATATCATCATCCCTACGACAAACCAATTGACTTAAGGCATTCAGTAACTTATAATTTCTCGACAAAGTAATGGGTTGGGATTTAGGAAAATTCCTTGTCAAGTTAATATCCTTATTTTCACTGTCAGAGGCATAGTTTACCTATGGGAGACTCATTATTCAGTCAAGAGTTTACCTCGATTTGAATGTTCTTGCAAATTGTCTATTGGTGCTGACAGAAATATTGTTCGGTGAGTGAAGATATGCCCAAGAACCCCATGTAGAGGAATTCAGAAAAGAAATGGAAGAATCTGAAACATAACTACCGTATATACTCTTGTACTGAATGACTTTTTAAGATTAATTTTTCACTTGAAAAGTAAGTAGTCGTTTATTCCACGAGATATGTTTTCGAACGCGTTAAAGAATACCATCTTTTCTTTCACGGAATATATGATAAAAAACAACTTTTTCTTGCCAAAAATTACGGGTCATTCCTCACACAAAGTCCTTCATTACTCGAGTATTTATAGTATGTATAAACTTAAGCCAAGTTGGGTGGTCAACAAGTTGGAGGTGCCCGTGGTGTAATTGTCACCGTCGTAGGAAATGAACACGGCGACACGAGTTCAAATCCTGGACGAGACTGATTGCATTTCACATAGCACTAATACCCTTGGGAAAGGTATGAATCCAATTATTCTCCCTCCAGATATGGGTAAATAGTAGGACAGACTATGTTCTTCAGCCTTGGTTAGGCAACTGGTCGAGAAGGAAAACTCTGAATTAAAACCTGTTAAACTCCGCTTAAAAATTGACCTTGTGTCATATCCTGCCCGAGCGGAGGGGTTTGTAAATATGGTATAAACTTAAGCCGATGACAACTAATGGAATATCAACCTTCATGGGTTATTTAATGCCAAAGCCATCCTTGTAAAAGAACGACAGTGGTACTATTTAACCCATACCTGGTAAGATAAAGAGGCTCATACCTTTCTCAAGGTTATTATTCCGAAAGTGAATTTAGTTCTGAAGTTGAAGCTCACTTCGATGTCGAAGTCCAGTACATTAGTCACTACGCCACGGAGACTCTTCCAAAAGCTTATTGTGCCACACTATTTGCAATCCTGTCCCTAGATTTACACATTTAGGTGCAATAATACATATGAATATGTATACCTATGATAGTAGCGTATATGAAATCAAGTACATGGAGGTGTAAGTATATATGTATGGGTACATATAAGTATAAATGGAACTTATATCTATACAGGTGCAGATGAATGGATAGTTGCATTCAATAGGATTAAGCTAAAAACCCAAGTTGGGTGGTCAACAGATTTTAAAAGGTTAACGTTAAAAAAGAATTTCTAAATAATAAAATGGAGAGAAAATGATTTCTTGACATAGTTCAAATAAAAAGAAAATGGTTATTTTTAATGTCTTTTATAAACCCAGTCTTGATAATGAACCCGTTCCTTAACAATTTTCTACAATGAAAGAATTTCCGTTTTATTTCAATAAATAATAACAATTGCTATCTGTTAAACTAGCTCATTATTTTTAACTTGAGAGAAGGTATTATCTGTGTGTGTGAGGGGCATGGTGAGGGCGGTGGCTAAGATAATCTTTTTACAGTAAAAAGTCAAAAAGAGAAGAGTGACATTCGAAAATTATGCCCAATACTAATGAGAAGTAAAAAAGTAAAGTTAGCGACCATAGTCGAGGGTGACCCGAAGGCTCCCTTTTCGATAGCTACTACACCTAGGTGTAGGGGAGGGCGCTACTCCATTCCCAGGATTGCTCCACTTTACCCTTGAACCGTACCTTATAATGCTGAGTGTTAAGCAAGGTGGTATCAAGTACCATTTTTAAAGTCTTTGGTATGACTCGACCTGAGATTGAACTCAGGTCTCCCGGGCCATTGGCGAACACTCTAACCGCTGGGCCAAATTAATCTTTCTAATGTTTTCATTTTGATTTCCTTTTTTTCTGCTTCTTGTTTCTTTTTTTTCTTTACCTACAGGAATTTCATAATCACTGTATGTTATTTTTTTCTAAGCTGAGTAAATTTGTATTTGTATTTGGAAAATGTGTAATATAATGGCTGAGGGATTTCGTTTTATATATCTTGCCTTTCGGTTTAGTTAGGCTGAGAACCTTTCGCTTAGCGCATGGGTTAGTTAGGTGCAACATGAACGCAGGTGTCCACGCACACGCGGGTAGGATGATTCATTCACAGATGTCAAAATAAAAACCCCAGACAGGGAATGGGACCAGGAGGTGTGAATGACGTTATGCACGGGAAGCGTGGGCTGAGATTTAAGAAAAGTCAGTGAGTTGAGTTTTTGCCTCCGAAGAAAAAGTGTGACGGCAAATTGACTAAAATCCCAAAACGGGACTTTATTTTCGCACGTGTGAAGACGGGGCAGGTTGGCACTTGATCCCCTACAGAAATAAGTCCTGTTCAGAGTTCTTCTCTCAGTCATATAAGAACTGGCATATTACATGAGGGAATAATTTAGGGCCAGACTGACCACCGCTGGCAAAGGGGTTCCAAATTTCACACTACCACACACCCACCAGGCCGCTAAACTTATTTCCCTTAGATAATAGAAGAATACGGGCCTATAGGTCTTAGTTGTAATAATATTAATATTGTAGTAGTCGGCAACTCCGGTTTCCCGTGTGATACTTTAGGAATTAATAGGACAGTTCTAAGCAAGACAATATAAGGCGAATAGAAGCTGAAAGGAAAGCATGGAATAACAACATGGACCACATGGTAAAATGAAAATACATAGGTTCTTTACTACGGTTATATATATATATACGTTCAAAGTGTCAAAACATATAATTGGATAGTCCATGAATATGAATGTCTTTTCTTGGCTTTTATCCTTTTTCAAATTGAGAGAGAGAGGGGTAAACAAAATTTGGGTGTAAAGGAAAAATGTCCCAAAGTTACTTATCTTATTTTTTTGACGGGATTCCACTGGAGAATTTTCTTCTTTCACGGGCTAATAGACTTTGTACTGTTTTTAATACTGGCTTGAAGGACTTGGGGTCCTTCGTGTCTCAGCTAATCTTTTGTCTTTAGCCCGGAGTAAAATGGCTATGGCCCGTCTGCCACGAGCCTTGCTCAAAAACTACCTTTTTTCCTGTTTACTTCCGCTGAGGGGAAGGGAACCCCCACTTCCGTTTGGGGTCCCCGCCAATCATTTGGCTTCTCTCTCTTTCCCCTTCCGATGTCCGGCGACCTGAGTTCACTAAGTGTGAACATCTGGTCTATATTCTCCGTGACCCACATTCTTTCCTAACGGTCACTTTTTGACTGCTTGATACTCTCATTCAATACGGGAGGATAGTATCAGTCCTACCTCTTCGTCTCCGTGAGCTATCACGTGACAAAAGGTTGACTTTCGGAGCTCGCTGAGGCCTTACGGCGGGTGCCGCACGTGGTGGGGGGCAGATGGTAAAGTCAG